>JAALXK010000101.1:0-97695 GCA_012977745.1 Fusarium anguioides | reverse complement strand
GAGGACCAGGTGTTGTCGGGGAGGCGGGAGATTACGATGCCGGAGCCGCCTGCGCCGGCCAAGTACATTCCTGCTCGGAAGCCGGTGAAGATTGCGAGGCCTTTGGCGTTTGTGATGACATTAGAGGGGATTTTGTTCTTGTCTAGGGGTTGTTAGTGATGAGATGAATGGAGTGAATGGGTTACGTGCCGACGAAGCTCTTAAGGATGCGAGCGCTCTTTTCGCACTCTTCACGAAGATCAGCAGTCTTGAATAAACCCATTTTGTTGATGTGAGATTGTATCGAGGTGTTGATTGCTAGATGAGTGTATTGCTTTGTTGTGATGAATGTGAAGATGATGATGAGATGGGAAATGGCTTACTTGACGTGATTGTATCTTGTTCTTATATGCGAAAAGTATCTATATGTCTTGCATGGATCCATCCATAAGGCTGTCGCGTATCTACGTAAATCTGCGTATACGACAATGTCTCAAACACAGCCTTACCAGTCAATACCTTCTTTTACGACTCTATCTCCAATGTGAATTGACAAATACCACGATCCGAACAATCATCTCATCTTAGCGTATGTCAGCGTATTCCAGCGTAAAAATGGCGTATTCGGCGTACCCTTGCATGCCAACCAATAAGACATCACTATTCCATGAGGACATGCAAGACTCAATATGATTGGTCCGGGGATACAAACAAAGTCAAATACTTTAGATCGCGGCTAAAATCAAGGGATGCGCAGAATAGCCGAGACTAGATTTCGCGACCAAGCGTGAGTGTTGAGAGTCATGATGGAGGGCAGTCCCTGCTTTTGAGCTACATTAGCAAGATTAAGTGTCTGCTTATGGAGGGGAGGCTTTGTACATGTATGGCACGGCTCGTTGGCCAATACTCCCGGTCGATTTGGAATGTTACATACTTAGTTTAGTGCCTTGGCACCGGTCGGAAGCTTCCGGGGCCAGTTACTGGCCTTTCCGGTCGGGAACATCGAGGGAAGGCCATTTCATCTCCTCTTTTAGCGTATGGAAGTCATCTCAACTCAATATCAGTAAAAGGGTGGCTTTTGCCACGAGTCATATCTTCAGCCTCCAGGTTCACGAGTGAATAGTCAATGTCCCCGTGGCTGTCGAGACAATAATTATGCCTGTGAGGCTGAAACATTCTATACCACTTGTTTCTGTGCATCCGTGCCGTTGGGTGTGATGATGTCAAAACAGAGTGGCTGAACGTGGCTCTCAAGTTTCACGTCTGCGGTAAATGTAGGAAATGATGTGATGAAGATCAAGAAGCCATCTTGTTTTGGCTGTTTCATTATACATTAAAAGGAAATATATGCAAATTCTCTATCTTCTCCCTCCCCTCTTTATGGTATTCGGTCTCTCATTTGGCGATTTATAAACCACTAAAGTTGCGCTGATGCAAATGCTTAGTCGAGCTGGCTTCGCTGATAGCGTTGTCGTTCTGATCCTCAGCAGTAGAATCAGAATCATCCTCAACCTTCTTATCGCCCTGGTGGACGATCTGAGTGACGACTGTCTTCTTGATACCCTGGATCTTCTCACGCTCATTGAGCTCGTACTCGTCCTCCTCGCCAAGCTCAATATGTGTTCGATGATGGGCGCTAGCGAGAGTCTGACCGAATCGTGTGCCGTGAGGTCGAGATGTTCCGGCTGTTCGGGATCGAGAGCTGTAGTCGGGACCGCCGTGAGGATCTTGGTTACCGGCTCGAACGACCTTTCCGATAAGATCGGCCATGTTCATCTCAATGTGAAGCTTGAGAAGGTAGACGAGAGGATGGAATTGAATGTACCTGTAAATCGTTAGCAAATGACGTATGCTTTTCAAATGTAGTCAACTTACACAAAGCCGTTGGGAAGAGACATCATGCAGATGAGTAGTACATCGAGAGCAATCGAAATACCACACAAAAACATGTTCATCTGGTACAGACGAGTATACTTGGATAGACCATTGGCGACCAATCGCTGCTTGACAATCCAGATAAAGTAAAAGTTGAGAGCAGCATCCATAAGACCGAAAATAACCTTCTCGCATCGATCCCAGACTTCATTGATGCGGATATAACGTTCGCTAATCTGGAGTCGAGCTGGTACCCAGATGCAAAAGACGCTGATGTTGATGCAGAGAAGAAGAAGGAAGCAGATCCATTTTAGCTTTGTACCGTTTGATCGAACCACCATTAATAGGGAAACTCGGTTGATGATAATCTGGATGAGGCATTGGACTTGTGTTGACCACGAAACAACTACATCAGTTAGCAAATATAAATCAATGGGCAAGGGGTGAGGTGTCTTACTGATGAAGAAGAAAAACTCCATGCTAGGAGGAATATCGCCGTGGAGATAGAACCAACACAGAATGCCCAAAACAGTACTCGAAATAATCTCTGCCCAAAGCAAAGCGATATAACTGGTGATTCTCTTTCTTCGACGCCATGCAGATTTAGTCTGTGTAGTCGCCTTTGCGACGTTAAAGACCGTAATACCCAGGGATAAACCCCACGCGATGGACGCAACGTTCATGTCGTCTTCATCGGGGAGATCATCCTTGTACCAGGACGGAACGAGAAATCCTCTTCCACCTGTCATCTTGACCGTTTTCGTTTGTCGATACCGATAGGAAACAAAGAAAAGAAAATAGGCTGAAAAAGGAAGCTGTGTGGAAGCAAGACCTGTCTAGAAAAGGAATGTGGAAATAGACAAGCCTGGAAGAATAAAACAAGGGCGACAGCTGTAGATTTAAAATCCAAGACATGCAGAATCTGCAGTAGTTCCGGTAGATTAGTATTCTTCCTTCAACTAGTCGAACCCCTGCTTTTTTACCAAGGTGTCGATCTCTATTAGTGTGTGGCTTGCTGTTTTAGAAACGGCGTGCTGGACCAAAGAAGGCTAGGTAGAGGCGGGGGACAATAAGGGTGAGAGTGGTAAATGAGAGAGTAGGTTCTCTCGTATTTTTGTCATCCTGGCTAGACCCAAGACCGGATGAGATAGACAAACACCTAAGGAAGTCTATTTGTGGGATCGGTCGGGATGGTCCCTGAATCAGTGGCGATAGTTAGGCTGATGAGGCGATGGAAGTGTCGGAACTGCTAAGGATCTTGGGATGATGAATTATACGGGGATAGTGCTTACGATGGGTACGGATGTTTAGTTGGGATGAGATGATAGACGATATGCAGGACCCCAGATAATTGCTTTTTCTTGTCAATTGGGGATTACTATCTGGAGTTGGTGATGGTACTGTAAGTCTAAGCGTCATGATGCGATGCTAAGAATAACACTCTCACAGACCGTTTCAGGCCTCATCCATGCTATCAAAGCCTCAATACTACATAAATCCTTTGCTTTGACCTCACTCGCCTCACGGACATCATTTCTCTCTCTTTACACTACAGCCCAACTCTGCCCATGTCCCCTGAGTTAAAAAACCTCGTCGGTGTAAGATTGACCGAGTCAGTCAGTTCCCCACTAGAGATATCATAGCACAGCTCGTAGATCAACGGGTATCGCGGGGCCTCGCCCCTTTTTCGTTAGTGCACCTTTTTTTTTCGAATCAGTCATATTTTCAAATCAAGATTCGATGAGATATCGAGATTGTAGATCTCGCATTGTCTGTTCGCAATCACATCACGCGTCTGTTCGCACAACGGTTGAGTCAGCCAAGCGCTCCCATGATCATGAATTAAGCCAGTTGGTGAAAAGTGTATTTACAATTACTGCGTGTTTCACATTTTGGGGTCCTTTTGGAGAGACAAACCCGCTATAATTTCACTGAGGCGCACGCTAAATGAGACCGGATTACAGCTGGCGGCTATTTAGTCATAGATTTATCTTTTCCTTTGCTTCTGTGGAAAGCTTTGTCCTGGAGACGCACGAGTCAACGTATTGCCCCTGCGACCTTTTTTTTCTTTCCTTTTGAGATTAAGTAACCTTACCTAACTAGATCGAGAGTGCAACTCGGCGGGTAAAGTGCCGAATGAGCCGAGGAAAAGCGACTGACTTGGTGGCCTCCGAAGATTCACGGCTGGGATCAACATCACGAGTCAAAATATTTAGCTAAACAAAAGATTAATGACTTGGAGGAGAATAGCTGCCAATGGCGTAGGAGATGCTATTCTTTCTGGACTTTGTCTCAGTGACACGTGGTATTTGACGCCCTTTTCTGTTAGAGACATTTTAGAGTTCAAGCCTCAGAGAAGAAAAGAAGGGTTCTGTTGAGTGTCTCGCAAACTCAATTGCAATCGCAGAAGCTGACGAGAAGGTCAACGGTTTCTTTCAACGGCCTGTGATGCCGAAAATTGGCCATTATTCATTGTTCAGCGTGGCGCTTTTGGTGTTGAATCGATCTTGGTTCTAATATCCATCCGCGATGAGAATGGATTCTTCATGACTCGACTTCATCGACATAGTCTAACCCCTGTAGTCTAGTCTCTAGCTGATATCTTCACTGCGAAAACACTTCCAAAATGCCAACAATCTTCTGGAAATAATATTCCAGAAAGATGGTAAAGAAACGGCAACAATCTCGTCACTTTCGCGTCATTTCACAAGGTTTGTTTCAGAATATTCTCTCCCTCGATCAAAAACGTGCCATTGATTCTTGTCTCGTGTCCTCCGGGCAACAAAGTTCATACTACCGAATAGCTGGGCCCTTAGCTCACTCGGGGAGATAGCCAATCCAGTTTAGTTTATTTTCCCTGTCGGCAATAAATCTCAAAGTCCTTGTTACGCTTTGATCTCTGTCTCGCCCCGGACTAAGCACTGACGATCTTGAAACCCGAAAGTCGGGAACGAGTGTTGCCGTGCACGTGCAATGAAGTGATCAACAGACAACGCAAGATAGTGTTACATCCTCGGGATGTGACCATGATCAGCATTATATGGCATAGTACAGATGATTTTGGCGATGTTTGAAACTTGACCATTATTAGACCGTTGGAAAATGCCGTTATTACCTACTGTAGAGGATGAAAAGGTCCGAAACACATAACAGGTGCTTAAGCCGAGGAACAAATGGACGTACTCTAACTCTCACAGAGATGACATCCCCTCTTTTAATAGTGAGTCCCAGTCCAGATCCTCCAGAATGCCCAACTCTCCACTGATCGACTCCTCAGTTACCAATATCTTGGAAAAACTAGTAGTTAAACCGTCCACTTGGTTCAGCGAACCCACAATTCGCAGGGTTCTAGCTTCGGCGAAAGAACCCACAGTAGTATTCGTATCCTACCGTATCTTGGCAAATCAAAATTCCACTTTGCCTATCTAATCGACTAGTTCATCTAATCGGCTCCAGATCACTATCCTCTGTGGAAATTTTGAGATGAACCGTGGGTCCGTGATTTCAATTCTCCATGCGTTTAAATGATAGCTTCTCGCACGAGATAACGTATTCTTGATATCTGTTCCATCCGGTATCGCGGTCCGGGTACCGGGTCGCGGCTATTGCTGTGCTATTTATCTTCAGAGAATCCACATAGACATGCAAGTAATTTACAAATGCCGGAGATACATTTGCCTCTACTGAAAGCTGTGGATGTTAATCTTGAGTTGATAGTCAATTGATCCACCAGTTGAATGATCCCTAGGAAGCACGTACTCAAATAAATATGTACCCTGGCAAATGATTCCAGTCCAGACTTCTGTATCAATCCCAGTACGTAAGAGCTACGGACTGCGTTTCTATAACATATAATTAACGCGAGAGAGTGAACTTCAAAACATGTGAATAGACAAAAGCCATTATCTAGCTTGTGCATACCAATTTGGTTACATACAGTCGACCTTCCAAGCTTTTTCTTGCCGAGCATAGCTAATTACTCACCGGGAGACATACCCGCCGCTTCAGTCCATCGCCTTTCAACGGTAGATTAGGTCAAAAAGCCATATATAGATATAGATATAACAGATCAAAGGGCATTTATGGTCTTAGGTATACGCTGATACTTTTCGAATTCAAGTCTCATGGCAATCATAAAGTTAGCATATTCATATCCAGGTAACCATATGAGTAACTTTATTGCAAGAACGGTTTATTCAAGGTCACTTAATCTTGCAAGTATCGTGAAGTTTCGGAGCTACCCTTCAAGGGCAAAGTCGCATTGTTTTTCGGGGGCCTCATGGGGACAAGAGGTTATGAAACCCTTTTATTGAAACTGGAGGCTAAATATACAAAATCGTGATTTCCTGGCGTCTTGTCTGCAATACCACAGATAGGTTGTATCTATAGAGGTTCTCTTATCTTATCTTAACTGATCACACTTATCTATGCTTTCAATCATTGGCCTACGCTCTAACTCGAGCGTATCGCAATTTGTTCGGTGTCGCACTGTTATTGCCGATGCAGTACTTACCTGTTCTATAACCTGTTAAATTAAGAATCTCTTTTGCGTTAAAACTGATCAATTCCCGTCATCGATATTGCTTTCTGTGATCTTGTAAGTGTCCCGACTACGACCACCCCAAGTTATGTTTTTATCGAGGCTGGCAACAGGATGCCGAAATACCTAAAAACTGCAACAATCCCACAAGAAAGAGGTGTAGCGAAGTGATAGCTATGTAGTGTGGAGGGATATAATCTGACATGTATTTATGCCATTCTTCTGCTTAGCCAGAATACTTCTTTAGTAGTTGGCATTTTGACTACTCATTTTACTGAGTCTATAGGGTAGTTTGAATGACCTCATTGCCAGCAGCGGACTTTTCCAAGTCCGCCATGCCTCACTGCATACCAGGTGCTACTTCAGTCGCATAACTCAATCTGATTAATGCAGGTATAATGCAGCCCACCGTGCTAAATTATCCGTTCACGGCAATCAACAAGTGATCGTAACATTGTATAGCCCCCTACCAAAACGGAAGACCACCGTTTACCGCCCCCTCCGTTTGCATAACTTGTGCACGCACCCCTTGTTGGTGGCTGAGTTCTAGATTTGGGGCGCTAGGAAATAGTGGAGTTTGGTCTGTTAGTGACTAGTTGAGACAAGACTATTGGAAAACTGCATCAGAATTAGGAAGCGAACGTTGCCAAGCATGGGTTGGAAACCGGAAATTCTGGTAGGAACTGCTATACACTCAGGCCATTTTGCTATCATATTGACGTCTTTCGTGAGTCCTGCCCCCGCCATGCGATCCACCATCTCAAAGGGCATAATTACGCCCCGATAAACAGATTTGGGAAGCACTTGCGCCAGCATACATCTACGCGAAGTGTTGTTAGTTTCCTTTTTTCTTTTTACAAAAGACTCTACACTCGCTGTAAGTTAAGAAAGTCAGCTGCTAACATCAAATCTCTACCATGCAATTCGATAATTGACCTCTATGGTGACTGATAAAATCCCACTGAAGCTCCGATGCGGCGTTGTTTAGTCCCTGTGGCGGCGAGACCCTGGCCCAACGCGGGGCTTTTCTTTCTTTCACTGTCAACTGACCTTAACGCCTCTATACCGCCAATCCATTGTGGCACGTTTCAATGCTAAATCAAGAGGCGTACAGAATAAAGCCTAACGTCCGCTCCGTGGCGGAGCTGAACTTTTAATGGATGGTTGGACTTTCCAAAGTTCAATCCGCATCAGACTACTTTTCTGTAGCGAAATAATCCGTCCCTGGCCATGATTCTCTGTAAGATGAGCTCGGTGATAAGAAACAGCCCAGCATTTTTAAGGGTCTATGACTTGGCGAGAACGCCTCTTTCAGGGACAGCCGTTGCTCCATTTACTCTAAGATCAAAGACGAGTAGTCTGTCCACGTGGAGATGACTCGGTTTTTTGTTCAGGATTATCAGCTCAGCCATTTCATATATCTATTGAATTGCCTCCTTCAATTATGAAGTAGTGTCGGCCGCCCACTGATACCAGAGAGGCGACATCGTAGGGCGATGGACTATGAAAGCCAAGACCTAGAGAACAAAAGGTGATGGGTCCTTGCGCTTAGTCAAAGTAAAGAAATGAAACCTATTCAAGTAGAAAAGAACACGTAGCAGTCAAGCGACGTTCTTTTGACACCGTGATGCTGTTTCACAGAACTTCAACTTTACCTCGCGCATTAAGGTTATAAAGTATACTAAGGTTAAGAGGCATACCTCTAAGCTTAACAAGAAGAAAAGATGCATAAGTCTCAAAACCAGAGTACAAAACCTTATGTTCCCAGCGCAAGGACAAGCCCAAGCACCGCGAGTCGCAGCGACAGCCCGATAAGCCACGCGCGTTACACCTGGTTGCTACAGTAAGCTGTTGGTTGGCTGTAATTTCCCCAGCACACCACTAACTTTCTATGTGGCGTGGCCATATATCCAAAGACGCTGTTTTATCAAAGCCACCAGGCAATATGGCACTGATTGATTGTGCTGCAGGCTGAAGTCGGAGGCGTTGTGTCAAAGGCAAGAGATAGGGGTAAGATGACAAGAAGGATTTCCAAGATTTTATCAGAGTCGCTGAGCATTCAATGCCTCCAGTCATTATCGCAAAAGTTCAATTGGTGCCAATAGTTTGGAGCCTGATAGACCTCGGGTCTTCCATGTCTCCGGTACACACTACGCTTGGCGCTCGGTTCCCCGGATATGCAGGGGTATGTCGACACTAATCCTCATGAACAGTTAGACATTGACATGGGTATTAACGTCGAATCTCTATCTGGCTGAGCATTCTTGTCAATTTCTGGCAGTACTTAGGTTTACTCTGGAGGCGAATTCTCAAGACTTTGTGCTGATTATGATGAGCTGATGAGTGAGTCTTTAATGGTAGGTATGAACCTCTGGTGATCATGCTCAAGAGTTTAGAGATATCGCTTGAACCATAATTCAGTATAATTTCTGTTAATCGCTGGCAACCTTTGAGCCAGGATGCTACGTGAAGTGCGACTTGCCGAAGGGGAGCCTTTTAACTGTCCGTATGAAGCGTAATATCAAAAGACTTTCGTCTTCCTGACCAGATTCAGTCGGACAGTGGCCTTTAATTTCCACACAACGTTCAGCTGCATCTCAAATCTGAATAGACTCACGTAAACTCGAGTCTCGACTCCAATAGTCGCAAAAAGCATCGAAACCATTTGTTTCTGTCGTCAGCCCACACGTTCAGCTCAACAATGGAGTAGCCCTCCAATCAGATCAGAATAGTGGCGTTTTTCCCGCCACTGTAACAGTGACATCCTCTGGCGGTTTAGCTCAACCTTATTAGTCCGTTTTTAACATTGGCGCTCGGGGCGTTCGTTGTTGGTGGAGATGAGAAATAACCGTGTTTCTTGGAAGTTTTACTAAATTGAGACGTTGTTCACCGCTGAGGCTGTTGCTTAAACCCCTTAACCATAACTCATGCAGACAGTCTCGCGCCACCAGGGCTCAACCGTAGTATTGGGCTGATGCTGGGAATCACCCAAGGTCTAGATCGTGAGAGGATATCGCTCGTGGGTTTGTTTGTACTCAGGAGAATGAGGCTTTGGGACTATGGCAGACTATTGATTCTATGTCACGATGATACCAGTCCTAAAGAGTAAATATCGTCGTGAAGTAACACTCCTGACACGATAAGGCACCAAGCAAATTTCTATATAATGCCATGATGGTTCCCTTCAAAGTGTTCTTTCTCCAGGCACTCAAGCAGCTTTCTCTCAACAGCTGATTCTAAGACTCCTGGTCTATCCATTCGTTTCTTTGCTTGCCCTTCCGCTCTTTTCGCCATGATTAAGTCTTTGGCCCTCAACCTCCTCATGGCCTTCGGGTCTGTCGCTGCTTCTCAACCCCAATCTGAGAACAGCCTGTCTGCTCGTGCTTTCACCTGCGGCAGTATGGCCTTCAAGATCCCCTACGTCAACAAATGTGCCTGCTACGACATTTTTCACGCTTCTCTTGATTCATCTGGCAAGGCTTGTACTTGCGACACTGGGTATAAGCCTTCTGGCAATGTCTGTGTGTATGACTGTGGCTCTGATGCGGATTTCAAGTGGAGCAGTAGCTCTAAGAAATTCACATGTCAATGCAAGAAGAGCTACTTGACTTACTCAAACAAGGCCTGTGGCTGTGAGAAGGAGAGTCAGAGGGACGAGGGAGGTACTTGCAAGGAGCAATGCCCTGGTGGAATCTACACCGCCGATGGTAACAGCTACAAGTGCACCTGCGAGAAGCCTTCTCAGAAGTGGGATGATCAAGGTCTATCTTGTGTTGAAAAGTGCCCCTCTTTCACCGACTACAACGACGATTCTAGTGCTACCGATGGATTCACTTGTACTTGCAAGAACAAGGACTACAAGTTCGCCGGTGGCAACTGCGACTCTTTGAAGTGTCCCGTTGACGATTCCAAGTACACTGGCCAAGACAACACCGATGGTACACCTATCTGCAAATGTAACGACGATTCCAAGAAGATCGACAACGAACAGTGTGTCGCCAAGTGCCCCAAGGCAGATGAGAAGTGGGATTCTGACGACAACGACAACAAGCCCGTTTGTGTCAAGAAGTGTTCCAAGGCTGATGAGATCTTCGCCGGAGATGGTGATGGTAACAGTGGACCTATCTGCAACAAGAAGTGCCCTGAAGATGGCACCAAGTTCGTCTCTGATGGTGACGAGGGTCCTAACTGCGAGTGTACCGACAAGTCTTACATCATCAACAAGGACCTCAAGTGCGACCTCAAGTGCACCAAGGATGATGAGAAGTGGGATCATGATGATACGGACAATAATAACACGCCCGTTTGTGTCAAGAAATGCGACTCTGACAAGGTTTGGGACCATGATGAGAAGACTGGACCTGTCTGCAACAAGAAGTGTCCTGATCCTGATACCAAGTTCATTTCTGATGGTACCGATGGTCCCAACTGCGAGTGTAACGATAAGAGCATGATTATCAACAAGCAACTCACCTGCGATCCCAAGTGCCCCCTCCCTGATACCAAGTTCGTCAAGGATGGTGAGAAGGACGGTGACCCTGCTGAGTGTGAGTGCAAGGCCAAGGAGAAGTACCTCGATGGCAAGGATTGCAAGAACAAGTGCCCTGATAAGGCTGTCTACGACGACTCTGGCTCAGACTGGACCTGCAACTGCCCCAACGATGGCGAGATCTTCACCAAGGCTTCCGGTTCTAATGGACCCAAGTGCGCTTGTAAGGACTCTGAGCAGGTTCTTGATGGTGCCAACAAGTGCACTCCCAAATGTCCCGCCGGCGCTACTTACACCCCCGATGACTCTACCAAGGGCTATACTTGCGACTGCAACGCTGCTATCGCTGGCTCTAAGTGGACTGAAGACGGCAACACATGCGACTGCCCAACCACCAACTCCGATGGCTTCACCCTCAAGCTCAACGAGAAGAAAGACAAGTGCGTTCTCGACTGCGGCTCCGAAGCCACCATCAGCACCGACGAAAAGTCCTGTACTTGCACTCTCGCCTACGGAACCAAGTTCGACAAGGCATCCCTCAAGTGTCCCTGCGACTCCCCCGATTACAAGCCCTTCAAGAAGATCTGCATTCTCGACTGTGGTTCTTCAGCTTACTGGAACGGCAAGACTGGTGATAAGGGAGCTTGTAATTGCAAGAAGCGCGGTCAAAAGTTTACTTTGGATGGAAAATCTTGTGCCTGTGACACTCCCCTTGTTTGGTCTGATGGATGTTGCCACAAGGACTGTGGAAAGCAAGCGAACTGGGACTCCCGTCGCAATGATTGTGTCTGTGAGAAGCGAGGTCAATTCTTCGATGATAGCACTTCCAAGTGTTCTTGCCCAACCGACAAGCCAGTCTGGGATGGAAGTCGTTGTGTTCCTGACTGCGGAGACTACGCATCTTACGACGCCCGCGCCAAGGTTTGCGTTTGTGACAAGAAGGGTCAGATCTTCACTGCAGAGACCAAGAGCTGTGATTGCCCAGCTCCTCAGAAGTGGATCACTGGAAAGTGTCAGGTAGCTTGTGGTGACGATGCGGGCTGGGATAAGCGCACGAATAAGTGTGTTTGCTACAAAAGTGGACAGATCTTCAATGCAGGAACTTGTGCTTGTCCTGCTGATAAGCCGGAGTGGAGTTCAAAGTGGAAGTGCTATAAGCCTAAGACTACTTAAGCTTTGGAGGGGTTGGGTGAAAGGAAGATGTTGTTAATGTGTCATGTGAGTGGATAATCTTCTTTGGTAGATAGTTTAATAGTGGTGGTTTAGAGGAGTGGTAGAGGGTTTCTTTAAATACACGTATCTAGCATTTACTGCATAGAGTCTTATTATTTATATTCACTTTGTCATAAATTTCAGTCTCCTCCAATACTGTCCCTATGTACTGTAAAGCTTGGGGACTCATATCTGTTAAGCAATACCTAAGCTTATACATAAGAATATAAAGCTTGGAGAGTTCGGATCATACTTTGTGTCCTAAACTTGACGTTTCCTAGAAAGGTGACTTCAGATGACTTGACTGGAGCTTAAACTATCGTCACATGACTGAGCGAAAGCTCTAGATACTTTGAAACTGCAAGGCAGTATGCAGAATGCGAACCATCATGCTTCAAAACTTTAAAGTGGGAACTTAAGGAAAGTTTGATCGTAAATTAAGAAAAGTGAGAGATCTCCTTGATAGTTCTGGTACAAGAGATATCAGAGTCAATATTCCCTGAACCTTATTTTCAGACAGGTATATAACCAGGAGCCTCCCCCCAGACTACAAGGTCAAGAACTTGATCCTTTCATCATCTCGAAAGTTCATTCACATTAAAGAATCCACTAAGTAACCACTTGTACTATCACCCACGCTTTTACTATTACACTACTACCTTCACTATCACATTGTTACCCTTACCTTGCTATTATACCACCACTCTACCATCTCCCACCATACATCGCCAAGATGACAGAATACATCAAAGACAAGTATTTCTTTGAAAACTTTCACCTTACCGCCCGCCAAATCCAGCGTTTCTACAAAACCACGCATGGTACTGGACGGCGCTTCAGCAACATCATCAAGCCTCATCACGTCCAGCTAGCAGCCCAGATCGATCCCGTCTACTCTACTTGGGAGTCTGGTGATTACATAGTGTACCCGCAGACATGGTATAACAAACCAGGCGCACTTGAGATGTCACTCCATGAGTTCACCCATCACGCACGCGCCCAACTACGTGGAGATCTCAAACTTGACACTGCTCCAGGTCAGCCAGTGGTGTACGAAGAACCAGTACAGAGCCTTTGGGTAGATGAGGTTGAACCAAAGCGGTTTGATCCATTCTTGAAGAATGCGCAAAGGTATTCAGTTGCAAAGAAGTATACGAGGGAGAAGAAGACAAAGGAAGTGGAAGCACTTATCGCTGCATCTGTTTTCAACGAGTCAGCGGCGCTGCAGGGCCCATCTTTGTTGAATAGAGAGCCAGCCAAACAAAAGTTCGTCTTCAAGAAAGCATCCATCTCTCAGGCGGGCCCAATATCATTGGAGAGCAAGACGGAGAGAGCTCGAGAATTCTTGGCTCGGGAAAAGTGGCTCCACGAGGAATAGTGGGGGACGTGGCAAGACGGCAAAAAGAAGGATTCTTTGAGACTACAGGATGAGTCAACCGGTGACTCAGGATGGAAATGAAGAGTAAGAGAATAGCTAATGGGAGCTGCGGAAGATAGAATAAAGAAAAGCATGGGAAGATAAGGTTGGCCACGAGAAGGTAGACGAATGCACGGCAGGTTTCCCAAACAAGTTCATTGGCGTATTTATCCTTGACCTCTCAGTTCAGTAGAAGAAAGAGAATCACATTCAAATATTATTTGTTCTTGATCACCCAGTGGTTCCATTCCCCAACATTCGTATCAGATTACATCCTCAGGGTATCCCAAACCAGCAACTCTTTGCGACTCCTCTGCATAACAAAGATACAATATCCAAGGACAACACAGTAAGAGACGAATCGCGAATTGATGACATTTTAACCAGCGTGGGAAGGGGGATGATGAGATCACCATATCTAAAATAAAAATTAAAAAAACCTCGGGCTTCCTCGATTCCTGTGAACGACTCCGCAGATGAGTACAGGTCGTTTTCGCCAAAATCATGAAGGAAAATGAGATCAGAGCAAAAATACCGATCACCTTCAAGAGAGAGCTTTAAATCAAATAGGGTCTATTTGCTTAAATATGCCTTATTTTTACCACCCTATAGAATTCATTTTGGTACAGTAACAATCCGTCTTTCTTGAGCGCCTTGACCGCCCACATAGTACTAGACAGCCAAGGTTGTGAGTGCGGTGATCTTCTGTAGCGATACTCAACCTTGTCAGTACCGAGCTTAGCAGTTGCCTGGCGGAGTAGGCTCTAAACTAAGGTCCTCCAGACTCAACCCTGCCAGCGATTTGTCCAATCCTTCCTTGTTCAAATAAAGAGTCTTCTCCAGCTTGCAAGGGTCCAGATTCTGCTTTTTACTGTCCCAAGAAGGTGTCTTGATGCCACGGATGAAATCAGTCACTGAAGTAACACTGAATCCTAAAAATGGTTCTTCTGGTTTCATCATCGGCAGACCCTGGACTCGCATCTGTTTCATAAGGTATCCAAGAAGTCTACAGGAACGTTCCAGGGAACAACCCATTTGTCCCACGAAAAGGTTTTCTTGCAGAGTATATAGTCGAGAGAAGAGTTGATGAAGTAGTCTGATACGCTGTTGATGAATCTGATCTGGTCGACATTAGCCGCTCTATCTATATGATGGTTTCAGTAGGAGTACATACCGAAAATTTGATTGGGTATTGGTAGATGTGTTTCAACGAGGCCAGATGTTGTGCCTATAGCGGAAATTGTGAGATTCTTGAAGACAACTGGACTTCGAAAAGTCCAAGCAATGAAAAGTAGCATTAACTCCTCTTCACCAAAAGAGTTCATTGAGCTTTTGTCGAAGTACAACCAGTCGTATTTCTTCCAACCGTGGAGATCCTCCTCCCAGTGATCAAAGAAAACCTGAACAATCTCAAGGCAGTCATAGTAATCAACGAGAAGCCCGATTTGTGCTACAGTATCTAGATCTAGGTCTCTAGGTACCTGGCTGTGGTGACCATGTATGATGTCAAGTAACACCAGAAAAGCCCGGGCGTTCCAATTTGAAGCTCTAATTTCCAAGAGACCTATGTCATTAGGTTGCGATTCTTGAAAGTTGCCTTTTATCATCTTGCTAAAGACTGGCGATGTAATGCAAAGATGCTTGGTAGAAACCCGAAATCTGATCTCGTTGGGATCGCCATTGTCCTGATATGGCTGTAGAGATGCTATGTCATCGAGACCTGCTAGCCGTTTTTTGTTTTTTTTCTTCCTTTTAGTTTGTGGTGAAGTGCTCGTATTCGACTTGGGCATCTCTTTCTCGTGCATCACATCCTGTTTTTCTACTGCACGAACCCTTTGCAAGTTAGGATATTGCAAGATGAGCACGGCATCGGCTCCTGGATCCAGCTCAAGAAGTGATTGCTTCATCGTAAAGGCCTGGAAGACGGCGTTGAGGTGTATGGGGTAGCAATCGACTCGCTTGTCGAACCCATTAACTCTACAAACACCGGTCAGGTAGAATACAATGAGAATATAAGAATCTAAAATCTGGCAGTAGACTCTAGAATCTCGCTTGTGCCTGTGTT
Organism: Fusarium anguioides; assembly: GCA_012977745.1. NCBI lineage: Eukaryota > Fungi > Ascomycota > Sordariomycetes > Hypocreales > Nectriaceae > Fusarium > Fusarium anguioides. Next base: position 82,118 of record JAALXK010000101.1, on the reverse strand, counting down.
TGCTGGATTTGGGGCGGTCGGCCTCCCACATGCGATAAGGCCTCCTTCGCGCATACGGTCGTAACCATCCAATCAATTATCTTAGCTGTGAGACATGTTTCACTTTCAGGTCGAGAATTGGTGGTTCACGTGGTCGAGTGTTATTGGCCAGATGTTACTGGAAGCGCCCATCAAAAGACCATTAATAGCACCTAAAGTCCTAAACTACACCATGGTCAGCAGATAATGACCCAGATAAGAGACACTTTTGTAAGCGCTCCGCTTCTCGGAGTGATTGTTGGCATTTGCATTGGCGGGATGACGCTTTGGTGCCAAGCGGCGCAAACTGTCATTTAAGTAGAGATCATTTTTAGTGTGATATCCAAACATTAGCTGAGATCTCACGCAAGCCTTATTTCTGGCTGCTTCAGACCTTAATTTTCTTGCGTCATTTGGCTTGTTGGCTTCAAATCGAGCGCCCAGACTGCGTAAAATTGCGCAAAGGTATAACAGTTGCACAAGCAGTTGAGCCACAGGGTAACGTATCGGGCTATAGTCGCTATGTAAGCAATTACAGGTGTGCTACAGCTGCCTTATAAAGCCTTTCATCGCTATTGCGGGCATGAATTATAATAAAAAAAGGTTAGTGCTGCATACCGGAGTCAGACAGAGTCATAAAGCTAAATCTAGTTTAGGAACGCTAGTTATTCTCCAAGCTTAATTTCTTTTGACTCTTCCAACACATTCAAACGATAGCGTGAAACTCTGAAGGTTCTCCTCTTCTTCTTTTGAACGAACTCCTTATCCATGAGTCCCTATAAGAATCAACTACCGGAAACACAAAATTGATCATAACCCAATACTTAATCTACTTCCTTCTTCTTTCTTTTTTGGCCTTGGTGATACTCGTCCATATGACGTTTCAAGTTATCCTGTCTTGTGTATACCTTTTTGCATTCAAGGCATGTTCCGTCTATGGGCGGGTAATTGGTTTGCTTAGCCCACGGCCTATGTTTGTTCCATACATGTCGCCTTATCTCCTTTTCCTCACTAGCGTCTCCCCAAGAACAGTCATTCTTAGGGCAAATCCTGTGTTGTTCCATATGCTGGCTGAAAATAAAGAATAATTTCGATCAGCATGTGTTCAATACTGCCAAGAACCTCATTCGAGCTGATGGTAAAGAATGGCCACTTACTCGTGTTCTTCTTTATCGGCAGCTTTATGTTTGCAACCCTTCCAATTGCAAACAAGCCGAGGTTTCTTTTTTACCATGTCTGTTGACTTGTCGGAGAAATCCTGTGTATCGATTGGAGGGGGGTTCGTAGGCCCAGACTGATCTGCGGTAACTTTGGATTGCGGGACTATTGCATCGCCGGAAGGCTCAAACACCGTTTGCATCGTAGCTTCAACAGTGACTCTGGGTCGCTGTTGGTTCAATTGCAAATCGCCAATTGCTCATGCGTCATGGGATGGTGTAAGCAGCTGGGGCCGTTGATGCTCTGACGTCGCAGCCTGCATCAACAGACTTGGATCAATCACGCCGTGGTCCTGATCAGGGGTTGCATTTGCGTAGTCAGGTGGAGGAACGCTTGTACAGAATACCGCAGAGTCTATGAACCGTGGTTCATCGTCTTGCCATTGATCCTGTATCGGTGCGTCGTCTCCGCTCAAGGGCGGATTTTGGGCGCCATATCGAAATGGATGATCAGCATGGAAAGACATACCTTTCACAAGTTTTCACTTGAGAATGGAAAGCCGCCAAGAAATAGGGATATCTGTTCTCGATATATCGATAATCAGAAGCCTTCCATTTCCAACTGTTAATACTGGAGGACGGCCATTGGGATGGATGATGTGAACTGGGAGCCTTATATGAGCAGAAGTCCTACTAATACCAAGGTACATGTTGGAGGCCGGGCACATAGACCCCTGCCACATCCATGATGACATCAGTGGCTCTCCAGTCTCCCCAACGATGCCCCCGTATTTGTCCCCGGCCTCCAACATGATTCTTGCACCTAGCTTATAGAGGGGCTTGTGGTACCCATCTGCAACCACATCGCTTTGCAAGAGCGAGCTTCACTGTTAATAAATATGAATGAAGTTCAACAGAACGGTGCCATAACTGGCGATACCCATAAGCGCTTTGTCAAAGTAGCAACCCTTTTGTCTCTAATTGATCCGGTCCGAGGTGAACCGACGGTACATAGCCTCGACATGCACCCCCATGATAATGCGCGAAAAATGGAAAGTCTTCAAAAGAAATTCCTCGACTCATTTGCTCTGATTTGTTCAACTTCTGCTAAAAGCGGCGAGTCAGCTTCAGCTGTGTGTATGGAACAAGGGCATCCTACAGGAACCGTCTTGCGACTTGCTCGTAACCTTGGTGTGCCTCAACAACTACTTCGGAGTCTAAATGATGTATTGGATGACCTTTCAGCTGCTTCTTCTACGAGTACGTAACAAATATCGCCATCTAATTATCTACAAGATTACTGACACGCAACGGCACAGTGCTGCCGATTCAACAAAAAGAACATCAACTCCTACTCAAGATTGTTGATTTAACACGTCTGAGAATTGAAAGCATCTTACAAAGACTTCGTAGTCCAAGAACTCAAGAGTGCATTAAGAAAGTGATCGACAACCTGAGAAAGGACAACGTCTTCTCCGACGACCCCGAAAAGGCCGGCTTCGTGACCTGGATGGAACGTCTTCCGGCTCTGATGTCTCTTGGGCCCAACTCTGAATCCGATGTATTGGTTCCTCACATTCGATGGGCATCGCGGGCGAAGTGGGTCTATTCTGAGCATCTTGAGGCATTATTTTGCCCAGGTGAAGAAGAATTACCGGACTGGGTCTTTCAGATATACAAGCTTGGTCGATATTTTGCCGCAGCAAAAGCGATGATCAAATTAGCGGTCAAGCAGCCGTTCCTTTTTACGTCAATCCACATCGAAGTGGTTGATGCCCCAGATCAAGAACGTTTCACCTTGGGAAACGATTTAACAGCATTGAAGACAGTAGTTCAGAAGCTCACCGATGTGGACCAAGAGAAGCTCATGTCTCAGCTAGGCCAAATCTGGCTCACTGAGGACCCTGAGTTTGTGTTCCGTCAGGCCTGCCGTTTGACATTGACAGTACATGCAGAGATGCAGATACTCAGTTTTTATGACCACCATCCTGAGTTAACGCCCCGACTTACGTTCATGGGAACGAGTAAGAAGACTTGCTTCTTGTGCCATCGATTCATGTCCCGTCACCCACTGCAAATGAGCACATCGGCAAGTCACCAGAAGCTGTATCCGTCGTGGATGCCTGCTCCGTGCTTCAAATCTGATGTACGCAAACGCCATAAGATGTTGCTTTGGGAGCTGACCAGATATTTGGAGGATACTACTGCTCGCGATCTCGAAACAAGGTTGGGGATTCGTCGCCGGAAGAACCTGGATTCAACAGCAGGTCCATCACTTACAACGTCTGGAAGTATTGCTTCAGATTGGTGGACTAGTGAATTGGCAAATCCCAACAACATACTGGACCTGAATCCTTCCGTTTAACAATTATCGCACTCTGTACAATTGATTTCATTTACAACACTTTACTGGGAGTTGACTTGATTTCTTAACAGGGGGTAGACTTGAGTTCGATAGAGGTTGACTTGGATTTTTTATTGCTGCTTGGTTACACGTTCAAAATGAGCCTGGCTATTCAGGCAAAATATGAGATCGTCCGTCATCTTACCATAAAACGAGTCTAGTTAACCATTCTTTCTTAATACAGTGCTGTACTTGTTGGAGAAGATTGAGAGGATATTTAGTTGGACAGTTAGTAAGTAGAGGCTACATTCGTGGGTTAGTATGCCCGACTAGACCAAGAATATCGTAATGCTGGGTAATTACACTCACGCAAAGGTGGAGGAATAGCCTTGTGACTGAATGTCCTTCTTTCGTCTGTCCAAGAGCTGGGGGGAGCGTGGTGAGAGGCCGACTATCTCACTCACGGACGCTGATGGGATCAGTCTCACAATAATTGAACAGCTATAACGATATCCTCACCTCGACGTTAACCTTGAACCCTTTCCCCATATATTCGGCCCTTATGACCGAACGACGTTGCTTGTATTTCAAAAAGGGCTGGTCCATTGGCCACGAAGTTCAAGACAGCATTTTCATTGACGCGGTGGCTTTTGTTCACCGTCTAAACATGGGATGACCACGACTTTGCGACCGTCTATTAATGACAGGACTCAAGACATATTTCACAATCACCATATAACATATCTCAACCCTACGGACTGCAGGAAATATCCGTCCAAATGGCGCTCCAGTCTCATGCCTTTCTGTCTTCATTGGCAGAATGTGGAAAGTACAGCGATTTTACATTAGTTTGCAACAATCATCAATTCAAGCTCCATCAAGTGACTATTTGCCCATAATTATCGGTAATAACAGCCGCTCTCTCCAGCACCCTTCTGGTACTAAGCTACAATTTCCGTCGCTGGCAACCATTTCTAACTCATTTATTAGGAAACTGCATTAAGAATTGTCGTTGTCAACTGGTTTAATATTAATACAGTTCAATAGATAATATCGTTCCTCTATAGAGGAAAGTATTAAATCTGCTCTAAGAGGCAACATAAATCCGGTTCTGACGACAGATACAACCAAGAAAACACAGACTACCCATCATAATGTTGTTCTGCTCCTTCAGAACTGGCTGGAAATAAAACTGTCGAGGACCTGCTCGCCCATCTGCAATTACTGACTACTGTTACACGGAGACCCGCATCACTCAGCACCGCAAAACACTATCTATATATATTATACAGGTGGATTAACATACATGTCGATGGTGTGATCTTTTGACATGCAAGACCCACGCCATCATCAAGACGATTCATTAGGAAATTACCCTTCAGCGAGGTTTCTTTCTTCACCTTCCCCACCTCCTGACACGAGCGGACGTCAACACTCACAAACCAGTGGAAGCTTTCGACCAAATATGTACGATATGTATGGTATGTTTGATGGGAATTATGAACCTCCAGCTAGGGGCCGTCATCCTCTTCAGGAAAACTTGCCCCCAGGATTTTCGCAGCAAAGCTTTGGGGTCTTTAGTGATTTCCCCAAGTTAAGAGATCGGTCGAATGAGCACTATGAGCAACAGAGTTCGCTCATGGAGGAGGATATATTCCTCAAAAAGTTTAGGTGGGTACCTTTGAGCGGTAAGGAGACCGGGTCTACAGAGCAAGATGACCTAGATTTTCGTGTGAGGCGTAAGCATCTGGCATCTCGCAAAGGAACTACACAACAACATTCTCGTGTACTTCCGAAATTTCGGAAGCAGGGCCCTCAAGCTTTGTGTGATATTTGCAACAGGGACACAATATCAAAGGATAATACAGCAGGGAATGATGCCCAAATGGATGACCTTCTAGCCAGATTTGGCAAGAAGACGATGGGTGTGCACATTCAACAACCTACACAATCGCATCAGGAAGAGGTTTTTGCTGCTATCAACAAATCAAAACAAGCAGCTATTGAATTGGCCCAACCTTCAAGTTCTGGAACAAACAATGGGAAAGGCAACCAGCGACTGAAAAACGAACCTCTGACAGGCAATGAGACATAACAATCGTATGTTACAAATAATGATGGGCCTGATAGAAAGCCAGCTGACGATTCCAAGTGCAAGTGACCTATATAAAATGCGTCCATACGATGACGATTTTTCATCTGATCACGCTGATTTGTCCGACGATGATGAATATGACGACGATGAGTACGACTACAATGGCATGGGCGAAAAAGGGTCCAGAAGAGAAAGACGCCCTTCAAGCCACAGCAAATGTTGGCTGGGCTTATATGAACACCTCCCGGGGGAAAGCTGCATCAGTAAGATATATCTGGCCTCCCTCGAAAGCGGAACGATCCTCAATGTACCGAAGGGGGCATTCGAGAGCAGGTTAAGTCGCGAAAGCAAAGAAACACGGTTCATGTCAAGATATACATTACCCTCCGATGCCGATTTTATACCTACTTGAAAAAAACATCGCACCCCTTCAGGTAGACCAGATAAAAACAGGAAGAGGGACAAGAGCGGTGCGTTCAGTGACAGCGACTGCTCGGACAATTTCTATAAGGTATCAATCAAATTCTGTATTAATAGCCCTATAGTATTTTACGAACTTCTACACCTATGACGAACTGGCTGCGGACTCCAAGATAACGCCAACCAGTGTTTATTCCTCATGAAGCGCTTACGAGCTGCGCATCTAGGTAATTAATCTCTCAACCCAAGAATATTTGGAGATCGCTTCCATAAGTTTCATCAAGAGCATTAAACCCATACATGCAAAATACCTCCAACTCTCTATCGTCGATGCTTGACCATATGCCTTGAAACAACAAAATGCTTTTGACGCTCTTTTTTACATAAATCATTCCATGCCTTGCGCAAGATACTCTTTAGTGTTTGACGAAGTCTCCGCCCCGTCATAGAACCAGGGTTCATCCGGCATCTCATACTCCTCCTTCGTAACCTCAAGCGGTTGACCCTTGTAGTCAAGGCGAAGGCCTGGGTAGATAAAAGTCTTCCACATGTAAATCAAGATGTTATCACTCTCCAGACTTGGCGCAACATGAGGGGAGATGAGCTCCTGATGCTTCTGGGGTAGGATAGACCAGTGAAGACCGGGATACAGATGATGCACTGTATGATATCCATTGTTGAAGCACAACCAGTTGAGCGTTTGGCCGGTAAAGTTTCGGGCAAAGTTAAACTTGGAGCTCATGTCGCAACCGTCATGTTGGAGGAAGTTTAGCGAGAGGATGCAGTACTTGGCGTAGAATTGAGGCAATAACGCAAACCAGATCCAGCGACGCCAATCAATGAGGATGAGAATTGCGGTGGCACCCCAGACGGCAATCTCTTCGATCTGACGCTGCTTCACGATAGGTCGGCCGAGAGCGGCTTGAGCCTGGAAGTACAACTTGTCATCTTTGTTTCCCGACAAAACGACATGCCAAAAGAATAGCAGACCGTTCAGAAGATTCCAGCTATATCGGACTTTGGTAGTACGCACTGAAAATAGTTAGCTTGGTGGAAAGTGATACGATTGTTTGTGTCAGGGATGTACTCACTAACGTCTCTCGCTTGTTGAGGATATTTGTGGTGAGACAGGTTATGACCAGGCACAAAGATGGATACAGCGCCACCATACTGTAGCGACAAGCAAACCTGGTAAAACTTGTTCCACTTCCTCTCCCAGAACACAGGCAAGTGAATAGCATTATGCGTAGCCACAGCTCCCATGAAGGAAAGCTGAAATAGCGAAAGCCATGCTATAAAGGACACGATGCCATTTGTAAACGGTGAAGCGAAGGACTTCCAGGTGAAGACGAAGACGATGAAAAACAAAGCTGTGGATACAATGCAGCGAATATCCTCGTTATGTCTCATAAGCGACTTTTTTCCGGTCCGCCCGGACATTGTTTCGGCCATTGTGTCAGAGAGGGAAAGGTGATGCTTGTTTGCATATGTCTAGAGGAATAAGTGTTAAATAGAATATAGGGGGGGGGCTGAGTGAACCAAAATTTCTTTGCGTACTGGAGATTAGATAATAATATCTAGCTACCCTTGTCCGTAGCTAATTGGATCGCCTGATAGTGTTTCTCCACAGAATCGGACCTTTGAGAGGTATGATTTGTGAGTTCGTATTAAGCAGTCAGCTTACTCATACACCGCTATGTCGAATGAGTGTTAGGCTAACTGCCAAGGGGTTGGAGTTACGGGACCTGCGGGATGTAACACACCGGCTAGCTCGGAGTGAGCTCTGAGTGGTGTCTATAGGGTATCCTATTGATTGTCTCTTCTATCCAATAAGATCGGGCCGCGTGGCCTAATGGCTAAGGCGCTAGATTTCGGTTCACCGTCATCCAATTCTCTAGAGATTCCAGGTTCGACTCCTGGCGTGGTCGATAGACACAGCTGATGTATTTTTTTGGCGAGCAAACCAATTAGGTGCAATATCTTTTTTCGGCAAGATAGCAATCTGATTGATAAAGGCTGGGTATAAGACCCTGAGCTATAATCTGACCGTGCTGTTGGATCGATCCCTTGGCGTTTACGGAATTCCGTGCCGCATTGTTACCCTAGGGCCAGAATGAGGTCAATTCCAGCTTGGACAGATAACGGCCACGGTCACATGAAAGCTTCTAGACTCGATGGCATATTTAAGCATAACGGTCGTCTTGTCAAGTGGGTCTCTTTATGTAAGACTCTCAATTTTATCGACCTCACTGGATCTCAATCTATACCGCCGCTGGATCGGCAAAACTTATGTACGTTGGTTACTTTTCTGATTCCATGTCACGTCAGTCTGCATGAATGCATGACAGATGCCAAGAAAGAATGAATGGTATTTTAAAAAGATGGCGTTCTATCAATCGAGTGAATAGTTACAGAATAATTTCTTCTTCTTTTCATGTCTCTAGGGTACATAATCACGACATTGGAAATTCAACAAGATGAACTTCAAACAACCCCCTCAGCCTCTCTGCCCAAGCTCATCCAAGCTGACCAAATCATCCCAATGATGAAACGTATCATTGAAGAACACCATTCTGTACGAGATTGTGACATCAAATCAGTTACACGAGGAATGGCCACCTTCAACAATGTGACTCGACCTCTCATTGACCTGGAAAACAAAACTCAAGGCGAGATTGACATGATTGCTATGTATCGTTACGCATCGCCCCGGCAAAGCAGCGCGCCAAGCATCTGACGAAGCCTGTACGCTGATCAATGAAGATCTTTCGGCTTTCACCGCAAAATCGGAATTCTGGCACCTCCTAAAAGCTGTCAAAGCGCGTAGTGAAAAGCAATTACTTCATTATGAAGAAAAAAAAGTATCTGGATAATTTATTTCTTGATTTTAAGCGGTTTGGACATGACATCCTTCAGCCCAATCAAATGAAGAAGTACATGGGAGCGGAGGAATCACATTGACAGCATGCGGCGGGAGTACAACCGGAAATTCCGGAGGTGTTTAGTTCTCTGTTGACGAATTGACTGGTGTACCGCAACACGATATGAATCGTTTCGACAAAGACCCAGCGAAATACGACACGAGGTTTGTTAGCTTCTCATCAGCTGATCTGATGGTTGTCTACCAAAACGCCGAAAATGCCGATACACGGAAGAAATTGTATATCGCTAATGGTAATGAATTTCCTGAGAATGCGGAGCTTTTTAGAGAGATTTTCATACAGAGAGACTTGAATTAACAAATGGTGCTGAATGAAACCCGGACTTAAGTGAATTGGTCTTCATTGCACTAGGACGGACGAGAAGTTGATAGAGAAATGGCTTTGTGAGCTTCCGGGTGAAGAACTTCCGCTTGAGAGGATACCGGATGAATTGCTAGATGGATTGGTTCAAAGTCGACAAGTGAATCGTTCTTTGTGGTATGTCCACCAGATGTAAGTCCTTGCTTTTGACACCGCTATACTCGGCTAACTGGAGCAGGGTTTACGCTCGGTTTGATATGGCAGCTCATTATCCATCCAGTCATCAAGAACTTCTGGACATGGACTCCACCAAGGTCCTAAATGTACTACTCAATGGAGTCAACCTTTGCTGAGAATCCAAGGAGTATGTCTGCTTGGGAGATATACAGGAAAGATATTCTGGAGTGGGGTGCAAGTAGGGATGAGTTGGAGCTGCTTGGAGAGTATTTAGGTAATACTCATACCGCTGGAGCCTTATCACGGGACCTTCTGAACTAGGATACTGGCAGAGAGATCTCGAAATGGCACTTTCTCTAACCCATTCTGAGGATCTCATAGTACATATAGATATGTATCCAAACTCCTCACAAAATCCAACAAAGGCTTGGAATCCTGCGCCCCAACCCACATCGCCGCCCGATTAGCAACCCACAACGCAACCATGACCAAATCCCTCTCTTCAATCCACATCGACTCCTTTCCGTCAGTCATCAATATATCTCCGAATCCCAACCTCAAACTCTCAGACTCAACCATAGATCTCTTATCTGAATACCACTTCAGTTGCCTGGTTTTGTATGTATACTCCAAAACACCCTCGCATAGAAGCTGCTTAACCGCTTTTTGTTGACGCAATAGAGAGGTATGCTCAAACAGAAGGGTCGCCTCCCAAATTGGTATATATCTCCCTGTGTCATATGTCCATTCATCAACCTTGTTATAATTAGTACTTTACCACTACTTAGACGGAATCTTACATTTTTATGTTCAATGCCAAAGCAGTCCAGGGTCGCAAGTTCAATGTTAGTTTTATACAAGACCGTGGGAGGTCTATCGCCATAGGACTTCCAATCGTTCTTATGTACTGCCTTTTGGACCCAATACCTAGCCTCAATGTCTTTCATGGCCTCTTCAAGACCTAAGATTCTTTCATCTTCGTTCCCTTGAGTCTGGGACAGTTTCGTGCATGCGTCTAAAACTTTCTGTCGAAAGAAGCCATCCATTATGTAGCGAATGCCAATGGAAAGTCGAAGAGGAAGAACATGATATGTCGACAAATACTCTGTCAGATATTTATCGAAAGAAAGATGACCTGCAAGCTTCTCCGGATAAAATGTCCTACCGTGCTCCCACTTGAAAATGCGGGAGTGATCTGATAGCCCGAAAGATCTACCAAACTGAGATTCGCAAATCTCTGCCATATTTAATATTTCAGTCATCTTCTTCAGGATTGACATCCACAACTTGTCCTTCCAACTCAGATATCCCCAGCTATCCCAATCCAGTGTGAGCATGAGTCTCAGCGTCTTCTCAAGGTCTTCTCTTCGAAATAGAGAAAAATAGTCTTCTTTGGGATCGTAATAGCGAACCCAATCACCATCAAGACTTAGACCGGATGGCTGAGATGCTGGATCCGATTTCTGATTGCCATTGTTTGAAGCTTTGTCCTTATCTTCTGAAGTGTTGAATGCAGTGAGAACTCGTTTCATCTGAGTCGCTTTATCCACTGGGAGAAACTGTAGAATAGTAGGTTCTGGGATACCTAAACACTGCATTGCAATCCCAAGCGATACGGGAATATCATCGGATTCTTGGAGTGAGTATGCAGGCCATGATAAAACCTCATCAACCTGGCCACCCATCCTGTCAGGATCACGCTCCGGCGCTTCAAGACAAATCACTCGCTGCCGTCCCTCAGTAGTTCTTCCACACGGAACGAAGCCATGAGCAAGCCAGAATAGAGTCTGCAGTGAGCAATCTTCTCGTTTTTCTGTAACTCCCACCTCGAACATCTCCCACGCGGTATGCGGAAGAAATGATATGGAAGTGAGATAACTCCAAGATCCTTTATGTCGACCGAGTTGTTGAATCTTCCCTGTGATGCCGTATATCGTTGGCTGAGGGGAATTCTCTAGCGTGACTGTTCCATAAGGGCTGCGCCTTACAGCTATGACCATATCATCGGAATTATAGACTTCGCGAGATCGAGAGCCGGAGGAAGTCGAGGAACTTGAGCTGTCGGAATCTGTGAAGAGGAACTCAGATCGGCGAAGGGGCTTGGGCTTTGAATACTTTTCTTTCTTTCGAACCCATTCGAATTCTGGTTCTTGTGCTTTTTCGATTTCTGTTCTTGGGAGGGCGAAATGCTGGATTATGCCTCGCTCTCCATCAAAATTCCTTCTGATGCCCTTTCTTTGCAGAATCCCTTTGTCTTTACGATGTCCATATCGACCTAGGAGGCCTAAAACCAGGACCCAGTGTTTGTTGACGACCAGAGCGGTCCGACTGTTAACAACCTCAAGGGTTCCACCGGTTTTGGGGATTTTCAAATCGACTGCACGATTACTGATCCCATCTTTCACCTGGTAAGACTCTATAAGCTCAGACATCTTCGCCCATCCCGTGTTCCAGGGCAGGTAGTCCCTTGGCGTTACTCCCCAGCGGCCTAGGGCAGTATTGAGAGGTGGTATCAGCGGGGCGGTATCTGGCTCATTGGTAATGTATCCAGGTGAGAGATTTGGAACTCGAATTCTTCTGAAGACGTGAAGACCTCTGGTGAGACGAAAACCTCTCGAAACATATTTCTGCTGCTGGTCCTGCACGGCGTTCATGGCGCGGTTTTTATCGCTCATGGAAGCTTGTAGCGCAAGTAGTGGACCAACTACACCAACCAAGGCGATGATCGCTATGCCAGCGGCAACCCAAGTGCCAATGTTGCTGGTGAGCTCAATTGGATCTGGGCCATCCCTTTTTACGAGGATTGAAGAAGACATGGGTACTAAACTTGGGTGGTTTAGGCAAACCTGACATTTTCAGCCTTGATTACGGAAATCACTCAGAGAGATAAGTTAATCCTTTTGCTTATTGTGTCACGTGCTCAAGTTGACGACTTACAGCTTACCATTTGTCTGTTTATACAAGGATTAAGCGAAGAGCTAAGACATGGATAAGATCAGAAGAAATTCTGTTGCTGATTTCAAAATTAAATATTAGACAGTATGTATGATATAACTAGGGGATTACAAGCACTTGTTTTGGATCATTGTTTTTTTTCTTTGAAATATATTAATTAATAAGTTCCTCGCGAGACGTATTCGCTGTTCGGCAGTTAGCCGGCCGTCCTACAGACTGAATCTCTAAATCAAAGGTAACATGAATTCCGTGTGCGTTTGTATCATCATATAGTTCCTCCCACGCATGCTCATCCTCGTACCTTTCCAAATCAGCACTCTCGTCGCGTGAAAGCTGTCTTTCCGATGCCGCTCTTCCAGCTGCCACACTTGTTACAATAGTTGACCTAGGTCCAGAGAAGGGCGTGAAGTTACTCGAGTATCCCCTCGTCGAAGACTTTAGACGAGGTTCCTTGAGGGGTTTCCGCACAGAGTGCAGAGATCCAGCGATGATTCCTATTCCTGATTCCACCACGGACCAGAGCACGATATTGGCCACATGATCTGTATTGGCAAATAAGTATACATGCAAGAGTTGGAATTCGTAAAGTACATACATAGGTTGTTTTCCATTTCAGTACGATATGCACCATAAGGGAGCCGAATGATGGTTGAGATTGATGCCCTATTCAAGTCAGCTTGGATAATTAGTTTCCCAAAGGGCAACGTACAAGGATCCCAGTCCAATAATATATCCAACCCTTATCTTGGTCTTTCTCTTCATATTAGATTTGTACACCAGGATTATAGGAAATATTGAGTAAATCAAATCAACGGCAACTGGACCGGCAGATATCAGGTATCTAAGGTATGTAATCATACCTCTCATGCCGCATCTTTCTGGATGGAGCCAGTTTGTAGATACCGGATGACACCTGACGAAAAGGCCGAGGATGACCATAGTTGACGAAAAAGTTGAGAAGATGAGTGTCGTCCATAAGATGGTACGGTATAGTTGAACGACGGCGATACGCAGCAAAGTGACACAGATAGACCCTTTGATAAATATGACAGAGGAACAATAGGTTAGTTCGAATAACCAGAAATACTGGACACTGTTAGTTATCTATAGTTCCTTGTAAGTGAGTAGTGTGACTAACCTTTCGACCATCCATCTGAAGATAGTCATTTAGATGAATATCCTTAACGCCAAGACCGGCGTATGTGCCTCGCGCGACTATTCCGCTCATAGCCATATACCACATCTAGGATTGGTATGCTTAGTATTGCCTTGGTAGATATACATCAGAAACACACACCCAGCCAGCAACCATGAGGCCATCATCTTTTCCAAAGGTTCTGTATCTCAGTCGGACGTAGCATCTCAATACTATGATGATCGTTGTCGGAAAAGAAAACACCACAGTTAGCAAAAGTAGGGCGCGAGAAAGCCCTGTCGGCTCGATCGTTGTCGCAGTGGCTTCAACAGCCATTGCGTAGGCTAAGAAGGACAATGCAGTCGACAGAGCTGTGGAGGGGATAGTTCTCTTTTGAGCTCTCTGTATGGCATTGACTCGGTCAAGTACGAGTCAACGGGCGGCATTTTCTTGCTAGCATGAACCTAAACATTGATCTCGTCACCATTATACAGATATGTAACATAAGTACCGTACCTGAGAGCCTGTAAGGAATGCGGCATACGAAAGTCCCCGGATTTGACGCATTGTGGAGAGACTAGAGTGGTTTCGTGGTAGCAGAGTTGGCCGGATCGTAAGGGTAAGTAGAAAGGGCTAGTCTAGATTTCGCCACAATGTCTAATTACGTCTTTGTGGGAAGTATATCTTCGTTCCACAAGCCACAGCAACGTGTAATTACAGATAAACCAAGCAATATGATTGGCTCAGATTTTCAATTATGCAAGAGGAATGGAATACATTGTTATACGTTCGAGACGGAGGTCAAGTGGTTTGCACGCGGCCTTTTGCCCGAGATCGATTATGTAGGGCCGATACCCAAGCTGGCGTTGCCGCATTACCAAAGAACTTTTCTAAAGTCAGTTGTGTTGATATCATATAACGTATGAATTTCACAATGGCAGATTTGCGGCGTTGCCTCTAATAATAGTATTTATAAGAGGCTAACAGCGTTTATCTACATGACTGAACATAAAGCACTACCCATAACTGGTCAAATCATTAGCAGTGTACGCACTAAAGATTAAGAAATTCTTACCACCAGCGACTGCACCCGCAGCAATGCCGTTCAAAACACCACCTACAACTTCCTTCGTGTACTGTTGAATCTTCTGATGATCCCGGCGGCTTTTCTCAGCATCCTTCCGTGCTTTCGCTAAAGCTTGTTGATGATTCTTGGTACGACGTGCGACAAGTTGTTGCTGTTGAGGATGCTTTGAGAGCCGAGCTACCTCCTTTTGAAGTGCGTCACACGACTCTTGCACGTCTTGTAACATTACCTCTCTGGCCTGAGCCTCAACTTCAAATTGTCTTCGGAGGTCCGTAACCCATTGTGTAAGAGACTTTGTTTCAGCCTGGTGTAGATCTGTCATGGTTTGAGTCAGAGTCTGGCGGTCTCTGTCTGTTTCTTGGATATCTTTGTCCGCTTCAGCTTTCAACTCCTGCAGTTGGAGTGAATAGTCCTTGTCTAAATCTGACGTCCTGTTTATCTCAGTTGCCAGCCCTTTGAGACGATTCTGTTGCTTTTGTCTTGTTTGGTGTAAATACTCAGCAGCTGCTACTCCAGCTGTTGTTTCTCCCAGAGTCTTCTTCTCATCAACAACCTCTCGCTGTAACAGAAGTATAAGAGGTTTATGATCTTCTAGCTTGCGGACCATACTGTCAATAATACGGTGCGCGGATGTCATTTCGTTTTGGCTTTTTTCGTAGTGACGAAAGAAAGTGGCTCCCTTGGTGACAAGACCACCGAAGAAGTCTTTATTGGCCACTAACTCAAGCTCTCGTTCTTCAAAGATCTTCCTTTCGTCCAAATATGGAGACTCAGACCACATAGTTGTAACAATAGCGAGATCGTTGTATGACGCAGATCCTGTAATGGCTTTAAGTATTGTCAAGCTTTCTAGGTTTGATCCTGCCATGCGGTTATTTGTGATAGGATACAGCATTATGATACCATGTATCCGCGCCCCATTCGCATACGAAGCGCCGAGATAAGTTGCTAATATTTCTAGCGTATCAATATCAGAGCGAGATGTGTCGTTGAATCCAGGAGTATCTATAAGAAATATCCGTTGTCCATTTTTCATATAGTGGAAGACTTCCATCGAATTTGTACCTAGTCATTAGCAAACTATTAGCCAACTGTCTGACAAATGTGCGATTTGCTACATACATGAGTAAAGACCATGGCCTACCACCACGTCATGGCCTGTGCAATGGGAAATGAATGTGCTCTTTCCAGCCCCTGTCAGGCCGACAACAAGAAAGAATTTGTCGTCCGGCTTTGGCTTGTTGAGACCGAGAAATGTCTTGAAAGATTCAGCTTGTTCGACGAGCGCATCAGCGCTCAAAGTCTGGACATTCATGGTGAATAAGTTTAGAACTATCGCGACAATGCTCAAGTGGAATATAAGCTTATGAATTACCGAGTTGAGACAAGAATTAGTCGAAAAGCCCTGGGCAGCGGTTAACTTCCCCCTCCACAATTGTGCAGCCTCAATGTAGAGTGCTGAGTGCCTTGACAGAGCCTTATGGAAAAGCCCAACTAGGTGGGGGCTACCGAGGGCTGTGCAATAGGCCTCCACTGAGGTGATCTACAGCGTGTGTCTCAAACAAGAATGATGCATATGCATATTAGTCACAAGCTCCTGAGTGGTCAGATCAGAGTCAGCCCCCAAGGCGTTGGATTGACTCGAAATTTCATTTATAGGTAATAAAGGATAGAAAATTAAATGTCAAGTAAGGTGACATTCTACTAGGTTTAAGTAATCTTACTTGGCCACTCTTTACCTGTGTTTGATCGGACAGGTTCCAAGAATCCGCTCTCGATCGGCTGACCAAGAAAGGTGACTGCATATCATAGCTGTATGAAAGTCCAGTAACAACAAGGCGCAGACAACAAAGGTGGTGTCCAAATATGCGGCCTTTTACAACGCAAATGGTTGCCTTAAAATCTCCAGCTCGTCTTGAACTGGTCACGCACATAAGCAAAGATCACCCCGCATCGCAACACAAATTTCTCTCTTAGGCCTCTATCAAGCTGAGCAATAATACGACAGGCCGAACATTAGACTTGAAAATTGCAAGACAACTACTTCTAACATTACTTGGTGGTATCTTTCATCTTATCACAAATCAAGCACCAAACATGCCGAGCTGGGAGAACGCACCAACAGCTGAGGAGCCGTCAGATCCGGCTCTCAAGAACTTTCGGGGTGGCCATGCCCCCCGGTAAGAAACCCAACAAGGGATGTTTATAGAGCACCAGGACTAATTGGCACAGGCCGAATGATGCCTTTATCGCTCTGATGGGCATAACTGGCTCAGGAAAGAGCTCATTTATATCGAAATGCTCTGACAAGTCCGTCAAGATCGGACACGACATGATATCGTGTAAGTAAAAGTTCAACACAGGCCTTGGAAAAACTTACTTATATGTAACAGGCACGTCCATTGTCGACGTCTACCCTTACGAAGTATCACCTAGCTTCACTGTTTACCTGATTGATACACCCGGCTTTGATGACACAGGCAGAAGCGACACTGAAGTTCTGAGTGAGATTGCTGCTTGGTTAACAGACTCTTACAAACACGAAATCCGCCTTCATGGGATCATATATCTCCACAGAATATCTGATGTCCGGATGCAAGGGTCAGCTAAGAAGAATCTCGTGACCTTCAAAGAACTTTGTGGTGAAGATGCTTTGAAAAAGGTTGTTTTGGCCAGCACGATGTGGGATATAGTCCCTGAAGAAAAAGCAACCAAGAGAGAAAAAGAGCTCAAGGATACTCCGGAGTTCTGGGGCTGGATGCTCTCGAAGGGGAGTTCGATCCACCGGTATAATAACACTGCGGAATCTGCAAGAAAGATCATCCTGTCTTTGGCCGAGCATAACGCACCGATTGCTACAGATCTCCAGAAGCAGATGGTGGATGAAGGGAAAAGTCTAGATCAAACGTCAGCTGGTCAAGGATTGAAAAATGAACTACTAAAAGAGAGGCAGAAGCTGACCAGAGAACGGGAAGACCTTCAAGCTCTGATACGATCGGCAAAGAAAAAGCATGACACTGATACGCAAGAGGTTTTACAAGAAGAGAGTGACAGATATGCAGTCCTGATAAAAAAGACAGAAGACAGCGCTAGAGCCCTCAAAGCGACAATGGAGAGCTTGATCGCCAAACGAGACCAGCGGGTCGCTGAGATGACAAGGGAGATGAAGGATATACAAACCGAATACGCGACTAACTTTCGCCTTATGAAACTTGACGAGATTAAATTGAAGAAGGAGAAGCTCAAGTTGCAGAACAGGCAGAAACTTCAAATGCAGCAACGAAAGGGAGAGCTGATTCCCCAGCCTTCAGCAGATACGGCACAGAAAAGCCAGGGAATATTTGGTCAACTACCAGAAGCCGTCCCAGGGCCATCTTTTGCAACAGATATCTCGATTTCGGTGTCAATAAGTAACTCATTTTACTTCTTACAAAGCCCACAGTGCTGGAGCAGGTAAGTTCAGTTTGACCTCAGCTTGTAACGCAGAGTGACGTGATGATAACATTACGGAAGCAACGAAAATCAACTCCAGGAGTTCCAGGATGGAAAGAGAATGGAACTTGGATACCTAAGAGCTATCAATGACCAACGGACTGTATGGATCGCTCGTCACGAGACATGGAGTAAGAGTTCGGGTAAACTCTCTACAAGACATTAGGAGCTAACAGTATAAAGGATGGTCCATGGGCTTTGAAAAGCACTACCCCGGTCTCGCTCTTAAGGTTACATCCTATGGATATGATGCCATCGAAATGTGTGTCCTTGGCCCTGATGGAAACTACTACGCAAGCTGGGACCAGTTTTATTCATGCAGGGGCTCACCAAAGTTCAGAGAGACGGTTAAACTGATCAAAATTGGTTGTTATAGCGTCAAAGCCATCTCCTTTGGGTTTGGAGAGTCGTTTATTATTTCATATGGCTATGATAATGGTCACTTTGGCTGGACTTATGATCTCAAAGGCCATTACCCAAGCCTTGATCGATTTCTCAAAAGTCAGAAAAAGAAAGGCAGCAAGATTAGTATTCACGTAAGTCAGATACACAGTATTGATGATTTAGTGCTAATATACTTGCAGGCGGCTACACTAGATCCATTTAGTAAGACTGACTATCTTGTTGTTTTTACTGGTGATGACGGAAGGGATATCAGCAAGTTAAAGCATAAAATGCATTGCTCGAATGAGAAAACTCGACAAGCGGTAGATAATTGGTGGGAGATAACTAAAGGGCGCTCGATCCAACCTGAATTTCTCGAATAATCAGATTCTTACAAGGGCTGGATCATCTTTTTGTGTTAATTAGTAGAAGGAACGTCATGAAAGTTTAGGTTTGGAAGAGCTTTCCATTTAATAACACTATAAGTATCTATATAGAATGTTATTTACAGCGGCAAATCAATGCAAGCTACTTTACTAGGCCTAGGTTCAAGTCTGTCCATGTTTTCCTATCACATATTGTTTCTAGATTCAAAACTAAGCCCCTTTCCAAGCCTAGGAACCAGCCTACTCTTGTCCGTCCCTCCCCCAAGGCTCTCGGATGTTCCAGGCTGTTCGTGACCTTCCGTTTGAGCCACCAGCGAAGCGCTGTATTGTGAGTTCTGTCCTGCATAAATCACGACTGCACCACTGACTTATCTATCCGTCAACAGTCACGTCTATTTACCAGAAGTAGGATGCGCATTAGTTAACTGTTATCGGAGACTTCTTTACATGGATTAGATAATCACGTGTGTGCGCCCATCGATCCCTGTAAAAGCATAACCCAACATATCCTAGGGCTCTCATCCAGTTCCAATTCTGAATTATGGGTGAACACCACATTCCCGTAGATAATCTACTCATAGAGTACAATCCCCAATGTGTACAAGACTGACACCAATCGCGAGTTGCCCTTGTGCTACAAATGCATACCAAATCACCCCAAGTACCACTTATTTGGTTCCTGGTAGAAAGCTCGATGCGATCCACATGCGGCATCTGCTTTTGACAACACCGTTGTAAAGGAGATAACCTGGCAACAGTTAGTTGAGAAAATCCACAATTTAGATAAAAGCCCATCAGAACTTACATGCCAAGTCACGGTCCACAACCCTGAGAACCAATTGACTCACAATCTCGTAGTGATCCTCTCCATACGATCTTCCAGTTACCTTGTCTACGTAAGGGCCCAGGGCCTGCATCACACCTTCTTCCCTCTGAAGGTCAGTGTAATCGACCTCGATTCTGCAGGCTATCTCGGCACCTTTAAATAGTTAGACACATTCCTCACTGAGATGCTAGACCTTACCAGCATTGTTGGGATGATCTCGAGGGTAGTGTGATCGAGTAGCATCATCTGATACAAAAAGCAACTCCTCGCACTTGAACGTCTTTGAATCAAGTGCAAACGTGTGCCTGCAGTCGAAAGCCGGAGACGTCCAAACGGGGGGAACTGTGCGGCCCTAGAATTTACGTTAGCTTCGGATAGAAAGAAAGATGCAAGCAAAGCCAAACCAGTTTCAAAACCCATTTTATTGTCTTCATGCAATATTCCATCCCATCATGACGATCACGCTTAGGCTTCGAAGAATTGTGCTCAGGCCAATCGCCGTAGAATTCGTTCCGCTGGAAACCATAACTCGAACGAGCTATTCTCTCCGGGCCGTTGGACATGTTGAGGGCGCGCAGAGCAGCTCCGACTGCTACAGCGTTGATGTGAGTGGTCCTGTAAAATGGAAAGTCAGCAAGTTTGGACGGTCAATTGAAGTGTATCACAAACCCTGCTCCAGGTTTATCCAATTTGACGTTGCAACGATTCTGCTTGGAATACTCGTCCAAGAATTCTTGAAGTTTCCTCTGAAGAGACGGTGAACTACCAAATCCTCCTATGAGAACGACGTACTGTAAAACTTTGTCAGAATGAGAAGTTTCTTTAACCTAGAGTTACTAACCTCGACTGTAAAACCGTTTCCTCTTGCTTCGTCGAGTTGATCTCGCACAATCTTGATAATAGGGTCTATATGCTTCATGAAGATGTAGTGAAGCTCTGACCTATAAACGTATCAGCAATGGATTAAAGACTCTGTCGCGGAAACTTGCGGTCGGAGCCAAAAACCGTCTTTATATAATTCCTTTTCATCGTTCGGACGAAGTCCAGGGACGCTGATCCATTTCTTGCTGGGCCTGCCAACGTCATAGCCTCGCTTGATCTTCCTCTCGAATTGCTCGTGTACAATTTGCTCAATAATACCTCTGATGGTTATCGATTCTCGTTCAAGATATGTCTCTTTGCCGATCCTATTTGTTGCTATTCCACGGAAATCTTCATTCAAGTAGCCAGATCCGTGAAGGCAACCTATTAGAATGAGAGTTAGCATTGAACTTGATGTAGAAAGCTTGCGTAACATACCACCGGGAGTCGCTATTTCACTCTTCATTCTTAATGGCACTTCACTGGTGGCTTGGTAGGCGTTCACGTCGCAAGTACCGCCGCCTTGATGCTGTTAGTAGATAAAGAAATTGAAAAGAAACAGAAGCCATACCGCAATCACAAATTATAAAGCAATCATCGCCCTAAACGCTTATTTTAGCCAGCCACAATTTTGTAGAAGATGGGAAGACCCAGACCTTTATCTTTGGCGAAGTGCCTAGCGTTGCTGCCGCAGCTGCTTCTGGTTCTGAGACAAGAATCAAGTTTTCGATATACCCATTCTTGTCAACACCCTCAAATCTGGCACGTTTCATTGCGCTTGATAGACATTTCTGCATATCCCTGCAAGCCTTTTGGGTCCAAATAGCAGGCACGCCTAGTACTATTTGTTTCTGCCAGGTTTTGTCAAAACCCTCTTCGTGTAGGTAAGATTGGCTGTGCTGGAGGAGATATGTGAGGTAATCCGTGATAACGCTGAGAGGTCCGTCTACGATTCCTCCTTTCTTGAGCGACGTCACGGTCTTTCCCACTTCTCGTCTGACTATCTTGGTTCTGTCACTTCTGTCAAGCATGAGCTTGAAACGCGATAGAGGTTGGTTGTTGGGGTCCGAGTGTGTGTCTGAATGGTTCCAGACTTCGTGGACTCTGTAGCCCCAACGAAACTCACTCGTGGGATTAGGTAGCAAGGAGAGATCCTCTTCGTCAAACATGTCTTCAGTCTCTGCTCCTCTGCCATTATACAAACTTGGCTCGGCATTTCTTGCATCCAACTCTTGGCGAAAGTCAGGGTCTAGAGGATACATGAGCTCGGTGGGAACCTGCACGCTCATCGCAGGGTGGAGAAACTCGTTGTAGTCATCGGGATAGTTTCGAATGCAATTGATGTCTTTCGCTTTTATGCGTTCAGCGGCATTTCCTTCATGTACACCGACATAGGAGACTGCAGAGTACGTGGTACCAAAGTCTATCGCAATGAAGAGTCGTTTCCCCAAAGGGTTAACCTTAGTATCAAATTGAGCTAAGAGGCGCTCAAGGCTGCTTCCTCTGTTTAGGTCGTCGTGCTCTATAGGTCGGGTTCTAGAAGATGTTCGTGCGATACGTTGACGTTTCGTCGCCGGCGCGGACGAATACCGTGAGGACGACATGACGCAGGTTTGACGAAGAGTCGAGTGAGGATATCAAGCGCGTCTACGCGGGGTAAACAATGAGAGCCTTATTTTTCTTCATTTTGCTTTTTCTTCCCACAGACAGGGTTGAGAAGGCAACAAGGCAGACATGGCTTGTACTAGGGAGTACCAAGACGCGTTAATCTCGTGTTGGCCAGTAATAGCGTGCTGTTGGTTCAGGAACATGTTGTGTCACACATTTCAGTCAGATTATTGGACGATATAGTTGTCCCGTCGCTTAGCCTGGCTGAGAGAACAACTCCAATTCTGCAGATCGCCACCTTGTCAATTTCTTTTCTTACCTGACAACTCAAGGTCGCCAAACACCTCGAATTCCACAAACAGCCATGGCCAGAGTGCGCAGTAAGCCCCGACTGACTAACCGGCGTAAGCCAAGTCACAAGGCGAAGCTGGAAAAAATCGCTATCTGGAACGACGCCAATACTCAACACCTTTTTGCGTACCTCAATTGGTGCGCTAAATTCCAGGTCGACTTTGAAGCTACAGTCGTAGATCACCTAAAAAAACACACCAATCAAGAATTCCACCAGATACAGATCTCAAACAAACTCAAGAACGAATGGCACCTTCACGGGTTAAAGGAAAAAAAAGGAAGCGGCTTCAAACGTAAGGATCTATATTCCAATGGGACTGATATTCTCGAGCCTTTCAAACAAGAGTATCAAGAGGAAGTTGACCGGATCTTTGCTTCTATCGATCCCCCTCTGAGATCCCATGGCTTAAGGTCCTCATCTGCGGCTGTAAACCCTCCCCAAGTTGATCCTCGCCCAAGAACAGGTCCTCGATCTAGTTCCCTTTCAGAACCACGAACGCCGTATTATAAAATCGGCTCGAGACTTTTGAACGGATTGTCAAGTAGACAGAATCCCACGGTCGCCGATACTGACCCCGCTCAAAGCAAGCGTCGTTTGCGAAGCGCTTCGAGAAGTCGAATCTTCGAAGGTTCAGGAATTGTCCGTACGATAAGCAGCTCAAGAAAGCACCAGAAAGTGTCAGGTTTACAGTCTCAAGTTCTTGATACCATTGATCCTCCTCGAGGTTCTCGGCGCTCACGACGAGAGTCAGTGGTTTCAGACTCCAGTTCCTTGTCTCCGGCTCCCTCGGATTCAACTGTCATCTCAACAGAAGCCGATGAGCTCTCAACACCCGCTCAAACAAGCCGCTCTTTACGAAGCAGGTCGGAATCTACACGACGTCAAACACCTGCGACCACGATAATGAGGTCGACAGAAGTCGATGAACTCGCCAGCCCAGACCCCCAAATAGCCGCCCGCAAGGCTCCTCCTAAGAGACGGGGACGCTTCTGTGTCGCCATACCGTCCAAGAGGCGAACTTTAACAGCTCGACGGGCATCAACAAGATCAAGTGAGCTTCACGAAACACCCGCTCTTCAGTCTGAAATCCGTGCCATAATGGACCCTATTCAGGAAGAAGGCCAGACACAAAGCGCGACGGTGGAGAACTCATCAGCTTCACAGCTTCACCAATCAACTGAGGTTGAAGGACGTCCGAAAAGAAATGTAAGACATACAAAACGAATGAGCTTCCTGATCCTAGAGTTGGAGTTGAACTGATGGAAATACCCCAGGTTGAACGCAAGTCCTATGAGGAGAAAGCAATTCCACACTCATGTGATGAAGACGTTGAAACCGATATTCCCCAACCAGAGCGGAAATCCTTCATAGTAACACTCCAATTGCCGAAGCAAGTCTCTAGGCCTGTCTCGGCTGCACCAGAAGCGCAAGACAGTACTATGCCTTCCAGCCCATCAAAGTCACTGGAATCCTTGGATACATTCTATAGAAACTTGGAAGTCGCTGTACAAAGAGGGAAATCTGTTTCTCTAAGCTTAAAGGCTGACTTGGATGCCAGAAACTCGGCTTTTCAGGATTTGCAAGCCGAGCGTTACAGGTTAAAGTGTGAAATCCTCGCATTGAAGAACCAACAACAGACTTCACAGGCCGAGATTTCCAAGCTGCAGGGTGAAAACTTTACATTACAAAACCGACTATTCGAAGCTACAAACACGATCGAACGCCGAGACCACTGTCTTAGGGCTGCAACCAGAGACCAAGACAATCTTTACCAACAAGCTCAACTGCGAGAGCAGTTAGACTTCTGCAAAACACAACTAGAACGTCAAGAATATTTGTGGAAGGATTATGACCATCTGGAGATAGACTGTCTCGCATTTCGTACTTCTTCTGTACATGATGAGTATGATCAGCTTTACTATACCATTGAGTCCGCATCGCGTTCCATCTGGGCTGTGGGTACCGTCTTACCCAACGAAGGGACGGAATTTCCTCATGCGTTACAAACTTGGGCTAGGCGTATGGGTTATCAAGATTTCTCCTCCGCAATCTATTGGTTCAAGAAACAGAAAGTCCCTGAAGAGAAGCTTCTCACTTCTCTACTAACAGCAGGAATTTTCGCAACTCTTTTTGAGGAGGCTCTGCCACTTGTTTTGGCTACTGAATCACCGCTTCTGGATCACTCTCGAAAGAATATTGAAGCACTACGTAAGGGCAATCTACCCCAATGCTGAGAGATCTAGCTGACAAGATTAGATGGAAACAAGGGACTTCGGAAGCACGACGCCCTCACCATTAAGTCATTGTTTTCAAATGAAAAGTTCAGGGATAAATGGATTTCCGAGAAGGCCGAGTCACTGTCTCGTACAATAATTGAAAACCTCAGGTGTTTTCTACCCTTGGACAAACGCGATTGCATCCAGCAGGGGAGCGATGTGATGAAAGACCTAGAGGCTACTCTGTTTACTGCGCTCAAGTTTAAGATGGAGCTCATGATGTCCGTCAAGCGATTCATGTACCTATTCGCTCAACCCGGCATGACATTCGATGAGAAGACAATGCAGCTTGACAAATCGTCACCTCCGCCAACGACTCGAACCGTTCGTATCTGTCTCTTACCCACTCTCTATGTCGCACCAGAGAGGCTTGATGAGAAAGACAACGGATGTATCATGAATTATAATCAGGGCATGATTGAAGCTATTCATGAGGGAATCGAGTCTCTGACTGTTGTGGAAAAGGCTGTTGTTGTACTTGAGTAGAGAAGGAGGAAATAGTTTAGAGTTTAAGGTATCTGGAATTTACTGCAACACCTCAAGTTCACAATCTCATCGCACGGCTTGACAACAGCCTCGGAGATCTGGCAGCGCAACGTTGGTAGATGACGCGTGCAATGTGGTGTCCTCCCGTGAACGATTAGACCCTTCTCATCGTATAATGGTTCCA
The DNA here is from genome assembly GCA_012977745.1 of Fusarium anguioides. NCBI lineage: Eukaryota > Fungi > Ascomycota > Sordariomycetes > Hypocreales > Nectriaceae > Fusarium > Fusarium anguioides. Next base: position 56,633 of record JAALXK010000101.1, on the reverse strand, counting down.
CCAAGCCAACACCATCCACTTGTTCCAACTTTGTAAACAAATTCTGATCATGATAATTGCGTTCCAGGTGGAGATGCCAGAAGGGCGCACGTCTGCATTGCAAGGACAGCTGAGATCTCGCGGGGCAAAAGTTCGTGGCCTGGGATATATGCACCGCCCTTGGATAGCTCAAGGAAGATTTCAGCATACGCATCTTTGATAGCAATGCTGTAGGCATCAAATTTGTTTCTGGTCTGTAAGGCTTGCGCCAGGCTGAGTTCGTAGCGGGCGTTGGCCGCCTCCAATAAGAGTTTGGAAGCATCATTCATGATCTTCTCCGAGACTGAGAGAACTGCAGGAGGCGAGCAGGCTTGCAGTGTGTTGAGCAGCATCATTGACTGAAGTTCAAAGCTTTTGGGATCAAAAGTGCGGATTTCGTCGCCGACGTCCTTCCAGAGCTCAGCGTCGGGGTATGCTGTCCAGGCAGGGTATAATGCGACACTATCCGCCGAAATCTCGACAGTGTCATTCTTGACTATCTTGAGAACGTCTTCGGTTTTCTTGAACACTTTCTGGCGCTCTTCCATCGTCTTGTGGGCCTCTTTCAGCTTGTCATAGGGAGCACGGTAGGTATCAACCGAACCCCGCTTTCTGACAGCCTTGGACACTTGGACGTACTGATCGATCATTCTTGCTTGATCCACTGGGGTATTGCTACCACCTTCAGGACACAAAAACTTGGAGGCCGTAAATACGACCGCCTTACCCACATCCTGCCACTTAGCAGTGTATGGAGGACCGCAAAACTTTTGCAATAGCTGGATGGCGGTTGGATTGTTTCCGCGGGAAGGGTCAAAGGTGTCAGAATTTTCCATTTTCGAAGATTAAACAGCACAAGTATAATCGAGAATATAACTTGTGGAACACAATAATTATCTTCAAAAAGAATATTCTCCAGATACTTATAGAGCTTAGCTTTACTGCTTTGAAGCACTATTAAAATCGAATCAGCTGACAGTTGAGTAGAGCAGCACGTTCCATGTTATGGCCAGATTTGCTGAAGTACTGTGGCTAGCTGACACCCACCCTCCACCTCGCAAAGCTTCAGTGTACTCTCAGCCAGCCACTTTACGGACGACATTGATCACCTTAGTTGGCGCACATATGCATGTCCCTTTGTCGAGGTGCTCCAGGCTAGCTGATGTCTCAGTCTTCAGCTCGCCACTACCTGTAGCATACAGCACCTAGAATCAGCCAAATTGGTTCATGATGATATTAGCTTTACTGTTGAACCCTTCCTTCGAAGGGAAATGGCCAAGAAGTGGGGGTTCTGAGTAAGCGATTTGAGCAATGACCCAAAACGTAAATAATTTGCCAATGAGCAAGTCAACCGTTGGCAGCTAGATAGACGGCGAAGTAAAAAAATAAGATAAAAAAGCAATCAGGAACAAAAGGAAACAGCCATCTATACTTCTGGCTATAATTACAAAGTCTGTGATACCCTAAAGAAATATCATTTCTAGCGGCGGATCTATGTCCAGCCGTTCGGTCACGGCCCGCGCCGCTATCCCCGCAATTTGCCATGCGTTGATCTGTTTTTGGAATTCTGGGTCTTTCTCCATTCAGCTCAACTCAGACACGGGACAGCCGCCCCGCCACTAGATTTGAAACATCGCAACACTATATCCAGTAGTCTCAAGCCCTCTAACTTAGCCTTGTGGTGGACTCTAGCAAATCGGAACTCCCCTGTTCGCCCTTGACAAGGATGGAGAGTCGCGCTCCATCGTTTGAGTTTAGTGGGAAGGCAAAGATTCCTCATTAAGCGAGATGGTAGACTCCGACTATCGAATTGTGGCTGAGTCTGCGTAAAACTAGCAATTGTTTGCTAGACATGACTTCCTTTTGCAGAAGAACAAACTATAGTCAGTTTTGATAGGTAAGGCGCCAAAGGCAATTATCTTGAGTAAGATACCTGTCTTGAAACGCAGTAAGGGCTGTTAAATAAAGTGTTAATTCATGCCAGCAACAGAGTCCAGAAGGCAGGTGACAAATGGCAAACGGCACTAGTATCGTTGAGTGGCGAGCTGAAGTGGATTGCACCAATCCTTGATTCGCAAGGGGAAGCGTTAGCCTGGAAGTTACCATTAGTCGTATTTCCAAACAAAACCCAAATACAATCAGTTGGGTCAGATTAAGATAGCCTCAGCTTTCTCAAGAGGTCTTTGTTCTATGATGACGGAGACTCGGCAAGACAACGAGATTTTATATTCGAGGACCTGTTTTTCCGGTCCGTGCCTAATCTCAAAGAATTCGCAATATAAACTGCTGGATTGTCGTGAAATAGAATTACCATTGACAGTTCAACGTCGAAAAGCTCTAAATTGTTTAATGATAGTGAGACGAAAGCAGTGACTATGCTCTGCGGCAGGGTCAGAAGAACGTTAAATTAGACTCCCATTTAATATAAAGTTGCATTTGCAGCTGAAGCAGAAACAACAAGTAGAGGATTTATCATCATGATATTGATAGTCTGTGCTATTTTCTTATAGGAAGTATGTAGCTTGTACGTACATATTTTAGGCTGTAACTGGGTATAATAAATGCGATGCTAGTTCAGAGTATATATTCTAGATTGTCCCTTTTAAGACACTCTTATCACCAGCTTGCAAAATATATAGCTTCCGTAATTATCTCTTACATCTCGGATTCGGTCCCCCTCAGATCTAGGCTGATACCTTTTATTAGCTTTACGAGTTTCTGTGAGTTCCGAGGATAGTGACATGATACCGCCGCTCCTGTGTGTGGTCTATCTGCAGCCACTCCAAGTTAAGGAGCATGGTAACAGACAAGATATTTCAGTGCTTGTTAACAGCATTGGCTTGGTTTTATTGCTTAATAATTATGTCTTTGCTACAAATAATAGCTCATGCTCCCTGTCTCTCGCGACCCTGGTGCCACACAAACCATCATATATGCTACAGTTAACTAGAGAATATTTCTACCGGTGTCACAACTACTCTAAGTGGCTAAAATTAGACTTTTTCTTATCTTTTACAACTCATGAGATTGTAAAATAGGAGTTACCATGCATGAGAACGCCTTATCATCACCCCATCCTGGCCTGTGACGAAGTCTATAAAAGGAGGTGGGCACACCATATGCGAGTGTCTGTCCACGTAGCTTACTGTACTTTATCTAACTGAAGCGACTAAGCGACGACAGCAATCAGCATCCTGTAAACCTGCAGCCAAGCTTTCGGTGTGGTCAGGAGATGTGTCGAGACCACCAATGTGACGAGACATACAGCCAACAGCATCTCCTCTACGGTAATCCTATCCCAATACCGCTTAGCTCGATGTTTGACTTGCTTTCGACCTTCCCATATGGGATACCTACTTTCGCCGTTGGGTTGCTTCGCGTTATGGTGGCTTCCACCAGATGTGCTATCATCAGCACACTTGACCAGGTTCTGAAATGCCCAGTTCGGGCACCAACTCGTCAGATGAGGGAAACTATTTCCCTTAGGGTTCATTAAGGCAAATTTTCTTATCTCTCCGTTCGCCTTGTCTCGTGTGACTCATTATTGCTCTTTGCGCACCGTTTAACGTTTCTCTCACAACACTTTCACATCCTTCCCTGAAACAGCACAATGGTACAAAGAACAACCAACTATCAGTGCCAATGCGATTCCTGTTCGAATAGTAAATATCGCACTCGTTCGGTAACGAAGTCCTGTACAAACCACAGATCACTTCAGGAGCAACAAGTCGAAGCACACACAGCCAGCGATAGAGAGGAGCACTTAGTGTCAAGGCTCATACAATCTATCATCCGCTTTTGGACTTTGATAATGTTTGACAAGAAGGTGATTCTAAGTCAGAGTCAGCCGGAAGATGTGCCTTCCAGTCCTGCCACTACTCTTAGTAACGATAACACGAGCGACGGGGGGTCTATTACCAGTTTGTCTAAAGGTGATAGGTCCTCTGATATTGAGGAAACATCAGTGGACGGTTCAGTCAAGGAAGGAGGGTCAACGACTAAAAGTGATCTCGACTTGGGTGATGATGCGGATCTAACGACTTTCACCTTGCAGAGTCTGTTGTTAGGCGAGGAACTTAAGAGGCTCCAGGTCTGGAAAACATCCTTTTCCAATAACGAGTTAGATCGACTACCCACAATTGAACACGAAGTCGCGCAGGGTGTCCTGAAATGCTTAGATAGCGTGGCCAAGATACTCATCGAAGGATCCAGTTAGTTTTCCCTTCTTCCCTCCCATCAACTACAATGTTTGCTGATGTACAAAAGGGGAGTGGCGGACCAAAACTGAGCCGGATGGTCTTGAAGCTGAAGGCGTCATTCTAGAGAATCTTCTAAAAGAGATTAAGATAAAGACGACAGAATCTATGGTTGAAAATGAGGCAATGACGGATGCTAGTGGCTTTTCAGAGTCGGATGGATCTTGTTTGACTGCTGAGAATCATAGCCTGATCAAAGATCTCAAATATGAGATTGATAGACTCCAACTACTTTCGCACTCGTTACGACTCGGGATAAGTACAGGAGTAATCTTTGAAAACACTAGTTGAATCTATGGTAGCCATGAACAAACTCTGGTCATATAAAATAAAGTATTTCAAGAAAGAGAAACCCAGTTCCCAGTTTATATCACCATATTCAACGGCTTAACATCTTCTGTCAACAATCTCCGGATCCCCTGTCTTCATCTCCTTCAGCCCGTCTAACCATTTCCCTCAAAGGACTAATGACAGACTGGTAAAAGGTACGCTGGAACATGTCGTAGTCGCTTCCTTCGCTGTCACTGCTTTCGCCATAGGCTATACAGTAGCGAACTGCCTCCTGGTACTGAACACTTGTCTCAGTACCCAGACGGCTCAGTTCTACATCCAACTGCTGCTTGATAATGGGCCTCTTGATCTCCTTCCAAAGGCCAAGCTCTAGAAGCACATATCCAAGGTAATACATGAATTTAGTTGACCTTCTAGACTCGCTGTCAAACATCTCTGCTCGTAGAAATGGCATCTTCTCAGATTCAATGGGATAGAAACTTATATCTCGTATACCCCACCCATCTCCTAGCCATAATTTCCAGCCGTATCGTAGAGTAGCTTCGGCGAGTTTCAAGGCTAGCATAAAGCGATTATTTCGAAGGGCTCGACTGCGTTGGAATAAAGCGAAATGCCGCCTATACTTCTTTTTCTTGGGTTGTAGCCTTCGCTGTTCACCCTCTCGTATAATCCTGGAGAGGGTGAGAGGCTTAGAACTTGGCTTCGGTCTCTTCTTCTCATCTAGATAGAAGATTTGATGGCCGCTGTCCTTATCAATAGCTATGCACATAGCTAGACGGTCGCTGCCTTGAGCAAGGCTTCCAGGGCACACTTGAATTCGGCAAAAGTCAGCAGTTTCTTGTGATATCTGTATTCGCTGATTTGATGATGCCGTAGTGCCAGATGAGGATCCGGAATCCCGACGCCAACGCTGCCGCAGCCCGTCCATCACCGTCAACAATGGCGAAGACGGCTCTGAGTAAACAGCATCACTCTGATCTCCTGGAAGGACTAGACTGGAGTGAGCCTCAAACCAGATGTATTCTCCCTTGTTAAAGTTTGACTCAATAGCCACATGATGACCAGTAACGGTGACTTCATTTGGACTAATGCAAACTGGACCCTGTTCCTTTACCGGCACAAGTCCAATAAGAGCTGTATGCCCATGTGCTTGCTCTTGACCACTTACAGGGCAAGCGTCACACAGGTGGCGATAGAGCGTTTTGGTTGCTGAACTTGAAATACAGAGTCGGGTGTAGCTTTTTGCTGATTGAGGCGCTGGTCCACAATTTGAGAGTCGGTAGACGAGGCTCTCAATTGCGGAAACATCTAATCCGATCTGCCCAAAGAATCTATTTAGGTCCTTAAAGGTCTTGGAACTTCTGGTTCTGCGTTCACTCGACCTGCCCTATCACTGTTCAACCAAGGTAATATACGCAACATGGTTTGGATCTTACCTGGCTTCGAGTGGGAACTCGTGGAAGTGACCTGATAGCATCCTGTAGTTTCTCATGAATGTTTTCCAGTCTTTGCTTTAGATTCCCGATGCTCTCGTCAGGGCTAGATATAGTGGTGGACATTTTACTCTCTGGAGAGTTGATCGAAGTTGCAGACCAAGTCTCCACAAGCGTCATGTGAATTTTAATTCTCATTTTCTGGTCAGTGGCCTTGTCACGGAGTTGCTTCACACAAGTGGCCCTGAAGTGAGAGGTTTGACTCAGTAGCGTTTCGTATTTGTTCATTATACCGACGTTGATATTGTTGAAATAATGGTAATCGGCCTCTGTGATGACAGGTATGTGTTTTGGCAGGACCTCAGATTCGTACTCGTCATCTTGGTCCTCTTCAAGAGCTGGAATTGGTCCAAAGTTGAAGTCATCCTTGACCGCAGATAATTCTGGAGCCGTTTCTTGAGGGAGCCTGAGCTTCAAGGTGCTGATGGTAGCTTTTCGGATATTTAAGTGGTCTCCAATAGCGCCATTAATTTGCATAGAATTGTGGTTCGCCTGATTACCAGAAGTGTGATGAGAGGTCGCTTGAGAGTCCATTGAAGTCAGTTTCAATTAGCTTCTCTTTGAAGGGGCACATAGAAAGCGTAAGAAAAGTTCAAAATACGAGTAATAGTTGCAGAAATCATTAGACCAGGCAGACAGGAAGATAAGCCCGAGTTCCCGAAAGACTTGAGGCTCAGTCTGACAACAGTACCAAAACCGGAAACGCTAAGCCCGTCCTACTATCTGCAAGAGTATGCATAATTGAGTTCGCAAAGCAATATTATGATGCATGTCATCAAATAGTGACTGATTTGCTTGGCTGCCCGATGTGACGGAAAGACATTGCATTGCATTTACACGTAGCTTTGGAAAACAGAGCATGGGCTTTACTCACACCATGATAAAATAACCCCTCTTTTACACAAAACATCATAGCCTACCGATGAGTGGGTGTTCTCATTGAGCCATATTTACCAATCACATAGGATGGAATTGAACAGCTGATTAGAAGGTGCATTTGCTCGTGTGCGGCTGAGGGAGAGGAACCAACATGTATGCAATCAGTAGGCAAACCTTTCTCACGCAAACTCCCTCTGCTATGTTTTCGGCCGAAGGGTGCATGGATTTGTAATTTGAAGTGGCCATGGACCCGCAGCCGTCGTTTTTAATCTTACCTTCTCTGCCTTGCTGTATGCCCTATCTACGTAATAACAAATTCACATTCTCAAACTACTCAAATCATGGTAAGTTTCAATCCAAAATACACTTTTGCTGCCATGATGACCGACACAGTTGTATTTACAGATTGACCCTATCGGAGCAGCAGCGGCAGCCACTGCCACCATTGATCAATCTCTCAAATTTATTCGAAGAGTCTCCACGGCCATAGATATTCATAAGAATGGCAACAAAGCCCTCGAGTTCATCTTCAATGATCTCTGTAGTATCATCCAAGTCATAGAACTTGTTGATGCCCTCGATGAGATCAGAACGAAAGGTGTTCTCAAGGCTATGGCGAATATGCTCAAGCATGCTGAGAAGCTAGACAGTCACGTCCAGCAGACTAAGAAGAAGTCTAGTACCGGGTCGTCGTTGCGTCGCGCAGCTCATCACTTCATGACTGGACCTGAAGACTTGGAACATATCAACAGGATGGTCACGGAGCTTACAACTCTCAAGGCCACGCTTATACTTCAGATCCAGGTGGCTCACGTCGGCCTCGTTGTTCAAAATGAGCAAGAGAAACGTCAGAATCCTGGTTGTACTCACATGTTAGACAGTTTAGTTCTTCAAGAAGTCAATCAAGTTGTTGAGCAAAAGCTTGGCAAGGGACAAGGACTGAAGATAGCTGAGATTCTTCGAGGCAAGAACCCAGATGGTATGCAATTCCTCCCTTTACTCACCGACCGTCGTTAACCTCGCTTTTACTCAGATGACGGCATGATCCACCTTACCCAGGAGGAATATGAATGCCTCATACTTTATAACTCTGGCGACAATCAATTCAGCCAGGAGCTCGGTACGTCTTGTACTTATTGGACGTCTTTCAGAAGACTAATATGAGGCAAGGAACGTTTCACGTCGCCAATAACCATACTTACGATCAAGCATTGCAAATCAACGGATTTATAAGCGATGACTGGATGGAGCTTACTCAGAACCTGATTATCGAGAACAACCAAGCACGTAACCAGTCTATTCAGGTGAATGTGCCTACTCAGAGACAAGATTTTGCTGCGCTTTTGGCAGTCCGGAACAAAACTCTTGAAATGATGCCTAGTTCTGGTTGGGCACCAGTCCCCTCGATGCCGAAGCAAGCTGCCGCAAACTTGCAGTAATCCTGTATTTTCTTTTGTATCTGGTCAGCTGTGAAAGGGTGTATTGATAATCCAGGCGTTGTCTCAATGGGTGTCCCTACTTGAGCCGGGCCTGTTGAGCATGTAACGCTGAGAATGGTGACAGGTAGCGATTTCATTAACATATACATATACATCTGATCTCTAGTATCTTGGTAGTTCTAACGTACTAATGGCGAGAAATAGAGGCTGAAGGCATTGCGCTTCAGCTGTCCACTAGGCGACTGTGTGCATAACTCTACCAAACTTGATGTCACTTGAGCAGGTACCAAAGAACAAAATTGGGTGAACAAAAGTTTAGGGTTTGAGTAGTAAAAGGTAATGTAGTAAAGTAATACGAAATCTATATGTCCTCAATTACTATATAGAGCATATCTCCCTTGAACGAATTCACACCCCAATATCCAGACGCGAGCCAGTGTTGTCGAAAGTGAGTAACAGTATATATAGCTTGTGTTCTTTTCAAAGAAATGCCGAATCTCAGCCTAGCCAGAGATCTTGGTCATCCGTCCAGTCAGCCAGACTATCATGTGTTGATTAACAAGAGATGCCGCCGAATTTGTTCCTGGTCGCCTCCCACCACGCCGACTCGACGTGGCCGCCGTTGCAACCCACGCCCGTGTTGAAGTTGATGACCATGTCTCCGTTGCCGTCCTTGCCGCAGTTGGCAAGGGAGATAACGCAGGCCCCATTGAAGTTCTTGTTGTTCATGTTGTCCCAGAAGCCGCCGCACTTGCCAGGGATGTCATCCACACCAGAGGCGATAACGAGCCACTTTTTGATGTGGAACTGCCCTTCGAAAAAGTCCCAGCTACAGTGGTTGGCCATGGTGCTGGAGGCGAAGCCGAGGATAGTGGCTGCGGCGGAGGTGAAAATGGTGGTCTTCATAGTAGCGGTGGTGTTGGGAAGAGAAATAAGTTGAGAGATGTGGAAGATGGATGAGGTTTGTTCTTTAGAATGGAGAATGAGTGAGAACTGGTGAGTTGTTATGTTAGTTTGTATAGGGAGTTTTCTAGGTTCTTATACTCTTGCGATTGCTATTCGGTACAGTCCCCTTTCATTTTCTGCCTGAGAATGGATCAATTGCTAAAGAACGTGAAGCTAGCACCTATCCCAAGGAGCCTATATGGCGGTGTACTGTAGAAAGATTAGTAGCTTGGCGAGTGCCTATTTCGGTCATATCATTCATCGCTAGTAGTTGATCGGGTCCTTCGATAGTAGCTTGGCAACTGCCTATTTCGGACGTATCTTTCATCGCGAGCAGTTAGTCAGATCCTTCGGCTCATTCTACTCCGCTCGGATACACTGCATGTAGATCTATTCACTGTACCTATAGTATATATTCTGCACTAATTCTTGCGAAAAACACGGTTACCGAAAACTTCATAGCCTTATGTCCCACTATAATCAAGGTATAGATCCATATTTAGGCTTGGCATAAAGACTGTGTGTTACCATTACAAGGGGGGTCTGGTCTTGGCATTCAACGGATTGCCATATTCAGGAGTAAAGCGACATGAATCTGGATCCTTTACCCTGCAATGGCGTGTGACCAAGCCTTAAATCTCCGGTACTGAGTGCTCTTCACGTTTAACTGAGGGGTTAGATATAGCATATTATGACCGCCTTGACGCCGAGCTTGCTATGTCCTAACCTTTGCTCATGGTATAAGAGCTAATGAATTCAGTAATTATCGCAGTATATAGGATATCCTAGCTAACAAGCAAGGGGCCTAGTCTTTTGTGTGACAGTGATAGTCCTCTATACTCGGCGGGAACAAGGCTGATAGCCAAAGGTCCCGCTAACTATAGGATTAAAGCCAAGACTGATCGTCACAACAGCAGTATCGACAGGCACATGTCGCCAAGCAAAATTAAGACGAATAAAGCCTAAAGGAGCAAACCGACAGCTACTTCTTCGGCTCATTTTGCAGTACCAAGACCACAATCCTCCACGATCATTAGAAAGTGCTTGAAATCGAATTTAGGCTTGGATGATGTTCCCTCGAGTTGGCTGAGATACTCAGGAAGCGAGCACAGGCACTAAAAGACGCCAGTCTTTATCATCGGTATGAATGACCATGCTGCGACTGGGGGTTATCACGATAAACTGCCACACTTGAGAATGACTAAAAAATGTAAATGGCCCTGGACCCTCCTATTATTACAGTCTAAAATACAACCCTATCAAAAGCAATCCATAAACTTTTGATATGCCCAGATATTACAACCAAGTAAGATCCGACTTCCCAGCCGGCATCATAACCCTCAAAGGCCATCCTTTAACCTCATGAATCCCCCCCACAATCTTCCCCAGCCACCCCGTTGCCAATATCGGAAACACATACTCGAACCTCTCCCTCATGGCAACTTCCACCGCCGCATCCCACGACCTCTTGGCAAGATCATCATTCCCAAGTGCTATCTGCGCATGAGCCATTGATAAATACACAATTGCTACTACCCAACCATGTCGCGACTTGAAGATTGAGAGGGTCTCGATTGTCTGGCCGACTAGTTGCCAGATTTGTAACGCTTCGGTGAAGTTGAGTCGCTCGTGGGGGATGCGAGCGGAGAGGATTAGACGGCGGATGTGGAGGACTTGATCGTTTAGATCGTCGAGTTCGGGTGGTTCAACGCTGACGAGTTCTTGATGAACTGATTCTGCGTCGTCTAAACGACCAAGACCGATGAATCCTTCTGCCCTAGCCATAGATAGCCTTCTAAATGGACGGCCCTTTCTTACAGTCATACCGTCTAGCTCAACCTGAATGATCTGTAGAGCTCTTTCGTACTCATGTAACTCGCAGTGAATCTCGGCTAGTCTCGTAACAATGAGAAGTTTCGTATTTGGTCGAATTGGCATTGTAGAGTTGAGCCAGAGATGTTGTTCAAGAGAAGCCTTGGTAGTCTTGAAATCTCCAATCGAATGGAAGAACTTGGCCGCTACACCTTGAAGTCTTCTCGTAACCTCAATCTCAAACGTGGAAAGCGGATGAATGCCCTTCCAATTATAAATAGTCGTCGCAACATCCTTCTCATACCGATGAATTTTATTCTCAATATTCGAGATGTGCAATCTTCCACGTAAAGCATTATCAGACCTCGTACTCCCTTCATGATCCGCTGCGAGAAACTCAACGATCAAAGACTCTGATCGTTGAAAGTTTCCATCAATTCGAGAGATTATACTGTCGAAGAGAGTTACAGATGCTTGGAAGTAAAAGGACATGTTTTTCCGGAGGAGTGTTTTTGCGCGTTCGACTGCTGCGAGGCGGATTGTGAAGAGGTCTCGTTCGCAGAAGAAGAGGAGAGCTTCGATTACTGATGCTCTGAGGGATGAAGGGAGGCGTTTTTGGTCTGTTGCATTGTCGAGGAGTTTCCAGATTGCTTTTTTGAGAGGCAATGCCCTGGAATCGTCAGTCGAGTGACAGTATAACCTGGGTGGATCATACCAGTTGACTTTGCCCTCATAGCAAGGAGGACAAGCAAAACACAGTAGCTTCAAGGCGGTTGTAGCCCAATCTTCGACTGTTTGCGGTGACAGCTTGTTGGAAAGAGCCTTGCGGAATTCAGGATCAATAGACCAGATGATCGTGCCATCTTCCAAAGCGCTCTGAGTAATTTCAGGTCGTTGGCTTAGTTGCGATAGACGATCATCGCTAGATAATAATCCGATAAGATCGGAGCTGAAGCCAAATTCGGAAGCGGTAGTGCCTTTTATCTCTCCCTCATTGGTCCATCGTCGCATAGGAATGCGGACACTTTTTAGTAGGTCGATCGGTATGTCATCGCCGCCTAGTGCGAGAAGGAGAAGAAGACCTTGTTCGGATGGGAGGAGACAGTCTCCGTATTCTGAGAGGAGGTTTCGATGTGAAAGAACTAGTGATGGGTCTGATCCTTATTAATATGGGAAGTCGGCGTAGGCTTCAAAGCTTACCATCAAGTTGATCTGTAATGAGCCGCTGAACGAACAAGTCCAGATCGGGGGCGTCGGAGCCAAGACTTTGAATATGATCAAAAGCCTCACTATCATCCATATTCAAGTATCTCTCATACCTAACTTGTCAGCTTAGTCACCCAATCAATTGCATCAATACTCACGTCGAAGCAGGAATCTCCAAAGGCAACCAAAAGATGGACCCAATACCTCCAAGCCTCCTCGCAATCTTGATATACTTACTCCCAGCATATCTCAACTCAGATAACGTCCTTCCCTGAATAATCCCAGCAACATCCTTCGAAGTCCAAGCATTATCATCCAACTTTGATCTCAAAAATATCGTAACACATGCAATTCTCCTCCTCAACTCCTGATGAAGCGCATCCCCATTACACTCCCAAAACCCCCTCGTATCCTCTTTAAAAACAGTGTACAATTTCACAGTCCTCGATAAATCAATACTCCGTAAAGATAGAATCTTTGCAGTGCGCTGATTACTCGGAATAATCTGATATCGCACCTCTTTAGCGAGGGATTTATTTCTGGCGAGTATACTTCGTATAGCTTCGAGGTGCTTATTCAGAGATGGCGCTAGACCTGTAGCGGTTTTCGGATCAAAGTTATCAATCAGTTGATTGATTGAGCCGCATAAACAGGCCATTGCGACGCTGCGCGGTTTTTATCAGATGGGCGAATGCTGAGGATTTTCACTGTGAGAAAGGAGAAATTGGGAGACTTGGTGGGCCTCAGGTTCTCACTGTGATAAAAATCTGCTCCGGTATCAGGCCGTTTCGGAGGGGTCTAGCTTGAAAGGGAAGGGATTTGCAATTTCCGAACGGGTGGTAATTTTAGGTAGCTGAGTAAGTGTTATCTGATTCTGCCATGGATAAGTCACTTTCAAGAAGAACATGTGTTTAAAAAGATAGTGAAAGATGGTATTCAGAGTGGAAGGATTTATAAAAAAGGGTAAAGAAACACCCTTGAAGAGCTGTTGACTCATGTATTTTTTTTTCCAGTGAAATTTTCATTCAATAGCTCCGGTCTGATACCTGCAATTGAACTTCTACCGAAGGGTCTCGATTCAGCTTAACGTAAGGTACATGACCAAGTGGACCCCGATTAGCTGAGAGTGAAAACCTTGTTTGACACCAAGAACCATCAAAAACTGAGACAAGACCCACTGATGATTGATCTGATAAACAAGCTGATCGCCATTCTTTCGATCAGATAATCTTTCCTTCGTCTCATCTCATCTTTATCAATCAATCTGTCGTAATGGATCCTTCAAAGGAACTCAAGACGGAGACTGTCTCTCCTGTGTCTGACCAATCAGATACCAGTGGGGATGATCATGGAAAGAAGCCTGTACCCCTGAGTATGAAGATCCTTTCTGTTGTCATCGTCAGTATGATTGGTTTTGGTGGGCATTGGAGTAGTGGTGTTACTGGTGCTTTGAAGAGTACTCTCAAGAAGGTAAGATACCTATCTCTATTGACTCAGTGTTCTTGACTAACCTTGTAGGAACTTCACATCACAAACACCCAATATGCTGTTCTTGATACAAGTGAAAACTTTATCAAAACAGCCCTCATCCTCGTCAGCGGTATTCTGACAGATAGATACGGCGGTGCAAGTATGTAACCCATCACACCCTCTTCCAGTCTTCTCTAACATATCTAGGCACAATGCTCTGGGGAAACGCAATCTTCAGCGCCGGCGCAATCCTCGTCGCAGCAGCAACCCAAGTCCGCAGCTACAAATTCATGATCGGCGGTGTAGTCATCCAAGCCCTCGGCGACGTCGCAACCCAAGTCGCCCAATACAAGATTTTCTCCTCATGGTTCCCTCCCTCATCAGGCTTTGCATCAACACTAGCCTTTGAGCTCGGAATTGGAAAGATTGGGTCATTCGTTGGAAAAGCCACTGCCAACGTCATTGCTAAAAACATGGGTAATTTTAGCTGGGCGTATTGGATGGCTGTGTTTATGAATCTGTTCACAAACGTTGCCACCTTGTTTTTCTGGTGGTTTACTAAGTGGTGTGAGAAGAGATATTCTGGTACGAGAGATCCTGCGACGGGAGAGAAGTTGACGGAGAATAACAAGAAGTTTGAGATCAAGAAGATGCTCACTCTTCCTTGGTCATTCTGGTTGATTTGTCTTTTCTCTCTCTTCCAGACTTCAACGGCTAGTGTTTTCTCTACGAACAGCACTGAGTTGGCTCAGCAGCGCTTCAAGATCTCTGCTGTCAAAGCGGGTTGGTACTCTTCCATGTCGCAGTACCTCGGCTTCTTCTTCGTTCCTCTCATTGGAATTTTCATCGACATGTTTGGACAACGTTTGACAATTATGCTTGTCTGCGGTTTGGGAATGTTGCTTTCCATGTGTCTTGTGGCATGGGGACCTTCAATCTCTGGAACAGCTGCTAGTTTCGGTATCTTCGCTGTCGCAAGTTCATTTGGGCCTACTGTTATTATCGACAGTATCCGAACAAGCATGTGGTATCAAGAGGTTTTCGGATCAGGCTACGCTATCAAGATCGCCATTAACAACAGCATGACCATCATCATCAGTGTCATCGCAGGTGTTATCCAAGACCGCGACAACAACAGCTACGATAACGTGACAATTCTCTACGTCACACTAGCAGCCGGTTCAGTTGTGGTAGCATTAATAATGATAGGACTGGGTCTTGCAAACGACCTGATTGGACATTTACAATGGAGTCGCAAGAAGAGGGTTTCAAACGGGCATGTCATTAATGCCAAGAAGGAAGAGTTCGAGGATCAGGGTCACCGAGAATGGAACCGCAAATTGGGACTTGTCAATTTTTCTGCAGTCGTCATTCTTGTTCTTGGCGCGTGGGCAGCGTACTTTTGGGGCTTGGCTACCAAGCATCATTTCTAGATGATGAAACTGGGGAAAGGGTAAAAGCTGGGGGATCGGCGGTGCTTAGGGTAGTCTAATGGATGATGTTTTGGATGAGATGCATTATTTCTTGGCCCCGTTCTTGGTGTTTGTCTTGTGATGTGAGTGATTGACAAGGATGTCATGCCCGAAATGCAGAATTTCATGACGAAATAGTTTGCAGGACGGGCCGATTAAAAAGAGCATTTTTGTAAAATTAAAGGCTGTCAGTCTTTGAGATGTCAGCTCACCTGCTGGAGACTCAATAATTAAATATTTCTTAACCTATTGGTATTCCCACTCTTTTACCTCCACCATGAGGAGTCTCGGTCTTCTCCCCGCGTCGCGTTAAGGAAGTGGATCTACCCCTATTCCATGTCCACAAAGCTTACCCTACAGCCAAGAATTCGAAGGAAGTCTTGGCCTTTTGCGGCTCCGATTTTTTCCTTCTCTCGCATAGCCAAGATACAGCCAAGCATCACCCCATATGCCGTCTCAGATAGCCGTGAAATCTCCCCATCCGAGCACTTTTCGTCACGAATTCTTGTATTTCTAGAATACATGCACTCACCGGCTGAGGATTCTGAGTTATGCTCCCCGGACTATGCTTAACTTGATCCTTGTTTGGGGAGATACAACGGAGCATGGAGAATGCGACGCTGTTGTGTGGGCAACTCATCACCTGCGTGGAATATTTATGGATTGTGGATAGAACACGTCAAGTAATCGTTACGGTATTCTATCTAGACGCTATTTCGCCTACGTTCTTGGCAAGATTCTCGCCTACTTACCTATTTCACCGAGACATTTCCAGAAATCAGTCACTTTTACATGCATACAAGTAATAAAAATAAACTCAATTCCCCTCAGTCAAGTGGATACATAAATGTTGGGGGAGAAGTAGAACCCCACGTCGCTGTTACTGCAGCAAGGAACTTGATTCATGAAAGACTCCTCTCCAGGCTCCAGCCAAGACTTCACCCGCAAGTTTTTAACCGTAACCCCGACATCCCCCGTGGGTCGCCAAGTAAAAAAGAGGCATTTTCTACTTTGTACCCCGATCTTTAAACGGCTGACCGCATATCATTACAACGGTGTCTCCGAATCATGAGGCTGGTTATTGGAGGGATGCGTGAGGGGATTTCGTCTAGAAAAGAACCCCCAGATGTCTTGGCTTTGTTAGTCGGCAGTTGAAGTGGTCACCGACTTGGCTAAATCACGCCATGCTCAAAACAACAATTTGGAGAACTTCACCTCGGTGAGCTTTCGAAACTATGTATCTCCAGTATTAACAGCTCACAATACCAATCCCATGATCTCAACCGACTGATTCTTGACCACGTAGACGCTCAAGCGAAAAGAAAACTCCAAATTTGAAGGATTTGAAACACAGGTTTCCACAATATAACCATGCTCTTGGCTCTTTGCTTGGCTTTCTCTTGGCCTTTATTGCTTACACCAGCCAAGACTCTTAGCACCTACTCTTGCAAGGAAGGATACCTGTGGGATTTCCGAGTCGTCAGTTCTTGGACCAAGATGTTTTCCCCGCAGTCTTGATGCAGCTCCTTGTTCGGTCTGTGGAGTTGAGCTCGTCATGGGTGTATCAGGAACTTATAAAACCAGAGCTGAAGAATTTTTCTTTCCGCTCGGTAGACAGAACACTTCTCCTGTTCTCTCCTCTTCCTCCTTCTCCCTCCTCTCATCTTTATCCCGTCGTTACTCGTGCGGTGGTGTGTCAACATGTCAGACGTAAAGCCAGTAGACGACCACAAAGAGGAGCCCATTGCTCCTCATGACGCAGCCTCCATTGCACAGGAGAAGCCAGTCGAGGGCTTTGCAGACATTAACCATGTTGCACGTCTGGGACTCGACAATGTGAAGGAGTTGGAGAAGAAGATTGTGAGGAGACTGGATTTGTTCATGTTGCCTCAGCTTTGGATCCTGTATATGTTCAATTACCTTAACAGGACCAACATTGCGCAGGCGAGGTTGAATACTTTTAATGAGGATCTGAACCTTGGAGAGGGAGATTATCAGGTATGTGAAGCAAGAGTTTGTGGGATGGATTGAAGCTAATGTTTGCAGACTGCTGTTGCGGTTTTGACTGTTGGGTACATGCTTGCTCAGCTGCCTTCCAACATGTTGATCACCCGTGTTCGACCTTCGGTTTACCTTCCTGTCGCTGCGTTCATCTGGTCTGCTATCTCGGCTATGACTGTTCTTTGCACCAGTGCTGGCGGTCTCTGGGGCGTTCAGTTTGTTCTCGGTATTGTCGAGGCTCCTCTGTTCCCTGGTGTATGTTTCCCTCCCTCAACAGTCTCACTCAGCCACTAACATCTTCAGGCCGTCTTCCTCATGTCCTGCTGGTACACCCGTCGAGAATTTGCCCTCCGCGTCGCCCTCCTCTACTCTGGTCTCGTTCTCGCTCAAGCCTTCTCAGGTCTCATCGCCGCCGGTGTCTTCGCAGGCCTCGATGGTCCCATGGGTCTCGCAGGTTGGAAATGGCTTTTCATTCTTGAAGGAGCTGCTAGTGGTTTCTTTGCCATCACTGCCTTCTTCATCCTCCCCAACTACCCTGATTCTCCTACTGGTGGTGCTATGCGATACATGACCGAAGAGATGCGCAAGGTCGCCGCTGCTCGTATCCTGGATGATCGTGTCGAGTACTCTGAGAAGTCTACTGTCTTCCATGGACTGAAGCTTGCTGTTACCGATCTCAAGCTTTACATGTTCTTGTTTATGAACATCTTCATCACTTCGTCCTATGGATTCAACAACTTCTTCCCTACCATCGTCAATGGTCTTGGCTTCGGTACTAGAGTTACTTCTCTTCTTATGACTGCCCCTCCCTATGTCTTCGGAACTCTGTGCACTTTCTATGTGTCCTGGGACTCTGATCGTAGAAAGGAGCGAGGTCTGCACATCATTATTCCCCTCTCCTGCTCAGTCGTTGGTTTCATCGTCACTGTTGCAACTGGCAACGCAGCTGTTCGATACGCCATGACCTTCCTGTATGCCGCTGGTTGTTTCTCTGCCAACACTCTTCAGTACACATGGGCTGTTTCAACTCTTGGTCAGACTCCCGAGAAGCGAGCTGCTGGTGGTGCCATCGTCAACATCTTTGGTCACTTGGGTAACGTCATCTCGCCTTACTTCTTCCCTGACCGAGATCAGCCTCGTTACACCATGGCTATGATCTTGCAGATCGTCTTTGCTAGTCTTGGTATTACTTTAGCCTCTATTATCAAGTGGCACTTGACTAGAAAGAACAAGAAGCTGCAGGCTGAGGCTGATCGCATTGGTATTGACTTCAACGCCTTCACTACTTAGCCTCCTGGAAATGAAAGGAAGGAAGATTGGCTCAAGGATTGGTAACGAATTGGATAGAATGATCATGATATAGTCACAAATTGACCACGGATCAAGAAGCGTTTTCTGCTTCAAACATAATGAATTGTCTCTTGCCATCATGTGATTGCCTTCCTTTCGTCCATGTAGCCAAGGCCAAGGACCCATTGCCTAGATCCACTATTAGAAGCATTCCTCATGACAGCTTCAGCTTGAACATACATGTCATATACCCATAATTGCCCCGTCTGAGTGGTGACCTATGCTTCAACCATCTTTCCAATAACTGAATTTTAACTGGCCAAGGGTCCAGTCAAGAATTTGTGGGGTAGACCACTGACATTGTACTATTCCATCTTTGGATGTTGATGTGAGAAGATCCACATCGAATGAAAGCGACACCAGTTTAAGAAGTTGTAGCGAGAAATCTCTCCTCAACTTCTCAATTAGGCGATGAATTTGAGAAAGACTATAAGTCATGATGAACTGGAAAGTCACGATGCGACCCTATTAAACAAGTATTAAAGAAGCAGAAAAATCCCAAGTCATGTCTTTTGGAATTATTTCTACATCCTCTTCAATACCATTCAACAACTATCCCAGTCATGTGCCCAACTCCAACCTATCCCACCGAGGCCGGAACCTCAATCTCAACCCTCCACGCCAACGACCCCAGCACAACCGCAGAATCTATTATAGAGGCCCTTGAAAGAGACGGTGCTTTGATAGTTAAAGGTATAGCTTCTAAAGCCCTCTGCCAACAAATCCGAACAGACCTGAAACCGCTCTTCGACTCGGACGTCAAAGATGACTCAGGCTTCTTCCCGCCCACTACCAAGAGAGCAACCGGCTTCTTCGCTACTTCAGATGCTTGCGTCGAGTTAGCCACTAACCCACTCTTTCAATCCGTCGCTGAAAAGGTGTTGGGGAGTAAGTACACCTACTGGGAAGGCCAAGAGCAGAGAACGGTTTTCGGGAAGCCGTACATCGCTAGTGCTGTTGGGTTCCGTGTCGAGCCTGGTGGTAAACAACAGGCTATCCATAGAGATGACTCGGATTATCATCCCAGGAACTGCGATATGCCGCTGATGCTGGGCTGTGTGACGGTAAGCATCCCACTGTAGGACATCTCGGATATCTGACCTCGTTAGGCTTTGACCAAGACAACTAAAGAGAATGGCGCAACAATCGTCATTCCCAAGAGCCACGTTTGGGGCCCTGATAGATGCCCATTGGATGAAGAGGCAATCCCAGGTGAGCTAGAGATTGGCGACGCCATGATTTTCCTCGGGAACGTATATCACGCAGGCGGAGCCAATGTAACCAAGTAAGTTCACTGACCTTTTCTATCAACATAGCTAACCTGGACAGGGATGATGCCCGAGAAACAATCGGAATCTTTATGTGCAAAGGAACCTTGCGACAAGAAGAGAACCAATACCTAGCCCTCCCACCAGACCTTGCAAAAACGAGGAACTTCTCTCCTCAGATGCTTCGATTGCTAGGTTACGGTATTTGTCCTCCGGCTTTGGGCTTTTATAAATATCGGGATCCGATAAAAGTTATCTTTGGAGTTGATGATGAGGAGACTGTTCAGAAATAGGTAGATAGTTGCCCTCAAACTGCGAGAATTCTTTTACCTAGACCTTCCCATTGCTTCGCTAGTATTCGCCAGTCTGTTTCACTGCTGGACCAGAATGATTCGAGAAAAGAGAGGACATCTACGTGGTGTTTGAAACCGGTAATATCAGAAAGTGTCCGATAAAGATCCCTCAGCATAGCTTGTTTGTCAAGATGTTGGTGGCTTTCTGTCCCAGCGATGAAAATTGGCCATGCCAAGTTATGAATCCATCCATGTAGGCTCTCCATGCTAGCCAGTAGTCGAAACAGGTCAGATAGAGCAACAGTCTCTTCTAATCCATGGTGTTGAACAAAACATCGTGCTGTGTATAGTAGAGCGGCATTATGGTAAGCGTCGACGAGACGGATAAAGTCTCTGCGGTCTGCTCTTGAGCACATACCAGTGCTTCCAGCCTCCATCAAGGTCTCGCCTCGTGCTTGGTCAAACTCAGTTCTCCAATCACGGTCCGAGCCCCGAGAAATATCTTGACGAGAAAGCATCGTCACATCATGAAGAAGCCGTAGATAGCGAGCGAATACTACATCATCCCCATATTCGATCGGCCTAATCGCATCCTGTACGTCCGCCAGGTCGAAGATGGTGGTGCAGGCGAAAATGTCGTACATGGACAGTTGGTTCTGCAGGAAGCCAAAGAGGCTACTCTCAGGAAAGTCCAACGTGGCAAGGGTATTGACTAGGGCGCGAGCTGCCTTCCTGTGGAAATCAGCGGCATCTGCACCACCTGAGTGAGCCAACTCATATGATGACAGCACCATCATGGAAGAAAGCATCCACTCTGCCGTGCCAGCGTTGACCGTAAGCTGGGGATCCGCCGACATGTCATTAACGCCTCGCATGATAATGCTGAGGACATGGTCTCGTGCTTTTTCGTAAATACTGGACGGCGTAAAGTCTTTTGCGGCGTGCTGAGCCGACACTGCGCATATGGCAAGACGAACAGCTTCGTTTGTCTGGGCTAAAGGTAGGACTTTTTGACGGTAATAGTTCTTTTCCGAGTCAATCCAAACCATCAACCTGGCTATGTTCTTGTCGTAGTACTCTAATAGCCGTTGAGTATTACTGTCAAAGCTTAGTGCAGAGGATGCTGAGGATTCGGTAATGGGAAATTGGACGCCACGGAGACGACCACGGATAGCTAAACCTTCCACCCAGCGGAGTTTTGGACCATAGCCAGGGCACGAAAAGCCCCTGCGAACGCACTTGTGACAGTTTGGCTGACCAAGGTCACAGATAATCCTTCGTTTAGTGCAAACTGAACACCCTGAGGTGGACTTAGTATAGCGAATCCTTGAATTCTTAGGCTCTTGAACTTACCTTTTACTTTAGACCGTGGCATTGTTAGTCCTCTTGATGGATGATGGTAACTAAGCGGGGGTCTTAGATCGATATGTAGCTTTATAGCGTTGAAATCGGTGAACCTGCCCCGCGGTCGCGTCACGTGCTGCCTAATCCAGGATGGCTTAGATCTCCTTCTAAGCTGTAGAAATCAAAATCTTAGATATGTTTGGTTTTAAGTTAAATGGATGTAGTAAATCAAGGTGTCTTGATATCGATATCGCGTGATAGTCTTCAAGCAGAATAACTTGGCTGTAAGTTTTGAAAACGAGGGAAACCGAGGACCATAGGGTAACCAAGTATACAAAGCTTGCATCTATTCCTGAGAACCCTAGGCAAATTGCAGATGACTACTCAGTTTGGGCTGATACAGTGCATTCTGGCCGCGATTCAAGTGTACAGAGCATATCACCTAAGTTGAGTAGAAGTCATAAATTTAGGCATAAACAATTTCCTCAATCTTCACTCACATCACTTGTTAACAATTCCAGATGTCCGTAAAGCATTGTCCCCAGAATATTGTACTTTGAAAAAAAAACCTCGCCATAGTTCCTCCTCAGCGCCACGAACGTATGTAATACTGTATAATCACACGTCGTTCATCACCACTAGCATTACCTCGTAGCATGGGTTGTCGATGGGTTAGATATGTTATCTGAGCTAGTGATTATATAGTTCGTTTGGAAGAGGAACCCGAAGGCCTTGGATACTCAATCCTTGAATTCATTGGTTGTTGCCTCAGCTCCCTGCACTAATCGGAGATATCGGCTCCATACGGCTCTCTATGAGTAGTGTGATAGGTCATGAACATGAACAATGGTCTGATCATTGGATTTGTTTATGGTTATTGGTCACTGCACTAGACCGATTCAAGAACTGGCACTGGGAGTCTTGATTGCGTGGTGGCCTATTTGGGCGGATAAAATTGTAGTGAAAAGTAGCATTATAGCTGCCTGGGACGAATTTAAAATTTTTAGTATCTAATCTTTAAGCAAAGGATATCTTGTAGGTATGGCCTATAGGTTAACAATAGTAAGGCCGCTTCAACGCCAGTGGATGACTGGCCAAGATATGTATATACCCGAGCGAGTTGGAGAGCACTACCTAAGTTTGGCACGGAACGGAGCTGCTGTTTGAGCGGCTGCCTGAATATCGGTTGTATTATTCCTTTTGGACAAACTAATTATGCCAGAACCCCACGCTTTATTGAAGTGTAACTGGGCTGTTTCTTAGTAACTGTTCTGATAGAAGAAAATTAATAGAAGATGAGACATATGACGTATCAACTCGCAGTTCTCAAGGTACTTCGCCACTCCAGCATGCCTGAATAGATGTGTAGAATAATTATAGTCGTTAGCTATACTGCGGTAACTACTATCATAAGAAGTAAATACCCCTGCTTGACTAATCTGATGACAAAGATGTGTTCTGCCCTATGATAGAAAGATCAACAAGACCTAAGGTGTCGAGTGTACTGCAGCCTTTTAGTTGCTATAATCTTGCTTACTCCTTATGTCTATGCGCCTTGATGTTATTTCTCTTGTTGACTATCTTTCGTGGACGCCTCTCTTATCGATAGTAGGGTCGATTGCAGGGCTAGGTAAATATCTGGTGAAAAATATCTAAACTTAAGGGAAAGTTTAGTGAGGTATAGGTAAGGTATGTCGGTTATTTCCTAATCTAGCTAGGGTAATACAACTATGTCTGCACAGCCACGTTGACAACTTCAGTCCTGCCACACCAACTTTTGGATTGGCGACTGGTAACTCACTTCTTCGTTTCTCTTATATCTCTTGCCGCTCGTGTGCAGGACCCCCCTGTAAGGCACAAACTAAACCATGTCTACTCTGACCAATAGTAGCGTTCAGATTGAAAACGTTCTCCATTATTCAATGCAAAATAGCCACACCAAACCCAACCGAGATTAGGCTGTTGGCTCATACTGCTACGCCGGCGAGCGAGTCAACTGATTACCTAGATGGCAGTCTCGTGTCGTGAGTCAGGGAGCAGGGATCAATTCCTTCAGAACGCGTTATATATTTGATATATCGTATCCGCTTCAGCCTTTTCAGTCATACGGCTCTATCAAGCCAAAATGTTGTTTATCAATCCCGTGTTGAAGCTGTGCATCTTCTTAAGCTGTTTCCTGACGCCGGCTGTCGCCAAAGACGATCCAGAGTATAATGCTGCCTCCAACTATCGACCTCGCAATGTAACAGGCCTGCCTGATTTCTACGCATGGGTCGGATCGTGAGTTTATCCAAGTCCACTATATCTTTGCAGCTGACAGCTTCTAGTTACTACAACGCTACTGCAGAACTCGAACTGGAAGTTGTATACGGCCCAACGATTAATGATTCGTTATGCTCCAAACTTCAGAGTTACACAACTACATTCAAGTACGACGCCATTCTAAGCATTATTGAACGTGGTCCTTGGGCGTCTGGAAACAACTCGGTACTATTTTGGATGACATTTCTGCCGCCATCATTCAACTTATCCAGTCTGCCTGGCGAATTATTGCGTCAAGATGTCAACGTTTCATACCCCATCTATTCCGTTACGTTAGTCTCAAGCCAGTTCTTGCACCGCACAACTGCCAGGATGCTAACGAGAACCTAGCCCAACTCCAAATGAAACCTATAGCCATCCTCGAGATGGGGAAGCTCCTGATCAGTTTCACTTTAGTACGAGTCAGATCTCAGGAGGGGCTTACAACCTCAGCGCGTCGATACGCAGTGAAAATAATTCCCCGGCATACTTCGGGAACGTCACTTTGCCAGTTTGCAATACTTCCTACTTGAATGGCGATTACATTTTGGGAATGTCCTTTGAAAAGTGGTGGGATACTGAAGATTGGGATGAGTTCAGGTACCCCAGAATAAGCGTGCAGTTTGACAAGAAAACGGCCAATTTGACTATGGACGGCGTTTTTTACGCGTATCCATACGTACATGCTAACGAGTCAATAGCGGGCTTGCCTACACATGGCGGCCCTAGTCTTCATGGTTTCATTCGTGTTGGTTTCTCAGGGGTCATTGATGCATACCACTCTGACTCATTAAGTCTTGATGGCAAGACTCCGACATGGCTTCGTACTGTTGGATTTAAGAATGATTCATCTAATATTGGATACGATAGTGCGGGAGGAAGGCTGCGATCTGAATTTGTTATTGGTCTCTTGGCGGTTTTATTGGTTGCTGTAATGCATTTGTAAGACAACATGATGACGGGGAGCAAAAGGAGTGAATAGAAGTTATGGGGGTTAAAAAAAATGTTTTTATAGTAAGTATAAGGCGATTGTTCTATAAATATAATCTCAATGCGAGAATCCGGCAGCATTGTATCGACAGGAGGAAAAGGAAAACAGAGTCCTCTTGAAAGTTAATTCCTGGAGATCCAGAAGTGAGCCGCGAGTTTATATTCTCCTCACCTCTCAACAATCTCATTTTCCTTCCCTAGCATCAATCTAGGAATACTATTCCTAAAAATATTCTCCCCATCGTACTTCCTCTTCAACGCCACCAACGTCTCATAATGTCTTCCATAAATCTTCTTGACATCCGCATCCTCATTCGTATGCAGTGAAATATACGATCCCTCCAAAATATTATCACCGTCTTCTGCTTGCAGATCTGCTTTAACCTTTGCAGCCCACTTTACTCGTTCTTCTGCGATGTCCTTATTTGCAGTAATCCCGTAGATCTCGAACATGTGGTGGCGAGCTCTTGTTCCGAAAACGGACTTTTGTTCAGGTTCTTGCGCGGAGAGCAGGGTGTGATATGAGAAGAGGAGACTTCCACCCGGTGCATCTACACAATGCTTTGCGAGGGTGGCAATTGACTTTTCTGTTAGTTTCTTAACGTTCATAGTGTATACTCGACCGTAGGAAGGCCAAGTCACCAACGCCTCATTGTTCTCGAGCACTTGAGAAGATGGGATTTCTTGGGTTTGTTCCATTACACAAGTTGCAGCTCCAGCGATGTTTTTGATCCATGAACGACCTTCTTCCTTGTCTTCGCCGTGCCAAGTCACTATTATTCCGAGACTGCCTGGTTGGTTTGGCATTTGGACGATCATTGGTTGGAGCTGAAGTTCAACGGGGAGTCTTCCTGATGCAAGGAGGTCTTCGTAGTGTTTGGTGTATGAAGTTAGGGTCGCTCCTAGATCACTGGACTCGTAGAAGATAGTAGAGGAGAGAATCTATGTTTGTTAGAGACGATTGAGGGTTTGGTGGTGAACTTACCTTGCCCACGGGATAAACCTTGATGGTAAGCTCGACGATGATTCCAAGGGATCCACCGCCACCACGAATACCCACGAGCAGTTCTTCATTAGCATCTTGAATTTCTCCACGAGCATTCACGATCTTAGCACCAATGATTTGGTCGACTCCAAGACCGTAGTGCGATGCCAAGAGACCATAACCGCCCAGAGTCGCCCATCCAGTGTATCCAACAGACGCGACAGTCCCGCTTTGGCATATCATTAGCATAAAGGAAGTTGGTCTTCGGGTTTGAACTCACGTGGGTGTAGACAATCCCTCTTTCTCCAGTGCCTTGATCACGTCAACAGATAGAATACCTCCGCCAACTTTTGCACTCTTCTTGTCCTCGGAGATAACAACATGGTTGATGTCTCGCATGTCGATAACAAGTGCTCCATCGACGAGCGTGCGACGGCCGCAGTCATGTCCTCCTCCTCGCACAGTGAACTCAATGCTGTTCTCAATACAGAACTGGAGGACAGATGCAACTTCATCTTCGTGTTGTGGTTTGACAATGCCAAGAGTCTGAACTGGCTTTTCGATGAAGCATTGTTCAACCTTTTTATAGTCTGGTGCAGTAGGTTCGTAGATCTTGGCCTTGGTAGAGGCTAAATGAGCCTTAAGCTTGGTAAGAGGCGATGTCACAGTCATTATAAAAGAATATCGAGGAATTTGTTGAAACAAACACAGAATAGTGATTACAACGGAAGATTCGGACACATCTTTATACCTGCCCCTCCTCACCGCTGGGCTACTGTACTACTAGGGACCACTATTTCCTTCCTATGAAAGAATGAAACATAGCAAATGAGGATACGCCCTGTACGACATATGGATTATTATTCCTGTTGCTAATTTGTCAGTCGTGAAGCTAATGCAAGTCAGCGTTGCTCCACGGTCATCCTTTGAAGGTTTGAGTTTGGGCCCCGATAGGTCTGGCCGCTAATGTCTACTTTGGCCGTCACTTATCTCCGTAATCAACTCCACGGAACTCCACGGCTGGAGAGAAGTCAAAGTGGGGTTAGGATCTCAAATAAACACTTGCTGTTTAGTTGAAGCGTATCGTGAGCGTATGGCGTATTACTAGATCGGCAGATGATCTCAATTGGGGGCTATCGGATCTTGATCGGTATGTCACCCACTGCCGTGCAGCTGATACGCATCCTTCATTTAGCAGTAATAAATATTTTTGATTCCCAAGGATTTACTGTTTTTGGATTTAATTTATCCATCTTCACACCGGTTCATTCGGCAGTTGGCTTACATCTTGGTGGAGGCGGTGCAGCAAAAGTGGCTTTCGCGTTGCTTACTGCTTACTTATGACGTCTATAACCACCGCATCGAAAAGAGCATCAATATTTCGAATTTTAAATCCTGTTACGCTAATAATCATGGTATTACAAGTTGGTATTATCGGCGCTGGCATAGGCGGTCTCACCGCTGCCATCGCCCTCCGACGCACAGGAGCTCAAGTAGAGGTATGCCTCCTCAATCTCGCATCTGAGGTCTTACTAATAGCCAGATAAGATCTTTGAGAAATCCAACTTTCAAAATGAAATCGGCGCTGCTATAACCATCACCCCAAATGGAATGCGCATCCTCCGAGATCTCGGCTTTGATCCCAAGATGGCTCGAGGGGTGGAAAATAAGCAAATGCGAATGGTAGATCCATTCTTATTGAACGACTTGCTCGTGGAGGACTTTCGGCAAGTTGACAATGACTATGATGCGCCCTTCATGTTCTTTCATCGCGTGGACTTACATACTACGTTGAAAGACATGGCTATTTCCAGCGATGAGAAATATCCTGGTCCACCGGTGGTGATTCATAATGGGCAGATCGTCACAAAAGTTGACGGCAGAAGCCGCTCCATCGTATTGAGTACTGGCGAAAATATCCCTAAAGACCTCATGATCATCGCTGATGGCGTTCGGGTAAGTTGTCCACTATCACTACAAGAATCGGCGTTGACTTACAATTCAGACCAACCTCATCAGCGATATAACGCAATCGAACAGTCCGCCACCACTGGAAGACATTGGATTCTCATTCTACCGATGTCTCATCCCCTTCGACGAGATCAGCAAAGATCCCGAACTCGCAGAAATTTTTAAAGACCAAGACCCAGGCTTTTGGGTCCCATTCGAGCTATCAACCGGCACATTTCTCGTTACGTATCCATGTCGTGATCAGAAGACGCTCAATATCGCGTTCAGACATAGAACTAAAGAGGATAATAAGCATGCCAATGATTGGAATAATGATACTGATATTAATGATATTATAAAGATGGTGGGGAGATTTAATCCGTTGTTGCCGAAGTTATTTAGTTTGACGTCAAGTGTTTCTGTTCACAAGGTCTTTCGGAGGGAGCCTCTCGAGACCTATACAAGTGGGAACGCGGTCATAATTGGAGATGCAGCGCATCCTATTCAGCCAACTCACGGTAAGTTCAAACCTTCTAAAAAAGCATCTAATTCTCCTACTGACACAGAAATCAGCCCAAGGCGCAGTTTTAGCCATCGAAGAAGCAGCAGCCCTCGAAGCCCTATTTACCAATATGCAAGATCCAGGGCAAGTAAGTCGACGCCTGAGCTTGTATGATGATATTTTAAAACGCCGCATCCACACGACTCAGTTACTCTCCGATGCTACACCTGGACTGTCTGGTGCTTTTAGACAGAGAGCTGAGGATGTTTGGGGGGAAAGTGTGTATCCTCAAGAGGCGATGAATTTCACCAAGCCGATTAGGGACTTCTTTTATGGTTGGGATGTTAGGAAAGAGGCAGAAAGTGTTTTGGCGCGTAATACGTAAACAAAGCATGTTCTCTTGGGGATTGTTTACCAAGTTAATGATTTCTCTACGCCTGGCATCTTGGATATCCATTCTCCTAAAGTCTTCATTTCCAACCTTGCTAGACTTGGTCCCTTGAAGGTCAAGACGATCCAGCGTATTTGGCATTCTGGGGGTATGGACTCCAAACCACCCATAGTCTTATTCATTCCCCAGATCTCATCTTTTTGAGCCTTCGATACAAGTCCTCTCCGTGTTGCAGTGATCTCTCGGTCCAATATCGCCTGTGTCACGGAAGACATGAGCTCAGTATCCATCAACCCGTCTCGTCGGCGGAACTTGCGGAGTAGGCCGATAGCACGGCGTCTCAGTGTTAAACTTGGCCCGTTGACAGCTGTGATAAGTAGTGGCTGTGAAATAGAAAGCCTGGGAATAAAGCCCGAGGAAGTAGAAATCTTATTAGAAACTTGCTCTTTCTGAAGGAGGTCCTCAGATATATCTAACATGGTAGATAGAGGCTCCATGATGTCTGAAGCGAAGTTAAGTGCTCCAGACTTGGGCCGGCTAGAAGTTGATGCATAGCCGAAGAGAAGAAGTGAACAGATAGTAAGATAGACTCCTAATCTGTCGATTGCTGATATAATCTCCTCGGATACCGGAGACGAAGAGGTACATGTACATCTACTATCAGCTGAGAAACCAATAATGGCAGTTTTTAGTTCTCGAAATGTTCGGGTATATGCATCTTTCTCCTTTTTCAGCTCTTCCATTGCCGTATCTTCGTTAACTCTTTTGATTAAAGAGTCATATCTCGGGGCTTCCTCTTGAGACAACCGAACAAGAGAATCTAGTAAAGACTGTGATGCTCTTGAAGCACTAACCAATGCCGCTGGCGTTGCCCGAGACGGAATGCATCCACCGTGCCGACAATTGAGACCTTTTTTAGGAGGAGCGGTATAGTATCGCCATGCAACATGGGTGCTGTCCTGGCTGAAGAATTGCGGTGTCTTGTTCGCTTCAGGGTTATGAAGTGCCTGTGATTGTGCTTCGAGGTTGGAGACGATGGAGACAATGGTCCTGTAAGATACTGAGCTGACTCTCAGATAACCATGTGTTGCCTCGGACTCTAGTGTCCGAGACATATCGGCTTTCTGTAGCTCTTGGAGTAAGTCGATACAAGCAGTAAGATGCAAATTTGCTTCATAATGCAATCCCTGTATACTGCATAAATACGTAAATAGTACACTCGCAACAACAGCCCTTCGTTTCTCTACCAGCAGGTCCTTCGAAGATGGAAATTGGAGCAGTTGTCGAACAGCCATGTTATACTGCCGAAAAGCAAACTCATTCGTAGTTGAAGACTTCGAGAGAAAGGTCTCGTGTGCAGCTCCAAGGCTTACAACGGCATGCCAAATCGCTGTGTCGGAGTGACATGTCCGCGGGATGTCAATCCTCCAGAAATCATCGTCGAAGATACCAGAGAGAGTGGAAGATGATATGTTGAGGAAGAAGCGGTAGCTGCGAAGTTCCTGGTCGTCTCTTTTAGGCAGGGGGATTGCAAGGGACTGAGGAGGGGATTCTCGGGTTCTTGGCCTTGTTGTTGATCCTCTCGAGGGTATGTGTACGCTACCATCCGCTGCGATGTAGCCGTCGCATGTTCTTCCCGTCGTTTTGCAGCGGTTACAAGATGGCTTGGCTTCGTCGCATTTAACTTTGCGGATTCTGCAGGTCAAGCAGCCTGTTTTCGTCCTTGCGGAAAATGGCCGTTTTCGGGAAGACATCTTGGCATTAATGAAGATACTAAAGAAGTCTTAAAAAAGAAAATGATTAGAAGACAAAAAATAGTTGAATGAGTTGACGTGTCGGATAAGGCTGAGTGCTTACTTCAAATGAGGGAGTCAATGCGGCTGACGAAAGATTAAGCGATCTGACCAATAGGATGAGCAGACCAAAACTATCATTGTCTGATTGGTGACTGAGCAACTGAACTGTTTTCCCTTGGGCTCCATGCTCTGCCAATGACAGTAGAGTCGATTATAGAACCTCTCATCAATGACTTTGCTCGGCTATCAACGCCACAGTCAAACAACATGATGTTGAACATTTAGCATTCATGGGTGTCGGCTTACCACGCTAACGTGTATATAAAGATAGAGCAACCGACCTCTAAGGTAGTTTTGCAGAAGCGACACTTTTCTTATACGAACATCATCCACCATTATTTTCATGTATCGAAAACTTCTAAATGAATCTCGTTCAAGTCAAGTTTCTTGCCTTCGGGCTCTTCTGGTTTGTCTTCAGCCATGCAGTCGAAGGTCAAACAAGTCCAGACTGTCCCCTCTGGGGTCCTGTTTACCCTCCCCCAACAGATGTCCACAAATCACACACCATATCCAAATCCATCAATCAACTCCACCAATACCTCAAGGAAGACCTTCATAAGGGGATCCTCGGCTCAACCAACTCCTCATTCTACCTTCAAATCTTTTCTGCAAACCATTCCCTCTTCAACTTCAGCTATGCTGCCCCTCAAATCAAAGACTCACTTACCAAAGGTCCACTCAACAAGAACACTGTGTTTCGAATTGGAAGTACTTCTAAGCTCATCGCTGTTTATACGTTTTTAGCTGCGACGGGGTTCAAGTATGTTAATGATCCTGTTACGAAGTGGGTTCCTGAGTTAGCTGCGTTGTCCAAGGTTGGAGATGGGGATTTGTATAAGGTTGACTGGGATGAAGTCACTCTTGGGGCACTTGCTGGGCATCAAGCTGGCTTGCTCAAAGACTGTAAGTCCCATTTCAATTCTTGTGCTTTCATGCTAACTTGTTGAAAGTTTCACTAGGCGACTTATCCTTCGCCTACAATACCTCGGTGGCAAAGGAATTCGGATTGCCAACTCTATCATCGAGGGAGATTCCTCATTGTGGCTCTGATCCCAGTTTACGAGCCTGCACGAGGAAAGGTATGATATTTGCGTCAGACAGTTTGCTTTGGTAGGTACTGACCATGGACAGAGTTCTTCTCACAATTTACTGCCCTGCGCCCCGTAACAGCCCCATTCAACATGCCAATTTACTCCAACGCCGCATTCCAGATTCTCGCTTATGCCCTCGAGGGTATTACTAACAAGACATTTCCGGAAGTGTTCGACAAATACATACGAAAGCCACTCAAACTGAATGCGACGTATCTCTCAATACCCCCCACCAGTGCTGATATCAGCGCAATCATTCCTGGTGGAGAAGTTCAAAGTGGATGGAAAATTGATGTTGGAGATGAAGCTGTCTCTGCGTGAGTACCCGACCGCCGCCACCCAGAGTCGTATACTAACATACTTTAGAGAAGGATTCATGTTTTCCAGCGGCGCTGATTTCGCAGCCATCGGGCAATCTATTCTTGCTTCATCACTCCTTTCACCTGTTTCAACTCGTCACTGGCTCAAGCCGGTATCAAATACGCCCGATCTCCGATTTGCTGTCGGTATGCCCTGGGAAATACGAAGAATGGATGTTGCTGCTATTTCCTCCTCCAAACAGGCTTCGGTCAAAACACCTACCAGAATCATGGACTTGTATACCAAAAATGGAGGCATCGGCGCCTATTACGCTCAGATTGCTCTGTCTCCTGACCATGAATTTGGCTTTATTCTCATGCATGCTGGAAAGCCTACTTCTGATGGTACTGACCAGAGGTTTGCGGAGTTTAACTACATTAATGAAATGATCACGGATATTATTGTTCCTGCTTTTGAGGCTGCTGCTGCAGAGCAAGCTACGCGGAACTTGGCGGGTACATACACTGCGATGGATCATTCTGGTATGAAGATGACTATCGTTGGTGAAGATGGTCGCTTAGGTCTCGGTGTGAAGAACTGGGATATGAAAGATCTAGATTTGCTAGCCACATTTCCCGCCGCTTTATCAGGTTCTCCAAAGCCACCCAGACAAAACAGTCCTCAAGCCAGCTTACGACTCTACCCAGTTGGACTTCGCACCGGTAACAACCTAGCTTTCAGAGGTGTATATGGTGCTGAAACGAATGAGAGTAGTTACTTTCAGCCGGGTAAGCCATTTGGAGCTGGATGCGGTGCCTGGGGTAGTGTCGGTGAGCCAGCTTATGGAAATGTTGGGCTTGACGACTTTGTCTTTGAGCTAGGGAAAGATGGTAGGGCTGTTTCTGTTACGGCTAGGGGAGTAAGGAAGACATTGCAAAGACAGTCTTGAGCTTGGAGGTACACGACGAGATGTTATGGGGTGGACGGTGGCTCCAGAAATTGTGAAGTTTGGCCCAATATTGTATATCAAACACTTAACTTGGGAACGAAGCAGAGTAACTTCATAAAGACATGAGGTTAAAACAATCTATTTCGCTTTTATATGCAATTACTTTAAATACAATGGCTCATCCCAGCCACTCGCAATCTTGATGCACAGGTGTCTACCAGATATCCTCCTGGTACCGAGCGTTATCTCTCAAGCTCTTCACCTTCTCAGATGCTTCATCCACTGAAATACCCCTCTGCTCAGCCAAGATCGAAATGAGCGTCGAGTTAACATCTCGCGCCATATGCTTCGCATCTCCGCACACATAAATAATTGCACCGCTGTCAATCAAGTCTACTACTTCCTTGGCATGTTTCTTGATCATGTGTTGAACGTAAACCTTTTGCTTGGTCTCTCTTGAGAAAGCGACTTGGATATCAAAGTTATCGCCCAATGTGTTTTTGGAATCCTGGAATATGTTAGAATATGTAGGTTAGGAGTGATTGGGGGTTGACTTACCATCCACTCTGACTCATACAAGTAATCCTCATCCCGTCGTCGACATCCAAAGAATAGAAGATTCTTTCCAACGTTCTTACCCTGCTTCTTCAACGCAGCTCGTTCTTGCACGAAAGCTCTGAAGGGCGCGACTCCAGTACCGGGACCGATCATGATAACAGGTCGAGATACATCCTTGGGGAGTTTGAAGTTGGATTTGCGAAGATGAATGGGAACCTTGAAGCCTGAGAGCTTTCCCCGGGGCCCATCGATCAAATGACCTGTCTGTGACTCGCTGCTCTGAGCCTTCTTGATATCGTGGATATAACTTGTTGCAACTCCCTTAAAGGCTTCAGGACGGCATTCCACTTCGCATGATTCGACGGCGGCGGTGATGGAGAGAACTGTGGGCTGGACTAGAGATGATGAAGAGATGGAGTAGTATCGTGGTTGAAGCTTGTTGAGACCTTCGATGATAGCTGAAAAGGGAAGTTGGGTCCAGGATTGGCCATTGCTGAGAGAGTTGAGAACTTGAGCAAGGGTAAGAAAAGGCTGACTAATCCTGACGTTGAAGTACTCCTTATCACTACCAAGCTTAGTTGCTTCAGCCTTGGCAGTCTCAGTTGGTGCGAATCCAGCGATGACGTTCATGAACTCTCGGGAGACAGGTCCAGCGATTTCGAGATAGTAGCGTAGGGCAGTTGCGTAGGTGGTTGGTGTAGGAAGAGGTGACTTGGCAGTAGATTCCCGACTAACAATAGAAATCACCTTGTCCTTCTTCTCGCTCAGACCAAGAATGTTGAGAAGTTGGGCGATCTGATCCTCAGAGTTCATAGGCCAGATAGCGACGTGATCACCAGTCTCATAATTCATACCCGAGTCACCAAGATCAATCTCCATGTGAACACAGTTCCGGTCTTGAGATGTAAAGACTTCGCGAGACTCAGTGATGTTGGCGATATAAGGATTCGTGTTGTTGAATTGGCGATTTCCAGAGCTCTCAAGTTGTTCAGCGTTAGCTTCACCGAGATAGACACCAGGCGAAGAAACGCTCAGATCGTCTCTCTCAAGAACTCCAAAGCTAGATTCGTAAGCGACATCTCGCTCCTTGAGACCAAACTCCTCAACGAGCTTAGGCCACATATCGTGTTTCCAAGATAGAAAGTCCTCTTCTGTTGTACCGTTCGCATCATCTGCTTCACCGATAGCAGCAAGGTTTCGAGCACCAAGTTTGTCAAGAGCCTTGGATGTCTGACGAACAACGGCGTTGTAATGTTCATAAGTGCTGTTTCCAAGACCAAAAGCGACATACTTGATGTTGCTCAGATCAGCGTCGCTATCATCACCAGTGACGAACTCAAAGAAGTCTTGTGCATTGTCTGTTGGTTCACCCTCTCCGTATGTAGCGAGGACAAACATAAGAATAACCTGTTCTGAAAGTTCAGAAAGATCATGATAATCATACTCCTCAAGGTCAGCGACCATAGGATCCAAGCCATATCGAGAAGCAGCTTCTCTAGCTAACTTCTGAGCATAGTTCTCTGCAGTGCCGGTTTGAGAGCCATAGAAGATGATGCAGTTCTTTCCGGATGTGTTGGAGATGTGAACGACGCTTCTGAGACTATCCTCCTTTGAGTCTGTGTCGTCCGTTACTGAAGTGGTGTCTTTGCTAGAAAAGCTGTTTCGTAGTTTTCCTTTTGACAGATATGCGATTGCACCGACTAGAAGTGATAAAAGAACGAATAGGTCTATTGAGTCGATTGCGGGTGACTCTATTGTGAGGAGAGGTTGGTCCAGGATGGACTCGTTGGTTGTCATGTAAACATCAGCCATTTTTTCGATAATGTTAGAGTCAAAACAATTCATGGTGATGATGATTTGAAACTATCTCTAAATCTTCAAAGCCTCTATTATATCCTTCCAGAGAAGCCATAGACAGTTTTCGTATAGCCCAGCTTACCCGGTCGGAATAGTTTTCCGATGGCCGAAGCACCCGCAACTTGCCACCAGAAAATGCTACAACCAATCATGAGCATCAAAATGTCATCGGAAATTCATCAAGATTTCCGGCGGGGATTTTAACCAAGGTGACCGAGTAGAGTATAGCATTAAGATCTCGGCTTTAAAGGACAATGGATGAACACAGATTAAAGCGTGATAAAAAAGATTTATTTACGCTCTAAGAATCATTGAACACATGTGTCTAAGTCGCAGCTACCCAAGCATCCTTTACCAAACTCCAAGTGGCAAACACAGCCAACGGCGAAACAAAAGCCTCTGGTATCAATCCATCGCGAAGACTCCAATGACTAGCCACAGATAACCAAGCCAAATTCTGGAAAAGGTCCTTCTTCCATCTATTCTTCCAATCCCCTGATTTATCGCTTGTCATTTGCGCCCATTCCAATGATAGACGACCAATCTCAACCAATGTGAACGCAGCCCATGATCGGATAGCCAAGAAATTTAACTTCTCTTCACTCTTGGCTGAACGCTTCACTATTCCCTTTGAAGATAAAAAGCTCAGAGCTTCGGAGACGTGGAATGATGTGAGGCAGAGAGTTTGGGAGGCTGGGATGATTACATCCATTGCCTTGACATGTTCACCTGCAGACCTTTTTGCTGAGATTTGTCTGAGTAGGTTTCTGGCTGCCATCCACATATCTAACACTCCCCAGAGTCGATTCATGATTTGCCATTCATCCAGCAATGCGCACAGTGATCTTGTGAACTCTGCTGCTCGACTTGTTGAATTGGCGATAGATGTGATATGGGAATTTGTGCAAAGAATCTTGGAAAGGCGTGAGTCTTTGTGTAGACGGACTTTTCGGAGGTAGGAAGTCAAGAGGTCAATGATAAACGTGACCAGTCGCATAGACTCTCCAGCGAATAAGAGAATAAATTCTTGACCCTCCCTCGTCTTGAGAGTTCTGTGTAGATGCGCGAGAAATTGACCAGCCCGTGGCCTAGTGATGGAAGATTTCATCGGAGCGTTTAACTAAAGGAGTGATAAAAATGCAGTCGTGTAGGTAACGTGCAACGGGACGTTACGAACGACAAGTCCAAAAAGCCACAAGAAACAAAAATGGACGAGATCGTATAGTCTACGTTTTGATTATCAATACAAACTAACTACCGACATATCGATAGTCATAAATTACGAATAATTTGTTCCGAGACGGAGACCGTATTGTTGAAACAGGGAGTTGCGATTATCATGTAACATTGTAACAATGCCAAGTCTTACGCGAATCACTCCATGACTCGTTCGGAATGGGCTTTGTTCCGATTATCTTGTTCCGAGGGGAGATAACTAACTACTGGGGTTTATTGATAAGGCTACGGATAGCTATCTTTGTGTGGACTTGGCAGGGACTGGGGTTGTTATAGGCTGCCTCGTACAACTTCCGAAAATGGCATTCTCGGAACCTATCAACAACGTCGGATTGTTAAGTGAGGCAATACGACATTCTCACGGCACTTTTGGATCCCACGCCAGCATAACAGCGAGGGGAAACATTGCTGATTCCATTCGTTGACTGATTCAAAGACCGATTGGCATGATATATGGGAGTTATAATGATCTTCATAATGTTGAGGAACATGTGCATCATGAACGCTTGGGGTTCGGGGTTCTTGTTTTTCCTGTTATAGTTCTACATTCAATAAGTCGCCGATGACTCCACTAAGACGACGATACTGCGTACAATAGTAAACCATATTGTTTTGACTACAGCTTAAAAACATTGACCTTGACACACTTAACCTGCGTCCAATCATGCAACGAATCCTCACCACCCTCCCTCCCAAACCCACTCTGTTTAACTCCTCCAAAAGGTGTATTGGCACCGACACTTCCCCAAGAGTTAACACAAATCAAACCGGCCTCAACCTTTTCCGACACTCTAATAGCCCTGCTAATATCATTCGTAAATAATGACGCAGCTAGGCCATAGACATTATCGTTCGCAAGGCCGATAGCTTCTTGTTCGGTCTTGAACTTGGCGATACTAGCCACTGGACCAAAGACTTCTTCTCGAATAATAGTCTTATCGGGGGAGACGTTGACGTATGCTGTGTTGGGAACGAAATGACCCTTTGATTCAGGCTTCTCATCTCCGCCGTGAAGAATTTCTGTTGCTTCAGAATTGGCTTTAGAGATAAATCCCAAGATTCGCTCTTTTTGAAGGCCGCTGATAACGGGTCCTTTCATAGTCGAATCCAAAAGAGGATCTCCCATGACAGCATCTTTAGTCCTCTTTGTAAACTCAGCAACGAACTTATCATAAATCTCTTCTTGGACATAAATGCGACTTCCAGCTGCGCAGATTTGACCATTGTGGGTTGTTATGCCCATGGTAGACCACATAAGCGCATTATCCCAGTCTGCGTCGGAGAAAATAATACTGGGACCTTTACCACCCAATTCAAGGGTGACGCGCTTGAGGTTTGACTTTGCTGCACTGGCGAGGATTGTTCTACCAACGGCTGTGCTTCCTGTGAAGGAAATCTTGCGGACATCCATGTGGTCTGCTAATGCTTGACCAGCGACGTTACCCAATCCACAGAGGATGTTGACGACACCAGGTGGGAAACCAGCTTCAGCAATGAGTTGGGCTAACTTTTGACCATACAAGGGAGCAAGCTCTGGTGTTTTGAGAATTAGAGTGTTTCCAGCTGCAAGACAAGGCGCTAGCTTCCAAGATGTAATCATACTGTAAGACTATTAGCATGTGAAGGTAAGCATTAAGCGAGCGATGACTTACAGAGGTGAATTCCAGGGAACGACAGCTGCGCAAACACCAATTGCTTCACGCTTTGTGTATGCAAGACCCATATCATGGTCAATACTCAGCCCATCAAGTTTATCCGCCCAACCAGCAAAGTATCGACATGTCTCAACAGCTTGAATAACGCTCATACCGAGGGACATGTTATACAACATTCCGGCATCAACGGCTTCAATTGATGCAAAGTCTTGAGCATTTTGCTCAATTAGATCAGCTAGTTTGTTAAGAAGACGGCGTCGTTGTTGAGGTGATGTAGCTTTCCATGCTGGAAGGGCTTTCTTTGCAGATGCGACTGCGATGTCGACATCTGAGGATTGAGCAGCTGCTACATTGCCAATTGGAGTTGCGGTAGTGGGGTTTTCAATTTCGACTGTTTTGTTATCTGTTGCGGGTTGAAATTTGTTGTCGATGAAAAGGCCGGTGGGAACTATTACTTAATTTAGTATATGTAAGCGATGTTTGGACAATGAAACATACGAGTGATCTTGCGACCGGCATTTCCAATGATAGTAAGCTCAGACATATTGAAAAGAATGCCAAGAGTAGTATGTATATATCCACTGATTCAAAAAAATTATTCCTCTAAGAAGTGTAGCTACAGATTCGAGCAAGGTCGGAAGTGAGGATAAGGATCATTACTTATGAATACTACAGCGGATCTTTCGGAACCAACTCACACTTAGAATTGACCCGCTGAAACTGGAATCTCACACTAGGAATTACCCCGCCGGAGTTGATATGCTGACTGTTGCCAAGCTCGGTACATGTTACTCAGTATACCCGAGATGAAACGGGGATATTATGCATAATAGCATAGGGTCCTTCAACAGATCTACGTTGTGGAACAGGGTCTTTGCTCATGTGCCTGTCTGTTGCAATCATTTTCTTACGTGTAAAATCCACCGGAAACGTTTTATGTTGCGGTGATGTACACCTGCAGATACTATTGCCGATTTCCGATTGGTTAGAATACAATCTCGGAACCGCAATGAAGTATTCCGCACGAGTGTTGGTTCAGACCTGACGGAATAAATGGCGCAGTTGCTGGTGCTACTGCTACCCTGTGTCACCCACTCGTCAGTGGCTATTGTTAGTGCTGAGGGAGAATTATTTGCAGAAATGTGCTCGGCGATTATGTTTATTTATGAATTTATTGGGGATTTGATCTGACTGTACTTTGGGCGTTGTCTATTACTGACTTTGTGATTATGTCAAGTGATCTATGTCAACGAATTAACCACAAGGATTTCCGAAAGTGCTCATCTTGTAGTACAAAGTTTATATCACCAACCGTCTGCCATAATCGGAGATGCTGGGTAAAAACAAAACATTATGACGGGATGGAGCGCGTCAACTGACTAAGATGAGAATGAAATACCATGGAAAAGTCCATCGAATATGTTTAATTGGCATATTTGAAGTTCAAAGATCAATAAGCGATGAAGTAACTGCATAAAAGAGTATATCATCTTAGATAGTACACACTACATAAAATACATTCTAGTGACTATTTCCGCTCACAGCTTAGGTTCCTCCTTCTTACAGCACCCACTCGTCAACCTCGATCCAATATCCTTATTACCCGGAACATCAATCGCCGGGTTTCCGGTAAAGAAGTCCACAGGCGTAATATGCAACTGCAACATCTCCACAGGCATGACAGGCCAATCCTCAATGCGGGGGTTGTGAGTAAGTCCAAACACACTCCAACATACAATATCCTCGTTCAACACATCATCGCATCGATCAGCTGCATCGCTCACACCTCCAATCTCTGTCTTGCTCTGCAGTGTGTACCGACCACCGGCGTAGAGCTCATGGTCTTTGTACTTTGTAACCCAGAAGTGATGCTTCGCGAATAATGCTCGCTTTGCTTGTACGCTGTTGGGGTCTGCGAGGAGGAGTTGCGTTGGTGGGGGCGTGATCTTGTACCCAACTGGCTTGCCAGTGATAGGATTGGGCTTGTTCAAGTTTTGAACCTTGAAGACTCTGTTGTTGAACGGAGCGGCGTCAAGACCTTGGGAAGTAGTAATCTGTGTCTGGCGCACTTCATACAAGTTTCCATTAGGATTGGTTCGGGAATCCATTCTCAAAGGAAGACTTTCTTCCTGAACGACAGTATTCTCAGATCCATCGATAGAAGGATCCATTCGAACACAGAAAACATGCTGATGGTTCTGGGCAAGGGCTCCAGGGCTGACGACGTTTCCCCAAGGGGCCGTCTTGCCGGGATCGATGTTGACAACCGAGACAACACCTGTGGCTCTGGCTTCAACGACAATACCAGCAGATTGATCAAACTTGTAGTTGAAGATGTACTCATAGTTGGCGAGTGTGATGATGAATTGGATGACCAATTCGCGGCGACGAGTCACGACGGCGCGACCAGTTCGCCAGTCTGTGTGCTTCCACTGGATACCGTTGTCTTGCTCATGGAGACAGATAACGTTCTTTGTATCTTGGGCGTTACCCTCGTGATCGATGAGGACACCATCAAAGTACTAAAATTGTTAGCCATTGAGACATAAATGTATTGCAGTGGGGACTTACCTTGATAACACCGAGACAGTCACAGCCAAGAGTCAAGTTGTTGACGCAGTGACCAAGACCTCCATCACCAAAGTCAAAAGCTTGCTTGCGATGATAAGGCTTTCGAGGATCCGCATAAGGAACAGTCTGTAATCATTAGCCTAATTCTCTGCTGTATCATCAGATGACTTACCATATCACTGATGCTCAATCTGTACATAACAGGGCGTCCATCATATCGAATATCATGAACGACAGCGCCCTCTCGAGGATTGAAGGTAACTCTCATTCTCCACTTCTGCCACTCAATCAAGTTACCCTCGATACCAAAGCTAGGTCCCTCAGGTTGAACAACCATCAAGGGCTTCAAGTCCTTCCGTGTACCACCAGGCAAAAGCTCTGGTACGTACTCAGCAGGTGCACAGTGGTCAAGCAGACCGGGGGCGTGGGTCTTGGCTGTAAGGCTATCACCCTTTCCACCAGTAGCAGGTGTCTCGACGCGCACGATTTCTCGTGTCACTGCGTCCATGACTGGGATTAGAGGAACGGGATAAGAGTAAAAATTTGAGTCAGGTCCTTTGCGTGTATCCCGCGCAAAGACGAGGGCTTGGAAGAAACGAGTGTTTCCATCTTCGAGATCTGGGGCACCATAGGGCCATGGCTCAATGACGGGCTCGAAACCTTCAGGGAACTTGATCTCTTTGAGTTTATCTTGGAAGAGCTTTGACTTTGCGCAAGCTTCAACGACGATATCAAACTCAGCCCTAGATACGATCAATAAAAGGTCAGATAGAGGTAAGTGGGTATGGGTACTTACGTAGTCAGACTAGCTTGATGCTCCTCACTAATAATCTGCGTGTCCACCACGACCCTCTTCGTGATATCAACCACGCTTTCATAGTACTTAGACTTCTGGTCTCCACCAATGATATCATAAAATACCTGCGCACAGCGATCAGGTCTAGGTGAAGAGGTAGTCAACCTCCCAGAGTGCTCAAGATCCAAGAACTGAAGAACTTCCTTCTTAGGAGGTTCAAGCATGTAGATCTGTCGAAAGAAGAGCAGTGAGCCAGGGTGAGCTTCCTTGACGATATCACGTGCAAGGGTAGTCTCCCTGGAGGTAAGAGCTGAAAGAGGATGTGGTAAAGCCATGGTTGGACAAAAATGCTAAAGACAAAGAAATTGTATGTTTGTTTGGTTGGTTGGATGAACGAATTAGAGTGAAGGTTGAAAGTGGTGGAAATAAAGGGCGTGTCAAATAGTCATCTCGGAAGGGTGTCGTTCCGAGGGTAGTATTCGGAAGGGTTCTCGGAAGCGGAACGTTATCAGATAAGTCAACGCTAAGTGGGATTGAGGCGTTTGGGGGAGGTGATAACTATACCTTGCTTACGACTCGCTATCTTGGAAGCGAGGGTGTTCATCATTCCAATTAGTCTAGCTTATACAATAGTCCAGAACTTGTGGATAAAAAAGGCGTTTCATTTGTTGATTACCCTCATGGCAGGTCTACAAGCCCTAACAAAGCATCATCAGTTTTAGATGAGTTCCGAAGCCAACAACAGCGAGAACATCAAGTCAATAAACATATCATCTCGTAATAATAAAACCCTTTTTAGTAACAAACATCTTGGCGTCGCCTACTCCCTGTCATGCAGATAACAAGGGCCGTTGTTTGTGGGCCTTAAACTTTAGCTGCCAATGTAGCATGCATTCGGGTAGTGTGTTCCCCGCGTTTCTGATACAGCCCCTGTTTAGCGTCAGATTTTCGATATCAGAGACGGCACTCAGAGTAACCTGGTTGGTGTTAAGTCTTATCGCAGATGGCATATGCAGTCTACGTATCTAGCCTGCGTAAGAGAGGAAAAGTAATAAAGACCCCATTATTCCGGTATTTCGACGGTCGGAACATTTAACTACTCGGAACAATAATTACAATACTTGAATTAATCAACAACATTCATCAATCTCTATATTTTGATCAAGCGTTTCTGCAAGTTAATTACGATCGACTTGCAATCAATATGGATCATCAAGACTCGCTCAAAAAGCAAATCGACATGGTGAAAGAAACAGGCAGTTTTACCAACGACATCACCCCTGGTAGCGAAGATGCGCTGAGGCTTGCTCAACTCGGTCACAAGCAGGAACTCCGTCGACAATATTCCCTCTTCTCACTATGTG
This sequence comes from Fusarium anguioides, assembly GCA_012977745.1. Lineage (NCBI taxonomy): Eukaryota > Fungi > Ascomycota > Sordariomycetes > Hypocreales > Nectriaceae > Fusarium > Fusarium anguioides. The sequence continues at coordinate 13,744 of JAALXK010000101.1, read as the reverse complement.
CTCTCTGTGTCTGTCTCATGGCAACGTGGGAGGCTTTGTCGAGTGTTATTGCGACTGCATTGATCAGTGGAGGAGCACCTTGTTTGTTCTACAACTTGTAAGTCTTTACCTCCTTGGAGAGGATTCTTTAATGACAATGCAGTATCATCTCTGCTCTTTGTTCTCTTTGTATCGCTAGTTCTCTCGGAGAGATCGCTTCTATCTATCCTACTGCTGGAGGTAAGCTATTTGTATGAGAAGCTTGAAGACCGAGCTGATTATTCTGTGTACAGGTCAATACCACTGGGTAGCCGCTCTATCACCCGCATCGATCCGATCTAGCGCATCATGGATAACAGGCTGGATATCCATCGGTGGCCAAGTCATCCTCACATCCTCTGCCGCATTCGCAGCTGGTCTGCAGATGCAAGCTGTCATCATCATGAACCACTCCGACTATACACCTCAACGATGGCAGGGCATGCTGTTCTACTGGGCTATTCTAGTCTATGCAATGGTTATGAACATCTGGGGCGATAGACTTCTTCCGTTTACCAACACCGTGGCGGGAGCTGTTCATGTCACTGGTTTTATTGTCATTGTTGCTGTTCTCGGGGCCATGTCGACCAAGAATAGTGCTGAGTTTGTCTTTACTGAGGTTACCAACTCCAGTGGGTGGGATAGCGATGCTGTATCATGGCTTGTTGGCCTATTGAGCGCCGTGTATCCGTTCCTTGGGTAAGTTACCCCTCTTTTCACCCCTTCATAACTAACCAACCATCTCAGTTACGACGCAGCCTGTCATTTAGCAGAAGAGATGCCCAACGCTAGCCGGAACGTTCCGCTCGCTATGGTCGGCAGTGTAAGCATCAACGGCCTTATGGGTTTAGTATACGCTATCATATTTCTTTTCTCTACCGGTCCTTTGGACAAAATCCTCCAAACACCCACCGGCTTCCCATTCATGCAGATCTTTCTCGACGCAACAAAGAGCAGGGCTGCTGCTAGTGTGATGACCTTGATTATTACCTGCACTGCCACTGCAGCGACGGTTGCTGGAATCACTTCAACTTCACGCACTTTGTGGGCTTTTGCTAGAGATAAGTCGACGCCGTTTGATGGGCACCTCAGCAAGGTCCATAAGAGTCTTCAGATTCCTGTGTACTCTGTTGTTCTGGTTACTGTACTTCAGATGCTCCTTGGTCTTATCTACCTTGGTAACACCACTGCCTTCAACGCTATTTTGTCCATGTCTATCATTGGCATGTACGCTAGCTATGCCCTTCCCATCATTGCTATGCTCTTTGCGCGAAAGCGCCTTCAAACTTCCAATGGCTTTGGACCCTTCAAGCTGGGATTCGCTGGTCCTATCGCCAATGTAATCAGCTTGGTATGGATCACCGTCGTTATCATCTTCAGCACATTCCCTTCTGCTATGCCTGTCACTCCACAGAATATGAACTATTCCATCGTTGTGCTGGCTGGCTGGCTTTTCTCCGGTATTGCATACTATACCTTCCGGGGCAAGTATAAATTCCAGGTACCCAATGTTGGCATGGACATTGTTGAAGGAGTTCAGGGATTGGAGAAATAGGTTATTGGTTGAACTTGGGAGGTATTATGATATTTATGAGGGACACAAATTGGCGCTGGGACTACTTGGCATATGAAAGGATGGATTGGATACTGAATGGAGGGCACCTATAACTCGATGCTGATTGAGTAGTACTATTGCAATTTGTTTGAATTGATTACTTTCGCTAATAAGTCCCATTAAACCGACCAAAGTCCTCATTTTGTCCTTGTTGATTCAAATCAAGCGGCTGTCCCATCCTAAACATATTATCATTCTCAAACGCACTGAACAGATTCAAAAGATCTGTCTCCAACCCAAACATATCAGCCATTGAGCCGTCTATATTCATTTCACCCGTCACACCATTCCGTGACCAAGTCTGATTCTCCCTGGCAACATTCTGTACTTGTCGTGGTTCAGGGTCATCCTGCTGAAGTATTCCCGCAACAGCAGCATTTCCACTCGGATGAGGCGACTCCAAAGCTAATGCTCGATGAATAGTTCCTCGAATGGATTTCCAAAGTCTTCGGCCTAATTGTCCATGTTGGGAAATATTCTTGAGCAAGCGCATAGCATCTTGGAAGCTTTGTCTGCATCGATCTGCGAAGACATCTGGACCGTGACACACTGCCAACAAGATCGATGCTAAAGCGCCGCTGAGGAAATAATTAAACGTAGCTTTTTGGCGTGTGTATATATTGCTTGTTTCATTCAAGTGAACAAGAACTTGGATCGTATCCTGGGCTAGATTGACGACGAGTTGAGCTCCTTGCTTGTCGGCGCGTAGATTCTCTGTACTCAAAACATGATATCGAAGAACTAGATTTCGTATATAGTTGCCCCGTAGGTAAAGAATCGTTTGCAAGCGTTGTAATGAACGAGGCTGACGACGTGGAGCCTGGGACAGTCGTGGATATACAAGCTGTAAATCATCTGGGATAGAATGAATCCACTTTTGACTTAGAAAGTCAAGGAAATCGACTTTATCCTTTGGGACAGATAGGGTCGATGAATCAAGTGGTAGTTCGTTCCACACTTTAGAGCATAGACGGGCGTAGGAAACCATACACTGGAGATAGGGATGGTTAGTCTATAGGTTTGTCAGCAAATCTGTCAAGATTGATATAGAAGAACATACCGGCTCAGGTAAATCGGGATCAATATCCCGATCCGAAATTCCAAAGGATAAACTCGTTCCAAAACTCCACCTCCTATCAAGGATGTAAGTGCACCAAAAACATCGAATCGCTAAATCTCTTTCTTTATCGTCCTTGAAATTCTCAAGGAGGGATGTTCGACGATGTAACCCGATTTCAATGGCTTCTCTACCTGCGTTGCCGTGGGCTCTCCAGGCGAGGAGATCTTCGCCGCAGTGAAACCAGTAGATGCTCTAGAGGGTATTAGTAAAAGTTGCATGGGGGGCTGGGGGAGACTTACTAGCATTATCATTAGTTGAAGTTCTTGAAGATCGATGAAAGCTTCGCCTGAAACTCTGCATATAACCGGCTCAACATCATCTATCAGTCTTTTGCTGATGTTGTTGAGACCTTGGGCCTCGATAGCGACAGATGTAGCGACGGCGAGTTTTATCGCTTGAACGTCCTTGAGAGTATTTTCCAACGGTGATTCAACAACCGAGGCTGCTTTTGCCGAAAGCTCGTTAACATCGATGAAAGGATAGACAGATTGTATCTCATCATCATAAACATCCAACAACCTCTGAACTTCCCTGACTCCCAAACTCGGAAGAATCTCAACTTCTATACCCGGCGATTCACACTCATCCTCAATAACGGGCTCCGTATCACTAGGCGACATAGCAGGTGTACTTGTATCAGTGGCAATCTGCTGGTCAATTCCCATACCAGTAAGAGAATTCTCTGCAATTTGGAAGCCGTATGCCGAACGCATTGGGCCGACGAATTGGGGTTCTCGAGGTTCGACTGTTACATTTCGAAGATCTTTGCGATATGTTGATGATGCTTGGCCTTGAGGAGTGGATTTTGCTGATAGGCTTATTTGGGGAAGACGTTGGGTTACGTCTTGAAGGGCTGTTGTCAAGGCGTTGACTTGGTTTTGTAGTGTGATGACCTGTTCGCTCAAAGATGAAATATCCGACCTATGATATTAAGCATTCGCCCTCAGAGTCAAAGATATGTAATGCGTACTGCGGCTCTCGTGTCACTCGTCTCGGCGGTCTCTCATTATCCTCCCTCGGTTGATTCAGAGGAGCAGGCGCAAAGACGCATTCAGCTTTATTAGTATCACATCTCTTACAAATCTCCTCGCCTTCATCCTTCACACACTTCAGTTTTCTTTTCTTGCATTCATTACTTATCGCGTGTCAGTTATCTTCTTGAGACAGGGGGTTATTCGCGTACCATGCTACAGGCGCGTATTTAGCGCGTTTACCTCGCTGAGTAGATGTCGTTGACTCAGCTGTTGAGCTCAATCGCTTGTGACCTGTATTCATGGCTACACATACAGAGATTGAGAGAGCGATTATGTGTCGCGTGATGGAGTATTCGGTGATGAGGAAGGGTTGCAGTTGTAATGTCATAGTTCACACTAGACAGGGGCGGGGCATGATGTAGATAAATTAATTTCTATCTAAAGTCCGGGGTTCTTATCAAGATAAGGTCTGAAGCTAAACCTGAAATGTAAAGTGCCTTGGCAAGGGATGAACTCTAATATNNAGTAATACGACCTTAATCCTCACTCAACTCTTTCCGTAACTTATCTCCACTTCATCCGTCCTTCTGATACCACTAATCGCATTTTGATTCTTCGTATCCCGTAATATACTTTCATCGCTGTCGTTGGTAGCATTATATGTAATAACAGCTCGATTGGTTGGTGCACCAATTGTTTCCGTACCAGGAACTGAACCGTTTCCGTATTTCCGACCGCTGTGGTTGCCGTACATTGGGAGTTTGTAGGAACTGTTGGCACCGGAACTGTCGCCTTTGGTTCCGTATTTGAAGCGAACGTAGAGCGGACGTAGGACGGGAATAGAGGAGCACATGATCGTGACGGTGCTTTCGGTTGCGGACCAGATGAGCATGTCTACTGTGTCGTCTGCAAAGGTTAGAAGAATGGGATATTGATCATAGTTAGATGACTTACAGATGTATTCGCTGGCGTTTAATCCGTTGAGAGCGACCGTTCGTACAATACCACAAACACCAGCGCTGATGATTGTCAGTTATGAACTCAATTGCATGCAAAGGTTAAACTCACAAGATACCAAGACTGAGACCACATGCAACAGTGATCTTTTCTTTTCGCTTCATGTTAAGCTTCCAGATGATAAACCATGGAAAAATTGCGAAGCAGAAATCGGCGACGACGAACCAAGCTAAATCGTCAGCACATTTCTCAACCACCGCGCAATTGAGGACTTACATCCAACAGTCAACCCAACCTTGGAAAAGTCAATCCAGCACTTCCCCGGGATTCTCTTATCCCAAGTGCTCTGCACAGGATCGCACTGAACAACCACCACCACGCTGGCAAATAGCGTGATAAAGGTAGTTCCAGCAAGAAAAGCCCAGATGAACGCTTTCTGGAACTTGTTTCGCACAATACGTAGTAAGAAAATGCCAACAGCGCATTTGCCTATTCCGATGACCATTATGCCAGCGACTTGGCTGTAGACCTCCAACTCAACAGCCCTGAAGTATGCATCGGGATTGTTGATGTCGGCGAATTTACGACCGAGGCCATATTTTGTTGCGGCGCTGACGAAGGCTGAGTAAAGAATTTGGAAGACCTTTGAAGCATCAGTCAGCACATTTCAGGGTTGCATAGAGTTAGTAGGTGCATACAAGTGCGACAAGAACAAGATAATCATCCGCGCCAACAGAGTGAAGAATTTGTGATCGAGTATAAAGTCTCAACCCAACAAAGATGGCAAAAACAACGACTTCAACCCACAAGACGGCGTTGACCATGGGGCCCAGGCCTCCGTAGTGACTCTCCATCTTCCACTAACAAGCAAAGAGAGGTAGTATATTGTAATGAAAGACGAAGAGAAGGGAAAGACTGAAAGTGTTGAAGCCTATCGACTGTTGGGCACGGCCGCTAAGGTTAGGAATATCTCATATTCATGAGAAAACCCCCCTGATCAGATGTTATGTTACCCTCAAGTGGCAAGTAGCCGAGAAGAAAAGAAAAGACTCCAAGGATCGTTTACAAAGCTTGCTAGTGCGTTTCAATAAAGATGCACGTTTAAGGAGAATTACTGGTGATACTCGGGTTGGTTGAACAAGATCAGCGCGAGGAATCCTTGTTGGTACTTGGAAATATGATATGTCTGGCATGGTCAGTGACAAACTTACAGTTGGTGGTATAACGGTGGTCTAGCCGAGCTATCGAGGCGAAAATGGCGCGACAGGTCATTTTCAGCAGACCTTGTTTGCTTGTTTTCTCTTTTCCTTTGTTAGTTGAACTCTTGGCCTTGACCAGGTACCTGGGCCAAGCCATCAAAGAAAGCCGGCGCAGTCTATGTATGTAGTGCAGCCTTGGCAGAATCCTGCGAACTTGATAACTTACGATGCTGCAGGTACCTGAAATTAATCTCATTCCAAGCGAGTGAGATATCTCTTGTGAAGAAAATCTCAACTGTGATTTATTTTCGTCAGATGTCGACTCTGTAAAATTTACCGTCACTAACAAAGTCTCCACAATCATCAGCGATGAGCCGTAATAATTGCTTTTTCTTGCCTCCTGATAACGTATCGGCCCTCCGAACATTATGTGTTTAACTGGGGTTTGAGCCCATTAATGCAAACTAATGCAGGTGAGTTATGACCAAATTGAACAAACAACGTGTAACACTCTGCTCATGTAATGACCAAAACCGCTGGAGTAACATCGCCCTCGAGACAATCACGTCAAACCAACAGACGAGCAACAATCGACCGGAGCAGATACCCGCTTATCATAATATAAAGGTAATATGGAGCGCAGCAGGATTCAATTAAACTTTTCTTTCGAGACGAGTATGGCGAGAAAATTACGCGAAGGAACAATAGATCCACCTATAGAACGACCGTTATGATGATCGCGGCTCGACGTTGCACCCGCGTCATTTCCGGGCCGGTTTGCTAACGGTTAGATCAAACGGTGGCGGAAGTCATTGACCGTTTATTATTGGAGAGTTGAATGATGGTGTAAGCTTAGGGTAGGATATTGTGCAACTTTGGGATTATAGCCGCAACATTCATTCGTGACTACGTCCTCAATGACACTATTCTTTCAGATCTTGACAATTGTTATCTAATCTGTCAAGTTACAATCAGAATATCTCGTAGTGGAGCTACGGATAGGGTTAACCGCGATGACCCGTTTCCCCGTGGGATTCAGACCCTAGCTCCAATAAATGTCATAACCCTGTTTCATGGAGACTGGACTGACAACCATGAATTGATCCAATAACCGTAATCGCTTCTTAGCAAAGAGGCATGTTGACCGAAGTAGTTCATGCAAGTACGGATCCAACGGCATATGACCCATGAAAATAATGGACTATACGCCGTGGTTGCAGCCATTGTTCATGGTGCAACCCAACCAACACAACGCTAACATTACGTTCCTCGACCCAGTCCTCACCTGATACGCAGAGTCTGTTGGAGAGACATTCTCTTCACGCCAACATCCATCCTGGTAAGGGGTAGTATGCATTCGGCCTGCATTCGGCCTGCAGCTGCATCACACAGCTCGGATAAGAGTACACAGAATAAGCTAGATAGAATCATGACTATTTATACAACTCAACCATCTCAGAACATCTATCACAATTTAACTTTTCTTTTTCTGATTCACTCTGAAACAAACATCTCACAATGGGTTCAATTAGCCACTCAACAGACTCCATCATCGCCACCCTCGATGGTGTAAACCCTGATCAATTCCACGGTGACGAAGTCGAACGTCTTCGTGTTAGAGCAGCTGCTCGTCGACTTCTAGCTAGAGTTGAATCCCCGTATGAGAGAGCTTGGGGGTTCTGTTTTGAACATCCAGCTGTGTTTGCGGCGCTCCAAACTGCAATTGATTTGGGGATTTGGAAGGCTTGGACGGGGCTGGGTGGAGGAAAGAAGACAATCGACGAGTTGGTTAAGTTGACGGGACGGAACGTTGAGCCTAACTTATTGCGTGAGTTATATCTTGGTGCCTACTGTTTTGAGGCAGTTCTGAAAACTTTAGGACGTTTGTTTCGTCTCCTGGCTGCATTCTATGTCGTCGAGGAGACAGGTACCGATACTTTCAAACCAACTCCCTTTTCATACGCCATCGGCGACGAAACCACAAAAGTCCGAGCCTCACTTGAAGCAGCGCAAGTCCTCCATTCAATCTACCATATCTTTAGCTAACAAGCTCAGAACATACCAATACATCTCAGCTGGTCAAAACCTCCCTAAATACCTTGCCAAAACAGGATACAAAGTCCCCACAGCCTCTGAGGACAGCAACCACTCGGGTAGTGACCCCGACGGCCTTAACTTCTTCGGTCGTCTTCAGAAGAGTCCTGAGTGCTATGAAGCTTTCACAGGACACATGGAGGCTTGGACATCTTGGAAGACACCGTGGACTAAGATTTACAATCCAAGTAAATTGATTGACGGTGCGGATCTGAGGAAACCGCTTGTCGTGGATGTTGGAGGTAATACAGGCATTGATATAAGTCATGTGCTAAAGGCTAGACCGGATATTCCTGCTGGAACGTTGGTGTTGCAGGATTTACCGGAGGTTATTGATGTTGCGAAGGTCGATGGGAAAATCACTACCATGGCGCATGACTTTTTTAAGCCTCAGCCTGTAACTGGTAAGTCACCATTTTCACCATGCTCAATAAGTGATACTAACCCCTGTATAGGAAGCCGCGCATACTTCATGCACGCCGTTCTTCACGACTGGCCCGACGCTCAGGCTACGCAACTGCTCCAAAACACCAAAGATGCCATGACAAAGGGTTATTCTAAACTCTTTATCTATGATATCGTTGTGCCACCAACTGGAGCAAGTATTAGTCAGACTACTATGGATGTTCAGATGATGTCCCTTCTTTCAGCGTCTGAGCGTACTAAAGCGCAGTGGGAGGATCTTTTGACGGGTGCTGGGTTCAAGATTGTTAACTTTTGGCCTGATCCTCAGCAGTATGAGATGCTTATTGAGGCTGAGATTGCATAGTAAGCAACGTTTTACAAGAGACTGGTACTTGAAGCTTTTTATTAAGAAAATAGTATTTGATTCAAGAAAACTCCTATACCATCTTTATTTACCTTTTTTATTGTAGATATTTTTTTTCCAGGTCTTGAGAACTCAACATATTCAACTATGAGATACTATTATTAATAGATAAATAGTTATATAAATAGAAACAAGATACATTTAGTTATGCATAACTAAAGCTAATCAGGATTAAACACTGTGGCTTGTGAAGGATATGGCGTAGACTCAGTTTTACGTTTTCACTGCAATTTTAACCCACCCTGACCGCTGCCTGCCACGCAACGAAACCTTCCAATCCAGGCAGCAGTTCTTAAAGCAGTTTGGCTATTTCTAGTAATGGCCAATAGTCAGCAATCGGCTAATGATGACTCGTATTCATCAGGTAATCAATTGCACTATCAATGGATCTCATTTGGTAGGGTAACCTCGTAAATCTGACTACCCTGTATTTATCTAGTTCGTGTCAAGTCCCATTACTCTCCGAATCTAACAATTACATCAAAGTCAGCTCAAATAATATCTAACAAGAGTAGATTCCAGATATATTTCCACAAATTTGCTCTTATAACAGAAGTCTTTTAGTCTTATTCTCTAGGCCATAATGATAATCTTTAGGGTCTGCGTGCAGTCATCTTCAAATGTATCTTCTGTCCCCCGAAAGAAATCACCTCTTACCATCATGCATAAATACAAAAGCTTCACTTGGGAAAATTTCGCTGTGGGCTTGTAAAGTGGTTTCTGGCACCATCGAATTTTATGTAAAACGCCACCAGGGCCCGACTATCCCGTGACAGCCTTGAGCAGGCGATCGAGTCTCCATGTTGTCCCTTTCCTCTTTTCCCCACAAGAAAAGAAAATCAATCATTATAATACAGTCAATAATCGCCTGAGTGCATCTGAGTAAGACGAAAATGGAAATCACTGCATACTAAAAGCCACCGCCAAGGTTCAACCTATCATCCGTTTCAGTCAAGAAGAATCTCGGGAAATGACGGTATAGCAAACCGCGGGGCTTAATTACGACGGTGGCTGCATACAGTTGGATGCCGGTTGTCAATCTTCAGTTCTGAAAGGATTTCGAACACTGAAGGAGGGCGAGTTACTGGAAAGCAGAAAAAAGCAGCTCCATGCTCCCGCATGAACTATTGGGCGGGCGGCATCAAGTAGTATTGTTTTCTTGCCCCGAGCTCTATCCCTGCTGCATAACCCGCTGTCACATCTCACGAACTTGATCAGCTCCTAGGTGGCATAGAAAGCAGTTAACAATCGACGATGATATAAATCACTAAAAAAAACAAAAAATGGGTTTCTCGTCCATCTTACTGCCAGCTCTCACACCAGCCTTATCAAAGTCTATTCACCACATACGACAGTTGTTTGCTGGCTACATCGTTTGACCTCAATCCGAACGTGGCTTCCAAAGGCCGATGCTCGTATTGCTTGTGGTATATCCCGGGTAATTTTGGCAGTCATATCAACACCCACCAAAAGCATGACAACATCTTCAACATAAACTGTCATGTGACAGAATTTATCACGCTTGACAGAGGTCCCTTATTAAAAGTAGCGGCAGCTTGCAAGAAAGTGATTAATATAACAGAGGGTCTGTCACCTGTGGATCGTACAAAGGAACATTAGGTCAAATTTGGCTACAAAGATCCCTATTTGTTTCCAGGAACGGAATGCCGGTACCCAAACATTATTGATGACGACATCCTCGACAACGCGCTTCACTATTACAATATTGATGATTACAAAATTTACTCTGTTGATAAACCAGGTACTCCGGACACTGAGGCTAAGCTTATGGATGTCTTGGTCTAGCTTTCCGAGCCTGATTCGAAGAATGCTAAATTTGCAGCTGCAGGTTTTAACCTATTTCGTCCTGTTATAAAAGTTATGACATAAAAGGCTTACAAATATTGATTCCTCTGAACCGTGCCAGTCATCAGTCAAGATCAGACGTCTGACCCAATTTAAACTGTGAATTCTTACCCTCAGATCATCATGTATGGATATATCTGGCACTCTTTGCTTGCTGTAGATTCTGCCTTAATCATGATAGTGTACGTAAACGGTATAAACGCGGTATGAACGCGGTTGTCACAGCCATGGTTAAGGTAGTGAAGCCTATGGTAGTGGTAGACTCTCCGAAGGTCGAGGTGGTAAAGGTGCTAGCATCTATTGAGGTCGACTGAGCCTCGGTTGCTGTTAATGCCTGAGCAATAGTAGAGCAAGGTATAATATTAAATCTATTAATTTGTTTAAAGTTGTAATACTTTAAAATACCTATGTTGTGTTATATATATATATTAATATAAACTTAATATAAGTCAATTTATCTCTCAACCATCAAAGCCCTATAAAGTATTAACAAAATAATAATGGTAATGGTAAAAAGTCTTTATTTTCAAACTCCTCTTTAAGAAATTTATAAAATATCAAGCTGTTTTAAATCAAAAACCTAAAATAACTCTACTTTACAATAAGAAATTTAGCCTCCCCTAGCTAGCAATATCAGAGTGCCGTAAAGGCCCTTTTATAACCCAGACATCATAGACCGACAGGCCCGGGGTCAAACTTGGGGTATTTGTCCGCAAGTTTGCAAACTGAACCAGATCCATACCGACATAGAGCTGCAACAAGCCTCCTGGGACAATCATGGCACGTGCTGAGGTTGCTGGAATTGGCACCATCTGGTAAGCGACAACTAAAGCTGGGTTTGGGAATGAAAGTTTCGCGTAGTCGTCATCGTTAAGAACCTTTTGCCACATTCCATCTAGACTGCGCGTTTTCGGATCCGATGAATCAATTTCTGCTTCATAATGAGCATCCTTAAGTATAGTCCTGACGCTATACACAGACACTTGAATCTGCTGCGGAGAAACAGCTGGAGGAGTTGCCGGGGTTGTTTCGGGTTGAGAATTAAAACCAAATAAGGTCATGCCTTGGGCAGGTCTTAACGGGCCCAAGAAAAATACAGTTAGCATATTGCTGTGATTAGGTACTAGTAATAACTACAACTTACACCGGTGAAGATATATTTTCTAGCTCCTTCTTCCGGCTCTGTCGAAGCCATCGCAGGGCTGCATAGAGCACATCTGTGGTCCCATAGATGGCTCCCCACACCGACGATTGTGGGTCGACTGTCGTAGTTATTCGTGTGAAAATGATGTTGTAATTCTGAACCAGTGCTGACCTGAGCTCAAGGTGCCAGGAGAGAAGAGGAAGGGATTGATGGGGTTTGACTATAATTTAAAGGCTGTGCGATGAGCCCGAAATAGCTCTTGCGTATCTTGTTTGATGATGAAGCCACTGGGGAGATTGTTATTGACGACAACCTCATTCCAGTCACTGGCTTGCATCTTCGCGGGCCGAGTCGCGCTGTTAGCCGAGGGCAAGGCAATGTTACTGGGGTTGACAGGAGGTGCGTCTAGAAGCGTTCCAAACGCTGGGAGGCCAGACTCAAACGTGTGCAGTGTGAGGTCGAAAGGAGCATCACCAGCTTTCTGTGGGCTGGGAACCCGGGTCTTCTCTCGGTAAGCAAGAGTGTAGACAGCACCTTCCCTGCTATTCGCAAGGGCCCTGAGACTATCTGAATAATGTGGTAGGACCGCTTTGTAGTACCTATTCAAAGAAAGTGGTATTGCCGTTGACAACGCTCCCATCCGTAAGGCAGAACTGATTGCGGCCTATACGATTCTAGAATCGGCTCAATGTGATTTTGCCTATTTCTGCATCATCTGTGACTTGTCCGATTTTCTTTACTTCCTCCTTTGAGAGCGAAACAGAGGGGTTCAAATGGATTCCCGATTCGTCATGAGTGAATACAACGATTGAAAGGCGGAATGGCTTGTCCATGTTTGTTAATGCCGATTTATTGAGCTAAGTTGCAGTTTAGGTGTATAACGAGAGCTCAATGTGGGAGCAGAATAAAAATAAAAAAGGAGTTATTCACATTATCTATCATGAAGGGAAAAGGCGTGGCTACGCAGTGCGCGTCGCTCCAACAAGGCTCACAGCAGGACTTTCCCGATCCGCTTAGGGGAGAACACGTGTCGCAAATGTAATATTGATTTGCGGAATGGTCTGGACGCGCGCATTTACAATGTCTCACCTCAGCTTGTATTTTCGAGTGGAGTTTATTGATCAATATTGATGGCCTATAGGCTGTCATTCAAGCCGCAAAATACTAGTTCAAATTTGCTAAACACTTCAGGAGCTTGTCGTGACCATGCCAGGCTAGCTGCAGTCACTAGCGTCACTGGATATGGAATATGAGTGGTTTTCTAGAGACTTCGTATCAATCGTCATAGGATGCAGATAATGCATAGGAACAGAATTGAACGGACTATAATTAGGGCAGAGTGTCCCAGATCAGAGGGGTAAACAAAAGCGACCATCAGACCTAACCTCAAGATAAATATTAGCCTTTATTCATCCTACACTCAAGATGTCTTCCACAGACCCAATCGCATGTCGCTACTACCATCTCACTAACGATGGCATCGGCATCAAGATCTGGCCCAAGATCCTCGACGCCAATGATCAAAGCAAGCTCTGGGATGGCAGAAACCATGATGGATGGGATCTGAATGTTGGTAAGTATCCAACATACCTGTCATATTTTGCGTATTGTCATGGACTGACCTAAGCTATAGGAGAGGACAAAACAGTTGATCTCGTGATTACCGCCATGGATCCTGGCACCCTGTTTATCCTGGCTGAGAATACCCTGTTTGGCACCGATATGAGTGAGACCAGTCAGGTATTCTCCTTCGACCCGACCTCTACTGTCACAGCCAGTGCAGTACGACAGGGTGGAGCTGATGATGGGGGCCTAGATTATACTGGCATTAGCTCATGAAGCATTATTTTTGAAAACAATTGATATAATTATGATTCAAGACTTTATCTATTTTATATAATTATATATAATAAATAAGACTTATAAAT
>JAALXK010000100.1:0-253261 GCA_012977745.1 Fusarium anguioides | reverse complement strand
TTAATAATTAGGATCTTAGGTAAAATGATTTCATTTTTAAATCAATTACTATAATAATTGAGGGTGTCTGTAATAGCAGAGTAACCCGAACTGAAAATAATCAAAAAGTTCGTAATGTAAATATAATATATCATTATATTTATTCCAACGAATGTTCACAATATTAAATACAGAATATCTTTCTTCTTACTAGCCAGCGTTGTGCATTTTAATTTGTGTCATGATTTCTAACTGCACTGGATCAAGGATTTTCCGGGCCTACTGGCTGCAGTCGTGGTTTATCTTGATTGGATTGGACGGGAACCGAGATCCGCCTTTATGATAAGATAAGACATGATACTTTTCCACCCCGCTCACGTCAGGCATCAAGCATTTATCGGCGGTCAATTTTCAACATGGCCAACCCATGCCCAAAGACAGCCCCCGGCCCTTCTACATCAGAAAGAATTGCTATTCCTGCTCCATATGACAACAGTCCTCGAGCAGTCTGCAAACAACTGCGTCAAATCCACAAAGCTTGCGGACAATGGCCTTGGGAACTTCTCCCTGGCCGAATACCAGAGGTGTTGGATAAACACATATTGGGACCGCTTGTTCTGGCTGTTCAATTCACGTGTGATGATGAACATAATGTCACTCTATCAGAATTGACTGACTGGCTAATGGGCGAGAAAATAGATTGGGTATTGACGGCAAAGCATTTCTCTGATGCCCTGGATTGGGTGAAATATACCCATGACAAGAGAGCGAGTAGGAGGAGGAAATCTACTAATAATGACAGTGACAGTGGGAAAATGTCCCCCAGAACTAGGAAAAGACAACATTCAAATGATGAGGTGGTACTTTTACGACCTCCACGTCCAGATTCTCAGTCACGACAGAAGAAGCGCTGGTCTAGCAGATCGATGACTCCAAACAATGCGGCTGAGTCTGAGGCCCAATCAGAGCCTGAACCCGAGCCTGAACCGCCCAAGGTTGAGGACCATGGCATGGAGATGGATGTGGATGATAGCAATCCCAATGATGGCGAGATTGCCAACACCAACACGGAACTTGCCAGAATTGAACATGAAACACTTGAGGTAAGTCATCTACTCCCATTCACCCAAGAACAACTAACCATCATCCAGGAAGCCATCGCAGCCTCAGCTCTCCGTATTGAGGTGGCTCGTAGAAACCTCCAAGACTACGAAGATGATCTAGAAACCGAAAGACAAACCTTGGACGAGATAGATACATCACTATCAAAAGCTTCAGAAGCCCACGAAAATGCTATCCAAATATGGAGAGGGGCCGTTTTGAAAGCAGACACAAAACAACACGAACTCAAGCAGTTTCAACTCCTCGCCCAGTCTTTCTCTACCGACACACAAGCCGTTTTGGAGCAACACAGTCAAAGCTTGCGACTTCTTAGCGACCAAGCAATCGAAGCAGAGAAACATGCCGAAGAGGACCTTCGAACACGACGTCGTGAATTCTGTATCCTAGAGGATAAGAAAGACGCGAAAAAGGGTACCATCAAGATGATATCAGCACGAATTAGGCGATATCAAGACGACATTGACGCGGAGGAAGTCAAACATCAAAGGTTGCTTGCGGAGCATTATTTGGAGCTTTTGAGCAATGATATTATAGAAGGCATTTCCATCACCGATATTTCATATGCAAGGATTTTAGAGATCAAGTTAGAGCGTGATCAGAAGATTTGGTATGAAGAGCGACAAATGAGTTAATAGATAGCGATTTCTTTACTTTTGAATATTACGAGCTGAATACACTACTGGTTGAAACGATCCCACATTGAAGAGAAGTGGACCCGTTGGAGATGTAGTCTTGGTGTTAAGTCAAGAGACCCTGATTCCGACAGTTCAGCTGAATGTAAGGATAGAAGGGATTGACATGGCTGATACAGCGGTGAGTAAATGGATACTTACATATCAAGTCCAACTCCAAAGGCCAATACCTCTCAGTTAGTGGTAACAGGACAGTAGTTTCATGTTTTGTCGTTGCCTTGTCTACCTCTATGATATTGTTGCGATCGTATTGACAGCAAATAATGCGCGTGACAACAGATAGACTGTTCTAGTCCAATTATAAGACATTGGCCTCATGCCTCTCCTCAGCCCTTCATCACTATCCCGCTTCCGAGAGCGAGCAAGTTTTCAGCCATCCATTCCGCGCCATGTCTCAGAGAATATATCAGCCGTAGACTATTCGATTGGCCGGGATCCTACACTGAAGGGAGTGTCAACTCAGCCCGAGTGTCTAGACCCATCGAAAATCTGACATGTTCCCTACTTCGCATACAGCCGTTTATGCTTAATTCTTGGCACTAACTTAAGCTTATGGTTCTCTGAAAGTTCACCTGCATAAGCCACCACCGCGATAAACGTTGGGACTCTTCTCAGCTCCGATGGCAGACGGAAGGGCAGAAGTCCTAACTTGGCAGATTGAATGAGAATCACAACTATAAATGACAGAAGTTCTTCTGCATTTGATGAATTCAAACACAACTCGTTCACACATCTCATTATCACTCCTGAAACTCTCTGTTCAAACTGGCTCAATCACTTGATCCTTGGTGCGGCGATATCAACGACCGCGCACTTCAAGCTATCACCTCTGGAAGTACCAACCCAGTCGCTCCAATGTCTAAAGTCATCCCAATCGATCAATTGACCAAGTACCCTTGCGACACGCAAGAGGAAGAAGACCCAAGCTTTGGTCCAGCTCCCATCTCCAACCTCAAGGGTACCACTGGTGACAATGCACCTGACGAGCCTGATTCTCTCGTCGTAGGCTTTGGTCCCATTGTACCTCGCTGGGATGTCAAGACAATTGATTGCAGAAAGCTTGAATACTTTGTCAAGGCTGAGACCTTTCCTTCTCCTGACAAGGCACGCACTGGAGCCAAGGAGCTCCAGGCCGCTGCCGATTCATGGAACGAGCTCGAAATTGGCGTTGAAATTTCCGAGACTACTGAACAAGAGAAAGCCAACTTCTACTTGGTTTACCAAGTCAACCCCTCCTTTGGGCCAGGACGCAACACTCTTGCTCGGGCCTTCTTCCCTCATGAGGTTGACCAGGACGTCATTGTCTTCAGTCGCGCCTTTGACCGTAGTGGTCTTCCCATCTTGAAGAACATCTTCCAGCATGAGCTTGGTCATGTCCTTGGTCTTCGACACGAGTTTGCCATCACGGGCGACGCAGACAAGGATCTTGCCCCCGAGGGAGAAGGCGCTGTTCAGTTCATGTTTAACAACTACAATTCCATCATGAGCTACAACTTTCCACCTAAGATGCAAGACAGTGACAGAGAGCAGACTATTCAGTTCTACAAATTAGGTAATGGGTTCATGATTGGTGGCAGTCCTGTTACGGACTTTCAGCCTCAAATCCGTCGCAGAAACCGATGAACGCCGAAGTCGAGTTGCTCCAGGGTCTGGAGCATTTGAGCAGCAAGGATGTCTTACAGTATATGAGGCTAGGGCATACATGTAACAAAGTCTAAGATAATCTACTGGCAAGTAGTCATATCTCAACTGAATTCAAATTCTCTATGGTCGTTCAGAACATGGATCAGCTGTACCCACAAGGCAGTTAACTTATTAACCTGCATGCATACATTTCCAATTCTGGACTAAAATCTTACTACCTAGCCTTCTTAACATCAGCATTACCAAATATTCTATGTGTGATAGCCTTACGGAAAATCAATAAATGAGTTAATAGAATAGCGATGTTCTTCACATTTGTTAGTTATGGGATAAATAGGTTGCTGGGTTTAGAATAATCCTACTATTTATTAGAAGTGCACTGGATGTTAGACGATCTTCAGCTGGGAGGATATCACCACAAATTACACTCGAATATAGCCACAATTACCGCATATAAAGTTGGTAAAGTTAGAAATACAGTATAATAAAGCTATAAAACGAATCTATCTCACTTGACATTATACTATCGAAAAATAACAGCCAAATAAATCCATAGCTAAATCCCTATCATCAACGCGACACTTCTGTTCGTCTTGTTTCTGAATAAGGACTTCAAGCAAAAGAGACGACCTTTTTGCATTCCTCGTAGCTCCGTGACTGATCCGAAACGCTGGCAAGGTCTCTAGGTTCTTATTCTCTGATTTCAACACCGGTCGCGCTCTACTCAACGCTTTGAGCTGCTCAATCGCCCACCTACGACGCTCCTCATCTTCGCATTCTGCCCCAAAAAGAAAGACTGGCCACATTAGAGCAGGATGGACTGTCTTTTGTTGGCTGTTGCTGTCCGATTCTCCGTAAGAGTTCTTCATATGTTCCCATGTACTTTTCAATGCACCTGACACCTCTTCAGTATGCGGAAGATGCCACCAACAAACCCGGTGAAGATAGACGAACAGGATCCAGAAGCTGGCTAGATACACACTTGCGATTTCCTGAATTCTTGTTGCCACATCAGGAGTAACTGACTTTGACAGTTCAGCCGAAGATAGGGATATAATGGATGGACACTGCGCCCATAGGTCCCAAAGCTTATTCTGGATTTTCTTCCCCTCCAAAGCCACTCTGATTTCAGCATCTGGGGTAAACCGTTTCTGGTGGTGTTTATCGAGGGCACTGATCTGGCGACAGTATGCTTGTGTTTCCAAGTACCACTCAGCAGCCGGTTGCAAGATTGCTCGAAGTACAATCTCTTTAACATCACACGAACTCCTCGCAGGAACGACGATGCCACTATCGCCGTGCTCAGAGACCCCTGATAGTGGACTTGACGATATTTCTCGTAAGTCTTGGCCATCATTAAGAGAGTCTCTTCTGCGTTTGGACTCCTCGTAATCGCAACTGATGATCTGGACAGGATATCGAGAAACAACCTTGAGCGCTTTGGGCGTCAAGAGAGTTGGTCCACTTAGATGAGAAGCCTTGCTATCGAGAGAGTTGAACCATGAGAGAAGTTGTCGTGAATACCAATTCCAATCATACGAGCATGTAATAATCGCCTCGGCAAGTCCAGAGGGGAAAGGAGAATCGCTGTCCTGTTTTACATGATCGCGAAGAACCTGAATCCATGCCATTAGAAAAGTGGCTGCCAGCCACTCGTCCATCCTAGGGTTTCTGTGGCATGGAATAACAGATATATCCTCTTGTATCATGGAAGTTGCTGTGTCGAATGACTTTTGTATGTGGTCTTGGATTTCATGGGTGGGTGTTGCATCATTAAAGCTGTCTCTCTTCATGAGTTTGTCAAGGCATAGTAATGTAATCATGACGGCTTCATTATGTGACCCCAAGTCCATCAGGTATCGCTGAAGGTTTCGCCATCTCTTAATACCCCCCATTAGCATGGCCGCAGGTGGTTGCACAATCTTTCCGAAAATTCTCAAGGAAGGTTTATGTTCTGTCCTTTGAGATAATGAAATGCTCTGGGATCTTTGTACTGGGGTATCACTCAGACTCTCTGGGCTGGGTAGAACTGTCTTCCAAAGAGCAGCCGTATCAATGAAAAGTGACTCGGTTCCTGGTTCTGGATATCCAAGCATTTCTGGTGTGCTTGACTCCACTCCCAAATTACCATCTGGATGACCAAGATTTGACCATGAGCTCAATGGAGTCTGGAATGCTTCAAAGTCGCCTGCCCAACTGCTAATGGATTCAGGCATGGTGATGCCCATCCCAGTGGCCATGCTGGACAACGAAAAGGTGTCAAATCGAGACACACAGCCGACTGATTCCCGTGGGTAAATCGAAGAATCATCTTTGTTATTGGAAAAGAAATTCGTAGCCTCTGTATCTGAAGATCTGACTACCGAGGCGCCTGAGATACTTGAGGATGGAAGTAGTAATCGTTGTGTTACTGACGGTGGAGCTCCTTTAGCCCCTCGCGGATGAGGATAACAGCAAGGGAGCTGGAGCCGAAAGCAAGGCCCACAGGATGGATGCTTTTCGTCGCATCTCACGTGTCGTTTTTTGCATGTAGAGCATCCCAGGCGAGATCGAGGACCGGATCTCCCTCGAGCAGGTTTTTGACTTGAGGCATTGGCTGATACCATAGTGAATTGAGAAAATGTCCAATCTAACACTGAAGTTGGAGTTGATATGATGAAACGGGCCCCTGAGGTGTCATCTTCAACCATATTATCCCATTGCGGGGGATCCTGTGATTTGCTGTCCGAATTCAGGGATTGAGGGGGAAACGCCGTGAATACTAGCTAGTGCTCATCGTTTACACTTCCTGTATCTAGGGTATCAAGGGTACACCTTAGCACCTGTTTTCAGCACTAATTATCTTCTAGACCCCGCACGATGAGCCTGTCGCACGGATATTGTGGCTGGCAAGTGGCCTGACTTCGACATCACAGACGCCCGCAGTGATATGGTGGAGTTCCTTATGATTGGCCGTATTTCCGACCAGTCTGGGGCATATGGACCCTTGCTTTATCTGAGAAAGCATCATGATCATCAAGCCTCTACACGTAGATTAGGAAGGAATTGGCCTGTAACGAAAGTATACCAACGGGATACACAGAGTCTACTGATATCTCTCACCTCAAAACTTTTCCTTTTCTTCATTTAATTAATAAAGACAACGTCGGGCTTATCTTGTGGAATAGATTAAAACTATCCATTCAATCATTAATAATTAATACAGGCCTATATCATTTATCAGACAAATTTATATGCACTCAGACGTACCAAGACAGATTAAATCGTTTTGTTCCCTTACACTACAAAGGAATTGTATGGTAATTTTAACTTGTGATTGCTTCTAATAAGCTATAAAGGCCACACGTATTCAACACCTTCCATACTTCTTAGAGCTTAAGCCTTGGCCTCTTCCTTCTTTTCCTCTTTATCCAACATCGGCAAACCCGGTACATCCTTGAAAACAGCAAAGCTTGAGGGAGTTTCCTCAAGAATAGGGAAATGGAATCCACACTGAGGGCATGTCTCGCGTAATACAGCTTGCTCCTCCGCCAAATTGTACTTCTTATCTTCTGCTTTATTGCAGACAGGACAGACTCGAATCAGTCTAGTACCAACGAGTTCAAAGTTGGTAATAATATCCTCCATGATTGCTCCATTGGCAGCCCACGACTTACAGAACTTATGATAGGTGTTTTTATGCCAATCATAGAGAGCTCCCCGGCTGGTCCAGAAGCTACATTCATTATACCAACTTCGATCATCAGGGTGTTCCCACCACGTTAGATGCAAGAATCCTGGAAGGGTCATAAGGTGGCGGCGGGTATCGGCAAATAACACCTCGAACTCGTAAGTACTTTTCTCACACACTGAGCAATTGTATAAGTATATACCTTGAATTTCTCATATGCGTCTGGGCTAGAAAAGCGTACACGCTGCATGCTCAAGTAGATAGGCATTTTGTATTTGGTGTTTTGATGATAAAGATTGGAAATAGAGTTGTTTTGATAGGTACAGGATGAAGTATCTGATTGTGCTTGTACATGGAATGGAATGCAAACCTGGTCTACTTTAAATAGTACCTTGATACAAGATGCGACTAAGCTTCTTTGATCAACAATGGCATGGGTGTAGAGATACCGAATGCCTAGGGATGCCGGGTATTTGATTTCCACTTGTTTTTACTGGCTATGTTGCCGACGGCAGTTGTCAAACTATAAAATTTCCAGTTTGGGAGTGAATGTCGTTGATGATCTACCCCCACTGGCTAAAATTACCAAACGAACATCGACTTCCCCGCAAACGTTATCTAACCCTGCAGGCTTCAGCTTTCAGCTGCATCCAATGATTTGCGTCGAAAAAGTGACGTATGATGTGAGACCCTGTCCGTGCGAGGTCTCTATCAACATCAATGCCGTGTCCTTGTGAACCTTATCCTCAAAAGCTGAAAAAAGTCATAGGAATATTCGGAAAACTTACCAATAGTGTCAAAGACATGAAACAAGATGATCAATTTGATCACAGTCAGAGGATGTTGTCACACGCCAGGACCTAGAACTAACGGCTAATACAAGTTATCACATGAAGGAAAGGGATCTATGGTTGTGATCGAGTACAAATAGGTTCAGCAATGTTCATAATCAGATAC
This sequence comes from Fusarium anguioides, assembly GCA_012977745.1. Classification (NCBI taxonomy): domain Eukaryota; kingdom Fungi; phylum Ascomycota; class Sordariomycetes; order Hypocreales; family Nectriaceae; genus Fusarium; species Fusarium anguioides. Next base: position 245,197 of record JAALXK010000100.1, on the reverse strand, counting down.
TTTTCTTTGCTAGTTTATCAACTTTATAGATCAACTTTATATGTTCATCACTCTCACCAACTGAACCTCAATCCTATCAACCCATCTTACCTACCACTATGGCTCAACCAACCACTCACGTTATTCATGGCGGCAAGCAAGCCTCACCCACGAGCACTTGGACATCCTTTGAGTGGGAAGAGCCTAAGCTCGGCAAACAAGTCCATGGTGAGGTGACTATTGCCCGCGCCTTTGGAACCTCTGGAAACCTCTCATCTGGATTTTGGAGGACAAGCGCCAATTCCCCGGGTGCTAATAGCAATGGCTCGCACAACTTGACGTATTCATCTCCCCTTGGCGACGAGACGGCGTGTGTCATTGATGGTTCGGCCACCTTGACAGTTGTTTCGACTGGAAAGAAATACACAGTTGGCCCTGGATCAGTCATCAGCTCTCCCAAAGGCCTTGAAGTATACTGGGAGATTGATGCTCCTTTTTTCAAAAAGTACTGGTGTATTTGGAATGGCACCAAAGCTGCTACCAAGCCGCCAACTGATCTTCTGATCACCAACATCAATGATAGTCCTGAATGGGTCGATTATCACTTCACTGAGCCTAAGGAAGGCGATCTCGTAGCTGGCGAGTTGTATTTCATCCGTCAAGGAGGATCAACTGGAACCATGCTCAGTGGGGTGTGGCGATCAGGAAAAGGAATTGCGGGATCGGATGTTGACAGTGCAGGAAGCATGACGACACCTTACACCGGAGTACTTGGTGACGAGACAATTCTTCTCCTCGAAGGTGAAGTTGATATCACGGAGACGGAGACAGGAAAGAAGCATAGTTTTAGGGCAGGAGATGCAATTGGTTTGACTTCAGGTATGCATATTACCTGGGTCTCAAAGGGACCTTTCTCGAAGAAGCTGTGGGTTATTACACGAGATATCGTCGAGGAATAATCGAGGTATATGGTATGGCTAAACAAGAATCTCTCTATCTTATCAATCGAGCCAGTTCATGGTGAGCGACGGTTATGTTAGCCCCTACCAGCCTTAGTTGGCTGCAAAAGCCGATGAACCAATGTGATGACTACGTCAAGCAAGGTGCCAGTTTGAACTGGCTGTAGACACAGACCGTGAACTATTCCGTGCCCGGGTCCCAACGCTGTACATGCCCATTCAATCCCTCTTGACAGAAACCTTGCGATACCTAACCGTCTCAACACCAGCATCATCAAATGTTCTATCCGCTACAACCTTGTATCCTCCGATCTTGGGGAGTATCTTCGTCCAGAAGCCCCAATAGACGCCTCCGAGGATCAAAACGCCAACACCAACCACAGGAAAGACGTAGTACGGGTATCCATCGGCATTCCAGTCGCCATCAGGTGGGATGAAAGGAACAAATGCGAGGAAGATGTTGGCGAGGATATAAACGATGGCGATCGGGAGGTACGTGTGCCAGGGAGACGACCAGTTTTCGGACTTGTTGTAATGGAGGTAAACGAGACCGGCAGTAACGAAGCCGTTGATCCAGGAACCGGGATATGTGTACCTAAACTGTTAGCTATGTCCGAGAAAAGGTAGAATAACTCACAAATTGACGATAAAGTTGTACGCGGGTCCAGCAGGCGGCGCAACGAGAACAATGACCGTGACGATCCAGTGAAGAAAGAGCTACATCGTCAGCTATGTCACAAAGAACAGAGGATAAACTTACAGATGCCGCGGGCGCGTTGAAAGGTTTGTTTGATGCCCAGAACCTACTAAAAGGCAACATCCCCTCTTTAGCAAGTTCTTGATTCACTCGCGCATGCGCAAACGAAACAGCCAAAACATTCCCCATGTTACTCAACGCGACAAACGCGGGAAGGCTTCTCGCAGCTGCACTCTCGCCAAAGACATTTCGAAAGAAAAGACCCGCCACGATGACTTCAGATTTTGCGAGGTCTGATTTTGGAATCGCTGCAAAATATGCCACGTTTGCGAGCACGTAAAGAATGGTGACACCGCCAACTGCAATTGGGGCTGCGAGGGCGAGGGTCTTTTTCGGGTGCTTCAATTCGGATACGACGTAGTTGGCGTTTTCCCAGCCTTTGTAACTGTAGATGATGTTAAGAAGAGCATTTGAGTAAGCGTATGCTCCGCCGGCCGTGTAGCCATCTCCGTCAGAGATCTTGAACGCGTTATCGAAGTTGTGCGGGTTTGGGACGCGGCGATGGCCTGCAAGGGCAGCAAAGCCGGAGAAGACGATGAAAAGAAGAACGACAACTTTGAAAATCCCCAGAACATTGAACAAGCGAATACCCCACTTGGGAATCGTGCTGTGTACGAGAACCGCAAAGGTTATACAAGCGACAGCAATGCCACGAGCTTCCCAACCATCTGGTGTTTCTCGCCCAGACGCAAACAAAATGTATCGACCGAAAGCAAGAGAGTTTCCAGATGAAAATCCAAGAAGAATCATTTGTGATGCCAAAACACACGTCGCTAGATATCGAGGTCGCCGATAAACACGTTCAAGGTAATTCTTTTCGCCACCAGATCGAGGGATGGCAAGTCCAAATTCAAGAAAGACACTTAGACCACAGAACGTGAGGAAGCCTCCAATGACCCAAAGCATGAGGCATACACCAACAGAGCCAGTTGCTGCAAAGATACTCGAAGGAGTTGAAAAGACTAATGAATGGTCAGCTTGGTCATTGACACAAAGGGTAACTCACTTCCAGTTCCAATCATCTTATTGAGAATCAAAAAGACAGCACCAGTGATACCAATCTTTCGATCCTCAGTATATGCAAAGTTCTGAGCGTCAATAGTGCTCCCATTCTCAGGTCTTTCATCACTGGTGTCATCATTTCTCAAGCCAAAGGCCTGATCTTTCTTTCGGTCCTCCATTGCTGATGAGTGCATCACAAAAGAACGGGCATCCCTCCTCTCTTTCTTTCTTTTAGATTGAACTATACCACCTTAATATACACAACTGCGCCGCAAAATTACACCATTCCATGTCGACATCGAATCCTTGCACCACAGCATCGCCAAGCCATGCAGATCGTACAACAATTACTCCATAAGGCAGGTCACAAGTCGAAGCGGGCGCTTAACCACAAAATAAGCTTATATTTCCACGACATGGGATGTGTGGGGGTAATAATAGAGTATCATTAATATCTAATTAGAAACAAAAGATGTGGTCGGTCATCTTGGCAGAAGCACCCGGCTGATCAAATCCAAGGTTGCCAAGGGATGTTTTTGCGGCTTTTACCATTCCTGGTGGTCCACACAGCATAATCTTGGAGTCTGGGCCTGGCGTGGGGAACTTTTCCTGCATGAGTGCTTGTGTAGCGTAACCAGTTCCATATGTCCAATCTGCGGGGGCCTTTTCTACAACGTAGTAGAGACGGAAGTTTTGGGGGTATCGACGTGCGAATGTCTCGAGTTGCTCGCGGAGGAGGATATCTTGTTCTGAACGGTTGGCGTAGATGAGGCTTACTTGGGTGAGATCGCGATCATCTTCGCAGATTGCTCGGATGATTTGGAACATGGGTGTTATTCCTGTTCCACCAGCGAGCATACCTATTCTCTTGCAAAGACCTCGTTGATATCGCATAGCACCCTTGGGACCTCTGAATTGGACTTCATCGCCGAGTTCAAGGTTGGCGAGGTATTTGCCAGTGAGAAGACCGTCGGGATAGCACTTGATGACGAGTTCAAGTTTTCCAAGGTCGTTGTTATTTGAGATGGGTGTATAAGATCTGTTGACTGTTTTCCCGTCGATTTCAGCCTTGATGGCGAGATGTTGTCCTGTTGGTAGACCAAGGACTGTTGTAGGTGTAGGAAGACTGAAAACAAGACGGTAGACGTTGGGAGCGATCAATTCCTTCTCAGTCAAAGGAAGAGGGTGATATGCTGTCGCGTCTAACCAACCTCTTTGAACAAGGGGGTTGACCTTTGTGACCTTTGGCATCTTCTTATGAGGAGCATAACTCATAAAACCACCCTCCTCAAAATGGAGATGCTTGGAGAGTTTCTTGGCAGTCATTGTACCAGCGACAGTGAAAATCGCAGAAGCAATAAGAAAACCCTCAAGGAAACCAGGACCAGAACCAGAAGTCTTCATCTTGGGTAGAGAGTTCAACATCTCAGGGTTTAATCTGTATGCCTGATGAATGGCAACAGCACCAACGGAGATAGCAGCTGTAGCGGTGAGTACAGCAGGAATGAGACTATTCCCGGAAGCAACCTTGGGAGCCGCTTTTTTCAATGTAACAGCTTTAGGGGCACCTCGTACAGGAGCACCCTTGTAATCCCCGATGTAGTACTCTTGCATGATTTCGAAAGCATCTTCAGAATGGCCAGCGTTGTCGAATTCTATTGTTGAGTCTTTTCCAGCGACTTCGATGAGAACATCTGCACCACCGGGGTGGTCTTCGACATATTTTGTAACATCATAAACTGAATTGTTAGTAGGAATACATAAAGATTAACTAACAGTGAGATTTAACTTACCCTTTCCGCTGATGATTGTCCAACAATCACCACGAGTGTTGTGAGCAGCAACTTCTTTAGCAGTAAACGAAGCCATTTTGATATGGTTGATTTTAGTGATTCAATGATAAAGGCGGACGTAGAGATTATATTAAATGGCAATCAAATACCGTCGCGAAGATCGACGAATGTATTTCCAAATCTGGGTCCAACCGAGGCTGCAAGGTGTTTTCTCGGCCGACTGTGGGTCCCGGAACGGCCGAAAGACCGTGCTGGCTCCGTTTCTTCGTTTCGCCTTCTTCGAATGGACGTAAATCCGATAAAGCAGGGCATTTAATGGATCTCAGCGTTGCATTGACCGAGGCACGGAATTCGCTATCAACATAGTCGCCGACGGATTTTATGCTTTTATTTTCGTACAGTCATGCATCATCGTAGTAGTTGCTTTCTAAGGCTTAGTTCATCCGTTCAAGCTAATGACCACTAAATTGAATGATCAACGATACCCGTCCAATAGTAAAAGCCACACCAGATCAAAAGTTCTCACTAACATTTACGGAGATTTAATGCGACGCCACCGAATCATCCCGTCCGTCTGTCAAATTTTCATGCCGGTTTTCGTATGCACTTTAATTACGTAGCACTCCGTATCTACCGACAAAATGCAGGGTTTCAAGATCCACTCCACTGAGGCTCTGCCTCGGCTCATTCATCGTTTGTACTTTATATAGGTAGACAAGTAATCGCATTCAATATTCGCGAATCAATTTCATCTAATTACAGACAAAATGGCTACTAAACGATTTCATCTTATGGGCGAAGACCCCTCAACTGCTCAACAAATTGAACTTCCTCCTTCATTAGACGAGCAAGGGCTACAACATTTGGTAGCGTCGCATTTTGCTATTGTTGACCCATCTGGTAAGTTATTTCCGTGCACATTTTTAACAAGCGCTAATTTTTAGGCATTGGTTTTGTCACACAATCTGAAGCCTTGATCACAGTTGCAGATGTTCTCGCTGCTGATGACATTTCCATCACCATTGATGGAAAGGCTGTTCGTGAAGTTCCAGGTCCCAAGGGCCTCCCTCTTGTAGGCAACTATTTTGAGGTTTACCCTGACCATCTTGGTAACCATCAACGGTTATTCGAGAAATATGGTCCCCTCTTCAAGACAACAAACATGGGTAGTACCATTTATCAGACCAACGACCCCAAGCTTGCCAACATTGTTTTTGGCGAGACAGACTTCTTTTCCAAGAGAATCATTGAAGGCCACCCTCTGTATCCTATCAAGAATCAAGAAGCTGGTGTTTTCCTTGGTGATACTGATACTCCTGAGTGGAAAGAGGTGCACAAGTTTTTGCCTCCTGCTCTTGGTCCCAAGGCTGTGCGACACTATGCGCCAACCATGCAAAAGACTGTTGAGGATGCCTTCAAGGTTTTCGACGAACTTGATGAGCGCGATGAGGCTTGGAATGTGTATCCTTACATGTTGAAGCTTGGAGCCCAAGCTGTCGGAAAGTTGGTCCTTGGAATGGACTTTCAACACTTTTCATCGCCTGATGCACCACCTCACGCCATGGTGATGAGAATCGCTCAGTCTCTTGAACTCAACAAGAAGATCACTTCCATGGGTAGCTGGTATAAGAACTTGCCATTCGGTGACCCTCAACGTCTACGTGATGCTCGCGCACACATGGAGATAATGATGAAGGAGTCTGTTGATAACGCTACCAAGGGTGAGGGAGACTTGGAACTTCAAGATGCTGCTGTTCAAGCTGAGAACATGGTCGATTATGTTCTTCGTGCTAGCGACAGCAAGGGTAACAAGCTTCCTCGCGAGCGTATCATGGAGCCTCTTGTCGTTGCTACTGGTGCTGGTTTCACAACAACCAGTTCTCTTCTGTCCTGGTTGCTGTATGGTCTTGTCGCTTATCCCGGCATGCAAGAACGACTTCTGCAAGAGATGGTCGACAACGGATTTGATGAGAACACTCAAATCACTGCCGACTTGACCAACAAGCTCACCTTCCTTGACAAGTACATCAAGGAGACACAAAGACGACACAACCCTTCATACCAACCCGCTCGAACAGCTTCCGTTGACATGATTCTCCCCGGTGGCTACAAGCTCCCCAAGGACTCAATCGTCATTCCCGCCATTCACCACATTCATAACAACACCAAGATTTGGGACAACCCTGCCCTCTTCGACCCTGATCGTTGGGACACTGACCGTGTCAAGAACCGTCCCAACGCTTCCTACATTCCTTTCGCCACTGGACCTCGTATGTGTGTTGGCTTCAACTTCGCGCTTCAAGAAGTCAAGGTTTTCTTGCCCAAGTTGGTGTACCGATACAAGTTCAGTCTTGCCCAAGATGGACCAGTGGAGTATGATCCTATGTTCCAACTGATTAGGCCCAACAACCTATATGTGAGGGCTGAAAGGAGAATAAAGTGGCCTTCAAAGAGCGATTAGAGTGGGACGTAAGAGACAAAAGTATAATAAAGAATATAGAATTAATGTACATATATGAGTTGAGATATTAAAGATTATATAAATTGACTCTCGGGATTATCCCTTTAATGTTTTTAGAGCTGAGTCTTGAGTGAGCAATTCCTTTGGGTCGCCAGTCTCGATGACCATGCCGTCCTTCATGACAATAGCAACGTCAAAGTCGGTGACATGGTCTAGACGATGTGAGACTTCGATAACTGTTCGACCGTGCATGACTTCTCGAATAATCTGTCGAACCTCTTGATCCGTAGTGTTATCGACATTACTCGTCGGTTCATCAAGAAGGACAATTTTCGAATGGGATAGTAGACCTCGTGCGAGACAAAACAGCTGGCGCTGTCCGGCTGAAAAGCCAAGTTCACTTAACTCTGCGTCAAGTCCTCCCCGGCTCTCAATATTTGTCCACAGGTTAGTCTTTCTCAAGGTTTCGGCCAGGATCTCATCCGCTTGAATGAGTCCTTCTGGGTCAAGGTCCTCTCGGACTGTGCCGGAAAGGGTGACGGGATCTTGAGGAATGGTTGTCATATGATATCGAATATGTTGACGTGGAATTGTCGCAAGGTCTTTTCCGTCGATACGGATGTTTCCAGATTGGAGTTCAAGGAGACGGAGAATCGAAAGAATAAGAGATGATTTACCACTGAAACGTTAGTTGGTTCAATCATCTTTGGGCTGCTTACCTTCCAGAGCGACCGCAAAGACAGACTTTCTGTCCTGGTTCGATCACAAGAGAGATATCTCGAAGTACCGGTTGAGATTCATCACTAATCTGTTAGTCAAGCCTCGAAGAACGAGAACACATACCTATACGAAGCTGTGACATTCTCAAACTCAATTCTCCCGCTCGGCCAATTCGTTGGCTTCTGAGTTTCGCCCTCTTTGTTCTCGTTAGGGGTACTCTTGATGAATGACTTCAACCTGGCGATGGCCCCGAGAGACGTCTCCAGAGTAGTCCACTGATCAATAACGGTTGTCAGAGTGAGATTCAGGCCAATCAGGTTGACCATTGCGAGTCCAATTGCACCTTCACTGGTCGTCCCTGGAATTCGAAGAGCGATTGTCACAAGTAAAATCGCCATACCAGCAACGAACAGATCGAGAACAAGTTCCAGCCATCGTTGTATACAGAACATCAGATAGAATGGCTTCTGTGAAATATTGAGGAGGTTAAAGCTTTCATCGAGATATTCTTTCGTCCATCCGAATGAACGGATAGTTGACAATCCCGCTGTAATCTCAGTGAATTGCGTGTAGAGTGGTGTCTTTGCCTCGAGATCGAGGAGTCGCATTTGTCGTGAAGTTCGGAGATAATACTTCTGAATGAAGTAGAGAGCTAATATTGACAAAGGGAGGAATGCTCCAAAGTAACTTGCTCCAGATGCGACGACACCAGTTTGAACCAGAAAGCGTAGCGACACTGTAAGTGTTAGACGAGTCTCACATCTGTCAAGGTACATACAATCAAATGTCAAGTAGAAGGCCAATGGAAGGCTCATGTCGATGAGTGTCATATCTTGACTAAATCTACGCGGATTAGCAGAATCCTGCCATTGGGTTTCGACATACCGATTTAAGATGCTTCCGCTTTCTGTACTTGTAAAAAAGTACAACGGTGCCCTACAAGGTCAGATATGAGCATGCTTTCATGTTAACCACATACCTGCAAACAGAGTTCAAGAGCTGCTCGTGGAGATTTTTGGACGACTTCTCAACACCGATGATAAGAAAGTAACTAAAAATTAGCAACGTTTTCCTGAGAATGGCCCACTTACCCAATGTTCAGAAGAGACACAGCCATGGATGCCACAGCGAGTCCGATATATCCACCTGCATAATGGGCATCTTTTGAACCATCACCATTTTCTGTCCAAAGACGTAGCCATATTTCTATACTGTTAGCGCAATCACATATTGGAATCAACACTCACGAGGCATGGCTTCAAGTACTGAACCAATTATAGAAGCTGGCAAGACAACGGCGATGACTGTCCAGCCCATGGATTTGACATAAATCTTGTAACATTCCGTATCTCCGGTCTTTCGTGCCAGGTCAATTTCTTTCTTTGGTGATAGCTTGATGATATCCTTTTGGACGATGTCCGATGCTTCAATAGGTGCGATAGTCTTTAGAGTTTCGGTGGGTTCAAGCTCAGAGTATGTAACTTGGTTTCGAGCGATGCGGCCGTCTTCGATAACTGTGATAAAGTCCGCGGATGGCAAGAGTTTAACTATGCCGTTAGAAATGTATGAGAGATGAAGTCAAGAGAGGATATATACTGTTACTGGTAGCCAAAATGACGGTGCTGGTCCGAAGCAGGCCGTTTGCTCCCAAAAGTTGGTAAAAGACAGTATCAGCCGTCGTCTTGTCAAGACTGCTAAAAATATCATCGAGAATAATTAGCTTCTTTCGTGAGTAGACACTTCGAGCTAGAGCAACTCGCTGCTTCTGCCCGCCACTCAAAGCCACTCCACCAGATCCGACGATGGTCTCTTGGCCTTGAGATAGCTGATTCAGGTCCTCTTCCAATGCACAAGCGCGAATGACTGTTGACAGCCACTTCTCATCAAGTTCCGATTGTCCAATGATATTGTCTCGAATTGTGATGTTTCGAAGCCATGGAACTTGATCACAGTAACCCAGAGAATCCTCCACCTTGACGGATCCATATGTTGGTAGTATCTCTCCGATGATAGCTTTGAGTAGGGTCGATTTTCCACTTCCAACTCGGCCAATGACCATGTTGAGTGTCGCCTGCGACACACGCAAGTTGACATCGCTGAGAAGTGGCTTTTCGTTTGTCTTGAAGCTGGCGTTTTCGATCACGATTACATCTTTTTCAGGTGCATCATTGGTTCCATCGTGTTCCTTCAGCAACAAAAACGCTTGGATCCTACCGCAACCTCCAATAACTCCTGCAATCTGCATTAAGGACGTAAGAACCATTATCAGAGGCTGTGATACGAGTTGAATCAATGACAATGAGGTAAACGCTTCCGAGACGGTGAGTCCCTCATCTGCTTTCGTCCAATAGATTGCAGACATGATGACAACGATCGGGGTCACTTGAGAAGCAAGCATGGCTAAATTGTTAGCGACATTAGCCGAAGGGTTGGCGACTTACCAAGTGCAATGAAATGTACAATCGCCCATCGAAACTTGGCGGATATCTTGAGCTCCTTGACTCTCAAACTCTGCACCATTTGACGAAAGAACTCTGTCAAGCCCATCATCTTGACACCTTTGATCTGGCTAAGCATGTTTGATGTTTCGCCAACTCGCTTCTGAACGGCCGCATTCCATCTTACAGTCGCTGGCTCCATAGCAGGAGAGATGAATCCGCTGATAATTGTTGTGACTTGACTGTTAGCTTGGTTTACAGTGGAACGGGTTACTCACGGACTGTTGGTACCAACACCAATAAACTTGGTTTGCCGACTTGACGATATAGCAGATAGATGCCTACAGGTAGCTCAAGCATGTTTGCCCACATATCATGAACTGATGCTCCAGCTCCAACGATCGTTTCAACGTCCACTGACATCAGCGTAACAGGCGCTGATTCTTTGATGGATGAAGTCTTGAGGCGCAATGTCTTCTTGAGGATCAAAGACACCAGTCCACCTCTGTACATGGTGACAAGCTGATAAGACATGTGTTTATGCCACGCGCCAGTGATCGCAAGGCCAACGTAGATAAGCACAGTCGCACCGATGAGACCGCTTGAGGTTTGAACGGACATTTGCTTCTGGCTGACGAAAAGGATGACGGCTTGGATGAGGAATGGTTGAGCAAAGTTGAAGCCGCTGTGGAGAAGACGAGGGAAAACGCCAGCAAGGAGCTGCCACTTGTACGTCAGGATGGTGCACTTTAGGAGGCTGAGCGAGCCATTTTTGGCGTCTACAACTGTTAGTCGCCATACATGGACGAGATCTGGCAGATAGGTCATAGAAGTAACTTACCTTTCTCCCACCTCTGTTCCAACGGATGGGTCACATGGTCCGTATCAAACTTGGTGTCAATTGCTTGTAAATCTTTGGTTTCGAGAATGCCGCGGTGACCCTGAAGGAAGAGTCCGTTGAGCCACCAAAAGAAGCTCCTGCTGATCACACCAGAAGAAGTTTCGCAAATCCTCTTTCTCTCGTCGAGCAAGGTCTTGGGTGTCTCCTCCAGAACTAGCAGTATCGTCTTGAGAACGAAAGAAGCCGTAAACACAGACGCGATGCTTGTCAAGGATCGTATCCAGAATGTTCGGACCAGGGCGATATCGGAAATGATGGTAATGACAAGAAATCCACCAATCAACTTCGACGGTTTCCTAGTTTTGTGCTCGGCGAATGATAGAACTGCAAGCGCAAGCGATTCGATCAAGGCGAGTATGGGTTCGGCGATGGCGGTCTTTGTTGAATTTTGTCGACACCAAAGAACGAGCAAGGCGACTTGAAGGCAGGCGTAACAACCGATAGTGGCCTATTTTATTAGTATAGGCAGTAACAGATGATGAAAACTTACCAATTTCAACCACAGCAACGGCCCAAGCTTGGTGGCATTGTCTCGATTGCGGAGTACATAGAGTCGGATCGGCACAAGGATGATTAACAGACAAGTTGGAAGAAGCGATAGAATACTCTGTTCAAAAAGAATCGTAAAATCGAAGACGCCCACTCTATGGGGGCCAAATCTATTGTCTGAGTCCATAATGAATGCCAATCATTATCAAGAAAGGAGAGATTCATCTTGTTGAGACTCGGGTTATATACCAGAAAGTTCAAGCAAGGTACACAGCGCTGCAAATCACCAGAAACGGTTAAGCGAGAAGGCAGGCGGGATGAGAATACGCAATACGGACGCCAATAGCCTTCCCTTCGGCAATAACACGGATATACTGAGGTCTTATCAGCTCATCGGAATCTCTAGGGTAATCAACCTCCGATATATTCTCTCTTACTTGAATTCAACAAATGACTTTATTTCGCGGCCAGTTTATCCCCCGTCTCTCTCAGCTGATGAGTCCACCTCAGACCTAATGGAAGGCCCAACTTTCAGCCCTACAGGGATAATGACAACTTATTCGCACAGACATTGAAACTCAGCATGGTCTGCCTTGCCATTCTATAAAGCACCTTTCGATGCTAAAATAGTAAAAAAGAAATGGCCTGATCTTGTTCAGAAAGCCCAAGCTATTTATTAGTCGAAGAGCATAGAGTCCTACAAGCACAGTCCATGTTCAATTTTCAGAAGCTAGGCGGAAACCACTATGTACTCTTTTTCATTATTCTAACTATACTCACTCTCTTGACACTCCTATGCTTCTTCGGTATGAGCTTCCAACCAGCCTGTCAGCTTGGTGGAGGAGTCATGGGTGAAAAACGGCAGCAGTTCTTTTTTGCTTCAATATTATCAGATATATACACGTGAAATCGTTTATAGAGGTTTTATATACAAATCAAAATTTCAGGCTTTGTCATTCCTTGCCCCGATGAACATTCTTGGGATTGTACTATATACCACAGGTATTACCAGGTCATTTACCTTCCTGCGTCAAGACTTAAGAATAGTTCCTATCCCATCTCAACTTTGGTGCGCCCAAATTCGTAGTAAGAGCAATTCTTCCAACCTCTTGCTCGGGATTAACATCACATATCCGGACTCTCACATCCTTAATCGTATCCAAGCGGTCGGAACCACTCTTTCCACTTCCCTCTTGGGATACATCGATAAAGGAAGAATCTCTCGTGAGTCCAGCAACACTATCCAGGAAATCGGGGGCTTTGATGCGTTGACGAATGGTGATGTTAGCAATCGCACAAACAAGCATTATTAGTGTCGCAACCGTAGTTATACTGAACCACGTCTTGTTCAACACGTAAAGGCTCGTATCAAATTCCGTCCATGTTGCAGTAGTATTTTGCCAAGGAAATCCCCGATTTTCAAGGGATACTCCGTCACCGCCAGTTAAAACAGTTGTGTTGTAGGTTGACATAACAACAGTATTGAGAGCCGTAGCCAATCTTCGCTCCATATTCTCTGGCGAAAGAAGAGGAATACAGCCATCTGGATCTGGTACAAGAGCTTTTACCTGGTCCCTATCAACACGCTGGAAAATATTTGGGGGGTCTCGAAGATATCTCTCAACGACACTTGTATCTGACACGTGCAAGCTCGCGCCTATAAATGGTAGCTCCCGGAGAACTGCTTGAGATATTCTTGAAGCTGACAGTGCTGTTCTGTTGCCTTGGTTTGGTTGTGAGGGAGAACGCCTTGCGCGCTTGGTTTGGCATATCAGATCGGCGTCAGATGCTGCTCTAGTGCACCTAACCTCCATGTCTATATAAGAAGCGCTGATAGAACATGTCTTCAGCATCTTCCAATAGTCATCACGTCGAGGGTACCATTGAGTGCATATTCTTCCGAATACAAGCTTTAACTTGGATTGCGGCTCATCTTCGCTGTAATTTTCGTGTTCTCGAATATCTGTGGTATTGGCCAGGTCGAGCCATATATTGGGGACGCCAATGCCTTGGGCCTCCTTGCCACCCGTGTATTGGAGCCACAAGGAGACATTTGAGCTAGTGTTGTGATATCGTAGATTCGTTGAACCAGGAGAAAGCCAGTCGCTGCCATTAAAGTTTTGACCGCAAGAGAGTGTCAAGTAATGGAATTTGAGCGTCATGGTGGAATTTCCAGTTCGATCAACAGACCCTCCTCGGATGGGAAGCCCTATGAATGAAGCGTAAGGGATAACTTGATCGTCTGGGATAGAAACCCATTTAGTTGGGTTGTCACTGTCGTATCCTGGCAAATACTCAACAAATGGTACTCGAATATTGCGCCATAAGTCTCGCTGTCCAAGACGAGACGCTGCCCATTTCCCTCCAAGACTTTCTACCGCTTCGTTAAAGAGTGGGCTGCTACCGTTCGAATGGGAAACCAATAGATCGGGTGTTGAAAATGCGGCAGACATTATTGTCTTGATTTGTGACATGGAAGCAGTCGCTGATGATCCCCCGATCAAGCTGTCAGATCCATTGGAATAAAAAGAGTTCAAATCGCTTGAGTTTCCTCCGAGGTAGTATATAGCTGGCACAGACGTGTTGATCGGATTGGGTTGGAGATCGAAAGATCGAAGGACAGCTTGACCTCCTAAAGGGCTGAGACACCATAGAGCGACAATAGCCATAGTCCAACTTCCTAGCCAGCCCATTGTCAGGTTCTTCAAGGCAGAAGCTGTTGTCTGGCTGGTAAGAAGAAACTCAAGGGATCCTAAAGTTGCTCCTCTTTCGGCGCGGAAGAGTGCGATTGTCTTGAGCAGTGGTCCTAGGACAGCTGCGAACAAAATTGGCCACAAGGTTGAAGCAACTCTGACGACCTCAGCTGTCGTATCACCAAAAGGACTTTGTTTCTTGCCATGAAGATAACTCATCATTGCAACAAGAACTAATACTGTGAGTCAGGTGATGTCTTGAGCCTGGGGTACTTACCGGCATAAGTAACTGGTATAAGAAGAAGTGGTATAGCCAAACCGACTCTCATGAACCAGGACGGTGAAGCCTCTCTGAGAGAGTTTCTAACGAATTCTTTCTGAGTAACATTTTCAAAAGCTTGTTGCTTAATGCCTCGCATTTCTAGCCGTGAGCGCTCCTCCATGATGAGGTGAAGAGACCAAATGCATGTAAGGGGTGCCGCTGGTAATAATGGGGGTTTTTATCTTTGTCACAAGCGCTCGGTTCGAACCTCGAACCTCGTCTTCGAGGAGCTGCATTACATGGGTTGATCATTTTTATCTTTATTGGCTTGTTGGTTGTTGTTACAGGTAAAATACTGCTGTTGATTGGGGCACCTTGCCTTGGCGGCGCTCCCACGATCCCCATCATTGGTGGATTGAGTAAACCTACCAGGCTGCTGCAACATACAACTTAAAGACTAATTTTAGAATATCTGTAAGTGTTTCTTGGAATTCTTTTGATATTTATCCTCTTTCTAGGTAGTTGCAACTTCACTACGAATGAGAAACCATTAAGCAGCAAGCAACCAAAATATCAGAACCCTTGTAATTGGTAGGCTGGTAGCACAAGGTTCTCAATGGCTACGAATAGAGCGCAGACTGGATTGAAGCGGGTCAGCCCTATGAGCTGTCTGAAAGCTCGCCGACAAGGCTATAGGATATGTCTCTGTCAATACTAAGCGTGACAAGACCTGCTTCCACATCGGTTCAACTCAGGCATTGGCTGATGTGTTCCTTAACAAACTACCATGTACTTCGTGGAGAAAAGTCAATTGAAGCTCTCTTTATCGATAAGAACGTCTTAACGAGCTACGGATACGGAATTCCTCTAGTTTACGATCATCCCTGCAGAGTAAGCACTAGCCCCCCAAAAAGGCTTGAATCGTCCAATCCCTCGTCATAGTTCAGTGGCTAAGTGAGTTCGTGATCAAAACTTGGCAATGGTGGATTGGCGAGAGAGCAAAAAAGAAGTTGAGAATACGCGGAAATGCGCTTGACTTATCCTTAGTTTGGTCTGTTTGTGGTTGGGGTCAAACATCACGAACACATCTGGTGGGGAATACGACCAAGCAGGCTGAAACCTGGGCACACATAAGGATCAAACTAATAACAAGGGTCCCCCAGCTTACGTAGTTTGGTTTAATCTGCCGCTCGGTCTTTGAGTGCGAGGTCGTCTTTCCATTTAATTTAGAACAGTTTCCCTTCACAGCCTCCTCACCAAGCCTTCATTCTCAATACCAACAAAATGGCGACCGTATCACCAGAAGTCAAGACTTCGTCCCCCGACGAGATATCACCTCCCAAATATTCTGAACCTCTAAAGGATCAGTCCAAAGACGAAAAGATCGCGGTTGAGTATGTCACCCCTCTAATCGCGTAATGAAAGGTCGCTGACATTGACTTTTTTTAGGCAACCAAAACCTAGCGACGAGAACCTCCCCGAAGTCGTGACCGAACCAATGCATCAGCATCAGAGCACTCCTCATAACAGTCCCCCGCCTGCCAGCGAATATGCCGCTGTCTCGAGCGTTTCTCCAGCGCCGCAGAGTGTAATGAATTGGGATGGTCAACAATCGCCTCCAATTCTGCAACACCCTGCTCTTCAACAGCACCAGTACTCAGGCCACCAGTCCATGGTCATTCCCCCAAACCAGGCGCCAGTGGGAGAAACAGTCACGCCGTTGCATTTGCTCGCCGATCAGCCTGACATGATGGATTGTCCATTTTGTCAACGTCGCGCTGAGACAAAGGTCAAGAAATCTGCTTCTGGAACAACCCAGTACGTTACACATCAACCACTTCTCAAACAAATCTAACCGTTACAGTATCTACGCCACCGTCCTTTTCTTCACGACACTTTTCGGCGTAATCTTCCCTTACACATGTCATTGCGCACCAAACATCAGCCACCACTGCAAGAATTGCGGTCGCAAAGTCGCTTTCAAGGAACACCAAAAAGAGATGGAAGCATTGGGAACGCCTGATCACTTGAGGGAGGTGTCCAAGTACCCAGCTGCTGTACCTGCGCAGAAATAAGCGACAGCAAGGAGTAAGGCGTTGGTAGGGATATAATGAGCTGAGGATGACATGGAGCGATATATTGTCTAATCTAGATTTCTCGTGGTTCATCTGCGAGGAGAGGTGCTCTCTCGGGAGTCTTTTTGTCTTTCTTCATTCCGTAGCGCGCGATTGTGTAGATGCCGAAAATACCCATGAATGTGCTAAATGCGAATGCGATTATGCCTTTGAGGGTGAAGCTGCGATTGTTAGTGATGCTCTGTGAATGGAACTGGGACATACCCATCGGGAAGACGTGGCGGAGGAACATTCTCGCCAGAGAGATCAAGTAGATCAGTGTTTCCAGCAGCATTACCGACTGTCGGGATACCACCAGCTTTGCATGCATCGAGGTGATTCTTGGGGAGCTTGATTGACGCCTGTAATGCAAGAGGATCTTCAACAAATGTCGCGATCAATCCGGATGTTACGTGCCATTCAATGTGACAGTGGAAAAGCCAGACACCTAACAATTAGCTGCGTTCAACACTCAATCGGGATACTCACCTGGGTTATCAGCCTTGAATCTCAGCACAACATTTCCATTGCCGTTCACAACAACTGTATCTCGCCTCATTGGTGTCTCCGCAAAGGTCACGGATCCATCAAAGTCGCCCGCATCATCATCGCTTCGATGCAACACTTGAAAGTGATGACCATGTAGATGGAAGGGATGTCGCCCATCATCCCTGTTGTTGATCACCAGCTGTACGATCTCGTCTTTCTCCAACACAAAACTGTGGGTATACGTTCCATAGATCTGTGGGTTTGTAGCTTGCTTTCCACTCGTCAAAGCAGTATACAGAGTCGGAACCTTTGGAGCGCGGTAGGTGATATTGTTGAAGAAAGCGTAGTTTGCGCCATCGCGGAGGTTATCCATGATAACATCCAACTCGATACTTCTACAAGGTTCAGGAAATCTTGCCATTTCATCATACGGAACAAGATCCATATCATCGTAAGGATCAAAGTCGTAGACAACAGCTGGCTTGGGAAGAGGCTTGTCTTGATCGTATACAAGCCATCCTGTAACGTTCCAGTTGAGATCATCTGGCAAAACATCAAAGAGATCCTAAAAAGTTAGCTTAGCAAAACAAAGGGCTTCAAACTTACTGTATCCATGCTTGCAACAATGGGAAAGTTGGCTGATGTATCTTTCTTCGTAGTGATCAAAACACTGCATCTTTGGCCAGCGGACAAATAAACCATATTTGCTTTAGCTGGTTTCGTGTATGCGCCATCAACTTCAATAATGGTCATGTTATGTCCTTCAATCCAGAAATATTGCCCAGCAAAGGCACCGATATTCGCCAATCTCAAGAAATATGTCTTTTCAGGTTGGACAGATAGCTTGAAATCTTGAGTTTCGTTCATGAGAGCTGCTTGCGGTACAGGCTCTGCACCAGTTGGATTTCCTTTTCTCATAAACTCTGGTATCAATGTCTGCATCTGATCGTGATACCAATCTGAGAGTGTCATGATGAGTTCTTGATCGTATTGTCCTTTGAAAGGTGATTTTGGATCGTGAATGATAAGAGGTCCTCGAAGACCATCAGGGTATTGGCTTTCGGTGTGTGAGTGATACCAATATGTGCCAGGTTGAGTGATCTACAATGTCAGCCCATTTTCAGTGATGAGATCAAAGAACTTACAGTAAAATTGTAGAGAAAAGTCTCTCCTGGTTGAATAGGGCATTGCGTAACCTGAGACGGTCCATCCATATGATTCGACCCATTCATAAAAAGTCCATGAAAGTGAAGCGACGTAGACTGATTACCCAGATTGTTCCTCGCATTCACCAAAATCGTATCCCCAATACTCGCTTCAATCCTCGGAATCGGCCACTCCCCGTTGATACCAATAGTCGGCCTCTCCAACGCACCATCAGGATTAGCTCTAACCCATTCAATAGAAAAGTCATAAGAAACCGTCGCAGCCAAAGCCACCGGCATTAAACCCAACCATAAGAACCTCATGTTGTTGAGAAAGTAAAGTTACATCAGTGTGATCTTATCAATCAGATAATCCGACGTCGGATGCGCGGTTATTCACCTTTAACTACCCCTAGGGCTTCTCTTTGGACAGAATTTTTCAGCTGATCCTCTTTGTAAACTGTGATTCGATACATCATACGACTAAGTGGGCATCGTGTGACCTTAGTCCAAACACGGCCGAGGTTAATTAATGACTTGGCGTGCGGTTGTCGGAAATCACTGATTATCTGATCTTTTTGATCAATTCATCGTCAACATCATCAAAATGCTCGATTTATTCTCTGTACCCGTATTTGTGGTTGTCTTTCGAGAGACTCTCGAGACAGCCATCATCGTCTCTGTTCTGTTGGCTTTTCTGAAACAGACTCTTGATGGTTCACTACGCGATGCTGGAATTTATAAAACACTCCGCACACAGGTAAGTTGATCGTTCGTGTGAGTGAATCGAATTCGGCTAATTTTCAGGTCTGGCTTGGAACGGCCTCTGGTTTTGCCCTTTGTCTTATCGGCTCTGGTGTGATTATTGGCATCTTTTATATCCTCGGCAACGATACTTGGGCAGACCATGAATATTACTACGAAGGAGTGTTTTCGCTCATTTCAGCGATAATCATCACCATCATGGGTGGTGCATTGTTGCGAGTCGGAAAGATGGAGGATAAATGGAGGGCAAAGTTAGCCAAAGCGATCGAGACGCCAGTAACAGCTCAAGGAAGGCGAGCTTGGTTGGTTAATCTCTTTGAGAAATATGCCATGTTCGTTTTACCCTTCATCACGGTCCTCCGTGAGGGCATTGAAGGTATCGTTTTCGTTGCTGGTGTTTCATTCTCTGCGCCAGCTTCTGCTGTTCCACTTCCCGTCATCATGGGATTGATGCTAGGTGGACTCGTTGGATATGCTCTCTACCGGTAAGTTGGTCTGCCAATTGACAAACATATCTAACTTTCTAGGGGCGGTTCATCTGCAAAACTTCAATACTTCCTCGTCGCATCAACATGCCTTCTTTACCTTGTCGCTGCAGGTCTATTCTCTCGAGCTATTTGGCTCTTTGAACAACAGCAGTGGAACAAGGTTGTCGGTGGTGACGCCGCGGAACTCGGTGATGGTCCTGGATCGTACGATATCGACCGAAGTATTTGGCATGTCAATGTGAGTAGCCTCGTAGCCTCGTAGCCTTGTTGAATCCGCTGACAATCCAGTGCTGTAATCCTCAACTCAATGGTGGAGGAGCTTGGGCTATTCTGAATGCTGTTGTTGGATGGAACAATTCTGCCACCTATGGATCTGTCCTTGCTTACAATCTGTACTGGGTCTTCGTCATTGCGCAATTTTCCGCCATGACATTCAAGGAAGACCACGGACATTGGCCTTTGCTCAAGGCAGAAAACGCGAGTGATTAGAATGTATTGTCAAATGCAGTAAATACCATTGTCGATCGTGTTTCATACAATTCTACATGCTCCCCAACATGCTGCGCTCATCACCTAATCCTCAAATCTTGGCTTCTTGCGAGGTCGTCCAGGTCCACGTGTACCCTTTCGCTTCTCAATCGCACCACTAGCCAACTGCTTAGCCTCAAACTTCTCCAGCTCTCCGGGAGCAATTGCGCGGAGCTTAGACTCCTGCTCCAAAGTCGATTCAGCTTGCCGATATCCAACCCACTGCACCTGGTACCTAACACCCTTGGACTTGCCGGGAAGTGAAGTGCGCTTGAGAATTCTGAATACGTGGAAGATGTCAAGCTTGGTAGCCTCTTCGCGACCGCCAAGCTTCTCCCAGTACTTGTAGACGAGTGCGGGAACCTGCTCTTGTAGACTCCATTCCGATTCCCAGGAAGTTTCGCCACCTTCCCACTTGACCTTGATCTCGACAGTCGCGTTATCGGCGTCAACGACATGATCGATGAATTCGTCAATCGCAACGTCTTCCTTAAAGCCGGGATTGACCTTTTCAATCGCGTCACCGTTGACCATGTCGCCATTCTTCTCAGGACTCTTTTCTTCGGCGCTTTCGGCGGGGATATCGGCCGTGGCTTCATCGCGCTTGGCGGGAGTGTCAGTTTTGGGGGTGCTGACTCTAGGAGTCCCGCGTGGAGTTGCAGCTCGAGGTGTGCCAACTCTGGGGGTAGATCGAGGTGTGCCACGAGGTGTTGGGCCACGGGGAGTACCCGCTCGTAGCGCAGGAGAAGCCTTGATCACATCGGACATCTCGCGATGAACCAAAGCGTCCTCCTTGGTGGGAGTTTCGGCAGTCATAGCGTCTCGGGTCTTCAACGGCGAGGGTGAGAAGTCGTAAGGATCTAAAGGTCAGCCGATGCGACAGACGCAAACGATAAGGAAAATTACCTTTACTTGGCGTTACCATCCCGGTTTAGGGAAACCCACGATAGTCGCGGTTGACTCTGTGATTCAGTGGTTGAGATTGTGCCAGTGGTGTCTTATTGCGTCACTGAGGATGCCGGTCGCAAGTTGAGCGTGGGCGCGTTGACCAGCAACGCGTTGATATGGGGCTGTGGCGCCACAATCAGCCACCAAGTCTGCTGACTATAACTGCCGAGCACCGCAGATTGTAATGAAATGGAGAGGTTGAAGATGTCCTGGGGAAGGTTACTCGCTGTTTTAGAAATCTTTAGGGCTAATGGCACAAGTATAATGTCATTGAATGATCGGCATCTAATTAGATCAATAGCTTCAGCCGTTATCATGACCCACGTTATCAATAACATCAGTCATGCATGTCTGTTAACCCTTTCAGTCGAGGGTACATGGGCTTCTTACTATGGATCTGGTTCATTTTCAGTTGTTTGGCATGATTGGGTCCAACGACGTCCTGTGCAACTGATACTCACGCCCAATGGTAAGGATGGTGGACACTTGGCTGTGTGAGGATGTAGGCAAAGTTACAACCCAGCTGCAAACAATTGAGAGCCTTTGAAGTAATCATAGGCTAGCCATATACTGAAAAGTGTGTATCAATAAAACTTTCACAATTTCGCAAGATGTCGTGGTGTCAATGGCATTCCGGTGGATCCGTGTCATATCATGGAGTCAAAGGAAGTAGTTAATACCTTCCATGTTCCGCCTCACGCTCCTCTCTGCTGATGAGTTCGAACTTCTATCTTGAATGGGAACTGAAAAGTGTGCGGGCTCCTTTCATTGTCCAAAGCAGCGTAGTTTTAAGCTGTGAGGCGTGCCGTATGCGATTCCCGAAATTGGTGTCATGATGGCGAGCCTCTATGATGGACATGGAATTGGTCGAGTACACGAACCTTGGACCGACAGCAGGTGCCTTTCTATTGCTCTACAGATCTCCGTACTTCCAATCTTGAGTTTTCCCGTCTTCAACCCATTTGCGGGAGCCCAGCATTGAATGGGAGGATCGCCTCCATCATGGGCTCGCGGGATCCTTTGGTATCGCACTATCCAGCCATCAGTGAAATGACACCTCATCGATAAGAGCAAAAATTTCAAAAGCCTTGTTTTTACCAACTTGAGACTTTTAATGATACCTGAGCCTTGGACACTGTTGTTTTCAGCTACGATACGCTCCTCGAGTTTGGATTCTATCCCCCATAAGCGTAGTTTTCGCACTCCTGGTTTTGTTCAGTTTGCAAGTGATGCCATATGAGATACTTGATTGTAGTTTAAAGTCATTCTCAAAATAATACCTTTCGAGAGTAAAGACACGCACACAACGACCAAAACTATCAGTGGAGGGAATCGAGTTCCTCGTGTACTCCTGGCGGGAGCATAACTCATCCAGACTATGTCGCAAAGAGCTGTCAGAACAAAGGAAATAATAAATCTAACATGCCGTTTCTGATTTATTTCAACGTTTTATAGTTCTTGACATTTAATTTAAAGTCGGTTGGGTGTCGCAGAATGCAGATAAAGAGCAAAGGTTGTTCAATTCATGGTATGTATGTGTCATGAAGGATTCCTCCTGCAAAAGAGTTCCCACCATATTTGCACGGCCGACAAATCATCCATATGTTTCCGCCAATTGACAACAGATTTATATGATGATACGCCAGTGAAGCAGAATTCTGTTTCGATATATTATAATAGCTTTGAAACATAGGGTAGTCTCTATCAGGAGGCCTCAGCACTACGACACGCTCTAAAACGAAAACAACAGCACTTTTTTATTTTTATTAGCAAACGACGCCTTAGACGCCGTCGGTTTTAGTGTCCGGTCGATCATTTTAGGTTAATGGGGTTTAAAAAACTAACACCACTTGATAATTGTTAAGTGTACCGTGGCGTTAGTTGTGTTGTGGTGTGGACTAGTCGGTGGATCGAGATTCTTTCCCGGGGGAGGGCTATCAGAAGGGAATTGAGTGACTTTACAGCTCGTATGTTGAGAATTGTCTTCTGATCATCCTTGTGATAACTCGCAGAACCGTCCCAGCTCTGATGACCCTATTTGGTGGCTCCATGGTGAACATCGCACCTATGATCTGAGCTCCAGTTCAGCTTGACAGACAACACTTGCCAACAGAATAAGCAGTTTTATTGGTCCTTGAACGGATCAACTGCCCCCAAGCCGAAGTAAAGCGAAATAAAGCGAAGGAGGATCGAAAATGAATGGGTAATCCCTTGGCTTGGGCACGTCATCGGCCAGTATCCAACAAGTAGTTAGCCTTGACAAAAGTACGTCCATAGTTCAACATTTGACTACAGCCAAGCCGATATGCCCATGGCCTGAGATTTTTCTAACTACAATAGAAGAGGCAGGTGAGTTGGCTTGACGTGGTTTGAGGCGAGGATGGTGATATCGCATACACTCCCGCGTGGCAACACAAGCTTATACAAGGATGTTCGGGGAGTACGGCCTTATGAACAGGGACAAATGTAAAATGTGATTGAGTTTGCTAATTCTTAACTGTCTTGGGAAGTGTGTGTGTCTATCACGCAATGGCTCTGGGTGCGGACATGTTACTGTATCCCCCCACGAGACCACTGGCGATCCAATCGACACCCCAAAACACAGCCAACGCGGGATGTAATTGCTACTCTAGCCACTCTCAATCAAAGTAATGTGACACATCACTCCCAATCCTACGGTCAATTCCACGTTCATCGCCCAGACATTTGATCGACCCACGTAGAAACGCAATAAATATCCACACCTAAAAAGAGAAGGTAGTTTAAACAAAGCCTAAAATGAGCCTCAACAAACCGCACCCACGAGCCTGGATCATATGCAACCGGCCGACGCCCGGGGAAACTCGTTCCATCCAACTCAAAGTGTGGATAATTTTCCCTGTCTCTTCAAGTCCAATTGGTTAAATGGAAATAAGCGTGCGATCACCTCAGATCGCGTCATCGACCTTGTCGCACTAAAAAAACACCAGAAAACATTTTCATGACACATTAGCTGCCCACTGACCATGCTTCACACCCAAAATGTAAACCCACTCCGGGAATGGGGCACAGCCTATTGGATATTGACGATTCAGGGCCCGACCCGTTACGCTTGTTCTGGAGGGTTTCTAGACTGAGGCTCCGCTGTGTGGATACTGTACTCAGGTTTTCATTTTGCCTTCACATGGGGGCTTCACGGGGGAGGATTTCTTTATTAAGAGAGACAGGAACCCCCTTTATTATGGCTCATCATTTGAGATTGAGTATTTTGTTCTATCAGGTTTATCGTCATCATGAGTAACGACGATCTCAAGGGTCTTGACCCAAAGGCTAGCAAGACTCACTATGTCAGTTCAGACAGTGAGGAGGGTATGTCGCAGCAATTCGCGGTCAAGAATTGTCGCTAACTGATTGATAGGTCGTCTTCAACAGGCCGCTGATGACAAGCGCCAAATTGGAGTTCTGAGCGCATCTATGCTCATCTTTAACCGTGTCATTGGAACCGGTATCTTTGCAACACCAGGCTCAATCCTCGCTCTTCTTGGAAGTCCTGGTCTGGCTCTTATCGTTTGGGTCGTTGGTTCCATTATTGCCGCAGCTGGTACCGCTGTTTACCTTGAATGGGGAACCGGTATCCCCAAGAACGGTGGTGAGAAGAATTACCTCGAGTTCATCTACCGCAAGCCCAAGTTTCTTGTCACTGGTATCTACGCTTCATACATCCTTCTTATGGGATGGGCTTCTGGTAACTCTGTTGTTTTTGGAGAGTACATTCTCCACGCTGCCAACAAGGAGGTTGATCGTTGGAACCAGCGCGCTATTGGTCTGGCTTGCATTACAACTGCATTCCTGATCCACGGTTGTGCTCTCAAATGGGGTCTTCGTCTTCAGAACGCCCTCGGCTTTATTAAGCTCTTCATCGTCTTTATCATGATCATTTGCGGTTTCGTCGCTCTTGGTGGTCATCTCAAGATTGATGAGAAGCCCGATAACCTCCGCAATGCCTTTCAGGGTACTACCGGCAGCGCTTATGGTGTTGTCACAGCTCTGTACAACGTCATTTGGAGTTTTGTCGGTTACAGCAACGCCAACTACGCCCTCAGCGAAACTCGAAACCCTGTGCGAACCCTCAAGATCGCTGCTCCTACAGCTATCATTTCTGTCTCGGTCATTTACATTCTCGTCAACATCGCCTACTTTGCTGCAGTTCCCAAGGCCGAGATCATCGCATCTGAGCGTCTCGTCGCTGCCTCTCTGTTCCGTAATGTCATGGGCCCTGCTGCTGAGCGCGCTATGTCTGTCTTTGTCGCTCTCTCTGCTTTCGGCAATGTCCTGAGTGTCATCTTCTCTCAAGGTCGTCTTGTTCAGGAACTTGGTCGTGAGGGTATTCTCCCCTTCTCTCGTTTCTGGGCTAGCAACCGACCTTTCAACGCTCCTCTGGCTGGTCTCTTTGAGCACTGGGTCATTTGCGTTATTGTCATTCTGGCTCCTCCTCCTGGTGATGCCTACAACTTCATTCTCAAGTATGTTTCTGTCTTGTCTCTGTCTGTCAACCTCGCTAACCAATCAGCCTCATCTCTTATCCTCTTGCGATCGTCAACACCTTTGTCGCAGGTGGTCTCGTCCATCTCTACCTCCACCGCGAGCAGTTCAAGTGGAACCCCCCGATCAAGGCTACTCTGCCTGTCACTGTGTTCTTCCTTCTCAGCAACATGTACTTGGTGATCGCACCATTCATCGCTCCCGATGATCCCAGCCAGAACCAGTACAAGAGCATGCCATACTACATCCACTGTGTTGTGGGTATTGGTATCTTGGTAGCTGGTGCTTTCTACTGGCTCATCTGGGCTATCATTCTTCCCAAGATTGGTGGTTACAAGCTCGTTCGCGAGACTCATGTTGATGAGATTGACGGTTGGGAGTCTAATCGCTTCCGCCGCGAACCTATCAACAATTAATGATGATTTGCTTTTATGCCAGCGAGCGTTGTTTATTTAACTAGACTGATACCCCATAACCCATAGTTCTTGTTCAACAAAGAATTAACTTTTATCTGCATTGATGATCTTTGGATCCACAAATAACCGTGACGTTGCATATCATATCAATTTAGTTAGATGACTCGCATGTGACAATGACCACGATTTGTTTATACATAGTACAGAGCTTGCAGATCCACCATTGTGTGACTTGATCCTGAATGACTGAGGATTTCATTGTTGGCAACTTCCAATGGATTGGGCCTCTGCTTACCCTGGTCTGGTGTTGGCTCAGCCTGGATGAATAATACTCCGCTCCGAACACAACAAACCCGCCATCACGAACACTTCTTCATCAACCGCGCTCACGACCCGGAGCATGCGGATATCACATCCCCATCTTCTCCAATTCTCCATGCAGCTCCCCTCATTTCATCAGGGTCCGACCCGCTGAACTTTATCGGTGCCAGTTCTCCCCCCGAGAATGACGTCCTCACGGCTCTACTTCTGTCTCCGATGGAGGCACCCTCGGATCTACAACAACCCCCGAATCTCTCTTTAAACTATCACAAGTCGCATTAATGATAGCAAACCACACATCACAGCAATCATGTCGAAGTTATTGAGATTAAGGGCAAAGCCCATGACATGGGGCAGTAGCTTCACAGCGCGACAGTTCAGCACAACGAGGCCTGCGTTGGCGGTGCGGGCACAATCGAAGCTCTTCAAAGATGCGGATGCTGCGGTCGCGGATATCAAGAGTGGTTCAACACTATTGAGTTCGGGATTTGGTCTTTGTGGTGTTGCAGACACGTTGATTAATGCGCTGAATCGAAGAGGTCGCGATTCTCTCAATTCGTTGACTGCGGTGTCAAATAATGCTGGTGTTGAAGGCAAGGGGGGTTTGGCAACTCTTACAAGCGCTGGACAAGTCGACCGCTTGATCCTGTCCTTCCTAGGAAGCAACAAGGTGTTGGAAAAGAAGTATCTGACAGGCGAATTGGCTATTGAGCTTTGTCCTCAAGGAACTTTGGCTGAGCGCATTCGTGCTGCTGGCGCTGGCATTCCTGCATTCTTCACACCTACTGCGGCTCGTAAGTTAACCCGTCTATTGACCGAATGAAGCTAACAGGATAGACACCCTTCTTCAGGATGGCGAAATCCCAGTGCGACTAGACAAGTCCGGCGGCGTTGTCGAAAAAGGTCGAAAGCGAGAAACCCGCGAGTTCAACGGTCGAACATTCCTCATGGAGACAGCTATCGAAGGCGACGTCGCCATTGTAAGAGCTTGGAAGACCGATAAGGAAGGAAACTGTGTATTCCGGTGAGTTAACCTCAGTTGACTCCAATTGCGTTGCTGACAGATTAGATACGCGACAAAGGCTTTCGGACCCATCATGGCAAAGGCAGCAAAACTCACAATCGTCGAAGCCGAAAACATTGTCGAAGTTGGAGAAATCGACCCCAACGATGTTGACCTTCCCGGAATTTTCGTCGATCGAATCGTTCCCTCTACCGCCGAGAAGAATATTGAGGTTCTCAAGTTGAGAGAAGAGGGATCTGATGGTCCTCCCAAGGCTACGAGTGAAGCGCAAGAGCGACGAAACCGTATCGCGAGAAGAGCGTCAAAGGAACTTAAGCCCGGATACTATGTCAATTTGGGAGTGGGAATTCCTACGTTGGCTGTTTCTTTCCTCCCTGCCGATTCGACTGTGCATATTCAGTCTGAGAACGGTATTCTTGGAATGGGTGCTTATCCTACAAAGGATGAAGTTGATCCGTATGTTGCCTGTTCATCATTGACGAGACTTTGCTAACAAATTAGTGATATCATCAATGCTGGTAAAGAAACAGTTACCCTCGTCCCTGGCGCATCTGTCTTTGACTCCGCTGAGTCATTTGGTATGATTCGAGGCGGTCACGTCGATGTATCAATTCTTGGTGTAAGTAACACAACCCTATCTCACTTCACCACTAACAGTATCAGGCTCTTCAAGTTAGTGCCGTCGGTGACCTGGCCAACTACATGATCCCCGGCAAAGTCTTCAAGGGCATGGGCGGAGCCATGGATCTGGTCGCCAACCCCGACAACACCAAGATCGTGGTAGCCACTGAACACTGCGCCAAGGATGGCTCATCAAAGATTAAGCAGCAATGCACGTTGCCACTTACAGGCGCACGTGTAGTAAGCACGATCATTACAGATCTGTGTGTATTCGAGGTGGATAGAGAACAGGGCACCTTGACTCTTACCGAGGTCGCGCCTGGTGTGACTGTGGATGAGGTTAGAAGTAAGACGGATGCGGATTTTGCAGTGGTGGATGATTTGAAGCAGATGGAATAGTGATACCAATAGAAGAGAACTTTTGTATACATGAATTCGTCATCATCCTGGTAATTGAGTTGGCCCCACTAGATTGAGTTGGATCCCTTATTTGGGATCAACATCGTTAGACCGTTGGGTTGCACCATTGATCCCTTGTTATAGCGAATAGTGATCCTGAGCACATGAGGAAGGTAATGATCGCTGCAGTGGGCAAAAGTTCGACCGACATTAATGCCAAGCCTGGTGGTTTATAAAGCAGTACGTGTGTGCAGTCAATTACCATACCACAGTCATCATGAAATACTCAATTGTTTCTGTCTTTACTCTTGTCTTGGGCGTCATTGCGATCCCCAAGACAGAGGTCAAGTCTTATGATGGCTACAAGGTCTTTCGTGTAAACACCCACGGCAAATCCGACATCAAGGAGAAGTTGTCATCAGTTACCTTTGATGAATGGGAACATGGCTATCAACACGTTGACATTGTCGTCGCCCCGAACGACGTTGATACCTTTGAGGGCTTGAAGCTCGAGTATACGACTCTCCACGATAATCTTGGCACTTCCATCATTGGCGAGAGCGTATCCCGCAAGAAATGGAAACGCCAAGCCGATGACGACTCTTGGTTCGACGAGTTTCACAACTACAAGGATCACGTTGACTACTTCCGAGATCTACAAGCTCAATTCCCCAACAACTCTAAGCTCGTGTCATCTGGTAAATCGTACCAGAAACGCAACATTTACGGTCTTCATCTTTGGGGGGATGATGGTCCTGGAAAACCTGCTGTTCTTTATCATGGAACTGTTCATGCGCGAGAATGGATCGCTGGTCCTGTAAGTTCGTTGTCAATGTCGCATTTCATCGCTAACTTTTAGACTCTCGAATATATTACCCTCCAGCTCGTCAAGGGTTTCAAGAGCGGTGATAAAGATGTAAAGTCATATTTAAACAAATACGACTTTTACATATTTCCTTTCGTCAATCCCGATGGTTTTGTAAGTTCCACAGTTACATTACATGTCTGTCACAAGCTAATTGTCAGGTCTATTCCACCACGACGGATCGTCTCTGGCGAAAGAATCGTCAACCTCCTCCCGCTTCCGCAGCCAATCAAACATGCCACGGTCGCGATATCAATCGCAATTGGGAGTTTGGATGGGATGCAAACAAGCGCGGTGCTTCAACAGACCCATGTTCTCAGACTTACCGAGGTGAAAAGCCTACCGATAGTCCAGAGAATGCAGGTCTCGACAAATTCGTCCGTCAACTCCGCGATACTGTGGGTATTGCTCTTTATATCGATTGGCATAGCTACGGACAATTTCTCCTCTCTCCATTCGGTTATAAAGAAGATCTTTACGCACCTGAGCTTGGAAAATGGACAAAGGCTGCTGCATTGGTCAGCCAAGCTATTTACGGTAGATCAAATGGTACCACGACGTATACATTTGGGCCCAGTGGCGCTGTTTTATATGTTACCACTGGTGCTGCTCCGGATCACGTTTATAGCATTGGTGGTGCTAAGTTTTCGTATACCATTGAGCAGCGTGATACTGGTGAGAATGGATTCGTTCTTCCTCCCGAGGAGATCCGGCCAAATGCTGAGGAGCAGTGGGCTGGGCAGAAGGTACTGTTGTCGCTGTTGGATGAGACGTTTTTCGATGGAAAGGGACCTGCTCTTTATCAAGGACAGTCTTAGATGCAGTCATGTTAATCTGCTTCTCGTATATACTAGCAATTGAGTAGATCCCTAGTGGAGGAGCGAGGTTTACAGTCCTTTGACCGTTAAACTCTACGCATCTTTAAAGTGTAAATGCCATCAATTAATCATCGCTGTATCTTAACTCGTCAAATCTAACTTGCTATCTATTACAGCTTCGACTCTCTACCTGGCGCAAAGCTACTTCCACCAATTGCCTCAACAATTTTATCCACTGTATTCAAGAGCCAATGACCACCCTCGTCACTAGCCAAATATTGAACAGCCTCTTCACTCTCACCATCTTGATCGTTCTTATACGTTCCATCCTCGAGAGCCTTTCGCAGACCAAACACATGTGACAGCACCTGAGGTCCAACACCAGTTTGCGCCCGTAGACAAGAAATGGCAATCATGGAGGTGTGAATTCGTCCGAGACTAGCCAATGCATCGCGCTGAGCAGCAGGGGGGTCGGATAGAAGAGCAGAATAATGACTGCTTAGAATATAAACGGGTAAATCGGGATGCGCAAGAGCAAGTTTCTCAAAGAGCTTGTCCTCGTATGGTCGGTAGATGGAATCCCAAAGACCCCGTCCACGCGCCAACGCCTCGTCAATATTTTGCGATGTCGGTTGTCGACTCGGTTTCGTGCAGAGCTTCGATGTCACATCTTCTGGAAGCGAAGCATGGAACGCATTTAGGGAATTGATCGTTCGTGGGATACCGTTGAAGCTGATACACTTCAAACCAACTTCTCGGATGAACTCGGCATTCTGAACAGCCGAGGCTGGATCTTTCGCCGACGCGACGCGATGAAGAACGGGAAGGGAGTCAGGAGAGTTAAGGGTAAACGTAGCAGCAGCCTATAAATGTCAGAAAAGTAATGCGACAGTTGAATTGAGTAGTATATACCGAAACTGTTAACCACGACTTTGGACCGAGGTTCCTAATCGCAGCATCATTGGCAATCGCTTCATACAGCTCTTGAACCTGCTGCGGCGCAGGACGAGGACCTGGACGCGCAAAAGGCGCATTGATCAATGCTTTCAACGATGTAGATAATTTCGACATATCGGCAGATTTCTCGTTGTTTGACATTGTTTCGCAACCGAGAAAGCAACGCGGTTTTGTGAATGACGATGATGGGCGGAAGTCAGAGTTGGAGACCGAGGGATATCCCCACATTCCATCCGGGGTTCAGAATGATCAAACGGTCGGAGATAAATCTGGGCTCCGATTATTGATGTAAGTGTACAAAACAATCACATGGAAGGGAGTTAGAATAGAGTAGAGAGTAAGCAAAGAAATTATTACAATGGGTTCTGAAAAGAAAAAGGAGCCTTTTTGGCTTGGGTATGTTTTATTATCTGAATAGTGAGTGAATCAAGCTAATATTTGACAGTGGTGCTGCAGCATGCATGGCTGTTTGCTTTAGTATGTTTGTCTTCAACTCACCTATACAAGTCCACTAACCTTTGTAGCCCATCCTTTGGATCAAACAAAATAGTATGTATCATCATCTTCTTATTTTCGTCGCTAACAAGTCAGTCGCATGCAAGTACTTAAAAGCAATGCTTCCATGTTAAATGTTTTATATCGGTTTGCCGCCCGAGATGGTAAGTCTCTCGTCTCATAGAGCAGCATTTACTAATTATTAGGCATCCCATCACTTTGGAACGGTTTATCAGCTTCAATCCTCCGTCAAGGAACTTATTCAACCGCCCGTTTCGGCTTTCATACATACTTTTCAGACAAACTGAGAGGATACACAGGCAAGAAGCTTACAGTTACACAAAACATAGCATGCGCTGGTGTAGCTGGTGGCGTTGCTGGTTTAGTTGGTAATCCAGCTGAAGTTATACTCGTTCGTATGTGTGCAGATGGAGCAAAGGCTCCTGCTCAACAGTTCGGATATGCTCATGCTCTTGATGCTTTGGCAAGAGTGTATAGCGACGAAGGAATGAGAGCTTTCTGGAAGGGTCTTGCTCCTAATATTGCGAGAAGTGCTTTGATGAGTGAGTCCTCTACTTCCATTTAAAGGTTAAAAATTGCTAACCGTTTTAGATGTCTCTCAAATCGCTACGTACGCCTCTGCTAAGCAATATCTTGTTGGTATCGGCTTCAGTGACGACACAAAGACTCATGCAATTTCATCCCTGGCCGCTGGAACTATGGCAACCACTCTATGTGCTCCAGCAGATGTGCTGAAGAGTAGAATGCAATCAAGTGCTGGAAAAGAAGGCCTTGCTCAAGTTTTAAGCACTGGTCTTCGAGAGGAAGGTCCACGATTCCTTATGAGAGGCTGGACACCTGCTTGGCTAAGACTTACGTATGTTTTCAGTCCCAATGGCCAACTCAGCTAACTTTATAGACCCCATACTGTTTTAACTTTTGTCTTTATGGAGAAGCTTCGACAACTTACATCGATAGATTGGTTAGGCGGACTTCAATCAACTGAGAAAGAAACACTGCGTTGAAATATTTGATTTATAAGAGCTATGGAATTGCGCGAGCTTGTTTATACAGTTATTAAATACCAACTTCAGGCCAGTAAAGCCATTCAAAATTCGTCATATCTTCCCATGATAATCCACCAAACGAAGGTTCAAAATCGTTTCCAGGTTGATTCAGAGCTTGAACGATTTGATCACCTGACATTGCCGAAAACTGTAGAGGTTCAGGCCATAATGCCTGTTGATCTAAAAAGTTGGGAGTCGTTATGGGTGCTTCGTTGACGATGGGCATTCGAGGATCTGATATACCATCTCCTGTCGCTGCTCTTCTGACGATTTGCTTTAGGTATTTCCCGTATTTGATTGACAGGCCGTTGCGATGTCTTGTAACTTTGCCGACTCTTTCGAGGACGGTAGCTGTTTCGTCGATGAGATTTCGAACACTTGGTGCCAAAGATGATCCTCCAGTTGCGTAAGAACTCAATGTCAGAGCGAAACAGGCTGCAAATGAAATCATGATGGCTGTGTTATTCGGCATTGATTGCAGCTGTGACTCTCCCTGTATGGCAGCTCTCATGACATTGAGAGCAGATGAAAGGCCAGCAGTGTGGAAGAATCGGCGGACTTCGAGAGGTGCAGTTGGATGATTTATCACACCACCATATATAGACAGTCTGGTATGTGTGACGAGAATTTCAACGTATGGTGGAAGACGGCGGCCTAATGGTCAGCGAGATTCTTTAAAAGGTTATAGAACTTACTTGGGCCTTTTCCAATTGAAACTCCCCATTCTGTATACCATTGATCAAAGAATCGTTCAATTGACCCTTGGATTCTGATAAGGTTAGCCGAGTCAGTGACTTTGAAGAATGAGACATACGATTGAGCGATTAATGAACCATCGCTGGACGCCATCTGGGATCCATCGCAGAGAGCACGAACAGTAGCAAACAGCGCATCTAGATCCCTTCTGAGCACGGCCATTGAAACAAGATGGCCATCGAGGGGATCGGCATAATCAGAACGATGCCAATTATCGCAGTCCTTCAACGATCTCGTCATTGGCACTGAAAATGGTCGTCCTCTTGCCAAAGACATTCCTCTTTCAAGGACAAACAACGAAAGCCAACATCGTTCTCGATTTCGAAGGAATAGTCGTCCTTTTTCAGACCATGGATCAATTTCAGGAAATCCATCCATTGCCAAAGCGGCTCTCGGATCAAGACAATCTCCCCGGGCAAGTCCAACACTAGACCCTGAACCCAACATTTCTGGTGAGACAAGACTTTTGTGCAGAGATAAATCCGTAGCAACTGTATTCGCGATTGAGATGTATGTGCAAGTCTCATCATCTGTTGAATGCTGCCCAGGAAACATCCATGGGATATTAACCATGAACGCAAGTACAATTTCGACAGATCTGTATCGTTTCACCATTACTTTATGCGCAAGAGTTCTGGCGTGATTCGATAATCGTCTTGAAAGTGCTGCTGCTGAAGGCATAAAGAGTGCGGAGGCAGCCATGATGGACGTATATAAGAATGCAGATCTTGAACGTGTGAATTCGACAGTGTAAATCCTTGGATCAAGACCCCAGCGAGTATGTGCGAGGTTACGATGAAAACTACGCGGTTAGTACGCGCTAGAAATAAGACTGTGAACTTACAAGTTGAAGAGCTTATCTGCTTCATCTTCGGATACAAGTCCCAAAGACACAGGATCAACGTCATGTCCAATATCGAGATGGACTTGTGCTGGCGCAAAAAATGCTTGAATTTCATCCTCTGTTTGTCCCGTGGTACTGGCTGTATGCGCTTGCTGTGGCGAATTACCGTGTCGTGAATCAGGTGAAGGCTGGATGTATGAAGCTCTTGCAAGTAGCTGTAACGGATTCTCTGCATCGTCAATGGCAAGACTTTGTTGCGTTCTCTGAATAAAATCAGGCATCGCTACAGGGTCTTGCTCCTCTTCTTCTTCCGAGTATTGATCCTCATCGCCATCGCCACTGGCACTATACCCCCGAGTCGGTGGTGGTTCAGGTGTATTCGCATTGGTGAGTAAATCTTGTAAATGACTCAGAATTCTATCATCTTCAGGATTCTTTTGTGATGATGATCGGGCGCGTTTAACAGCTTGATCAATCTGATACAACGCCTTATCCAGCCCCGTGCGTTTACTGACAAGTCAGCAGTGTAACATTACAAAGCTGGGGTGCTTACTTTTTAATACCCTTTTGTCGTCCGGGATGATATGCGGGACGTACACACTCGCAATCAAGTTGTACGCATCTCCTGCATCGTTCTTGATGAGGTTTCCAGTCGCATTTGATCTTTGATCGACGACACACGAGACATGCTGCCTGTCTTGGACGCGGCGAATCACCAGCATCTTGCGGGGAAGTTTGGCTCTGAGTGTCAGAGTTGAGCCCCGCCATGATAATAATTAGAAAAATCGGAGGTTGATCTGTGACCGAGAGACTAGATACGCGATGGGATAAATGGATGAGGTGATGAGAAACAAAGTTGGGTCATGGAGACGGGAGTTGAACACGCGGAGACATTCCCGACTCGAGTCAGGTCGTATGCCGTCGGAAAACAACATGATTGGTCAAGATTTAAGCTTCCGATATCGACTCGTTGAAGGCGGAGAAGCATGAAGATAGGGAAGGATCTTCAAAACCAATAACTGATAAACATGACTATAAAACATATGTAAAGATTGAAAATAAGATAAAATACTTGCAGATACCCTTTATCATGTCGCCATCGACCCTGTCGAGCACGAAATGAACGGTCAACTTCAAAAGTGGAAATTGTCATCTACTATATCATCGGGCAACTCGCGATTCTAACCTAATCTGGTACAGCTGCATGTTGCAATCCACATTTGATACTCCATTCATGAAAATCTTCTATTAGATAATGGTAAAATGTGAGATATTTATAAGAGAGCCATGGAATGAATTGATTTTGGGATAAATCACCGTCAAAATGTCGTCCAACGTTGTGATTGAGAATGGCAGCGATAAAGATGTCAAGGATGTTACTGAGGGAAGCATTGAACAGTCTAAGCCCGTCTCTCGGTTTACACGATGGTATCGCAGTCCTCTCTTCAATGTCATTATCGTTGGATTGATCTCTTTCACTCAGCCCGGAATCTGGAATGCTCTCAACAGTAAGAACCACCCAATCATCTTGTCACTATCATTACTAACATCCTCAGATACCGGTGCTGGTGGTCAACAAGAACCATATCTTGTCAATGGCGCTAACTCACTCACTTTTGGTATCATGGTGTTTGGATGTTCCCTGTTCAGTATCCTAGCCAATAAGATTGGTTTGAAATGGGTTCTTCTCATTGGAACCCTTGGCTACGCGCCCTACTCAGCATCCTTGTACACCAACAACCGATACGGAACTGAATGGTTTGTTCTTTTGGGTGGAGCTACTTGCGGTATCGGAGCTTCTGCTCTTTGGGCTTCCGAGGGTGCTATCGCTTTGGGCTACGGCGATGTCAAGGACCGTGGAAAATTCAGTAAGTTCGTTTAATTCGAGTCATTCAATTGCTAACTTTTGCAGCTGGAATTTGGCTTGGTTTGCGCGAATTGGGTCAATTGATTGGCTCTTCAATTCAACTTTCACTCAACGTTTCATCCGGAAAACGAGGTCGTGTCGGATACACTACTTATCTCGTTCTCATCGCTCTTCAATGTCTTGGCCTTCCTCTCGCTCTCCTGGTTTCGCCTCCCAACAAAGTCATCCGATCTGATGGATCCAAGCTTCCCACCGCCAAAGCTCAAACAAGTTTCAAAGAGCAATGTAAACGATGGGGTGCACTCCTCAGACGCAAGCAGTTCTTCCTCTTGATTCCCATTCTCGTCGGTTTCAACTGGAACAGCACATACCTCGGAATTTATCTCGTCAATTACTTTTCCGTTAGATCAAGGGCTTTGGCTTCATTGACTTCGGGTATTGCTGCTACCGCTTCTAACATTTTCTGGGGATGGTTCTTTGATCTCAAGTACTTTAGCCGACCTCAGCTCGCAAGAGTAACTTGGGTCTTCTTGGCTGTTACTATGACTGCTCTGTTTGGCTGGCAGTTTGCCATGGAAATGGAATATCGCAACTCTAACCCTCGCGTTACTTTGGATTGGGATCTTCCTGGATTCGGTCGTGGGTTTGCTGTCCAAGTTCTTCTTCGGTAAGTCTCCATGTCAAAAGATGAGATAATTGCTAACTTTTTAGATTCATGAACGAATCTCACTACATGTTTGTGTACTGGATCATTGGAACTTTCTTCCAAGACGTCGAGACTCTGACTCTTGCTGTCGGTCTCGTTCGATCTTTTGAGTCTCTTGGATCTGCCTTGGCTTTTGGTGTTGGCGCTGCCAAGGTGCCCCCTCTCACTAACCTTATCATTGCTTTTGCCATGTTCTGCGTTTCACTGCCTTCTACATCTTTTGCAGTTTTCCTGGTTCCTGACCGTCCAGAAACAAACGCGCTTGATGAGAGCACTGAAACTGAGGAATAGAGTTCGTTAGATAGATACCCCAATAAAAGTTAATGTGATTTGAGAGTCATCCATCGGTACGCTATAATTTGAGTTTCTTGAATTGGCAATTATTGAGCCATACATCCAATCATGGCACAACGGATGCAGGACAACGGCACAAGCGAGACATCCCAAGCACTTGAATAAGTAAAAGTGAGGTCGATCAGGTATACCCGATGTTGATTCGTTGCTATCCGAGTCTCTAGTTTAGCGATGAAACCAAACCCTCATCGAGATCTCTGTATCGAATTGTCCCATTCTTGAAAGCTCGAATCAATCCTCGAACCTTGTGCTGAAAAGGTTCAATCTTTCTCAGTTGTATGAGCTTCATAACAAGTCGATATGTGAGAAAGGAGCTGCCGGCAATTGAACCAGTTTTGAAGAAAAGTGAGAGATTATCATGTGAAACTGCACAAGCAAGGGCAAAGCACGACGCCATCCTTTGCGTGTTAGTCAAGCTCCGAAAAGGGTCACGAAACGTACCATGCAAAATTCATCAGAGAGATAGAATTGATGAGTGAGTGTTTCTGTGTCTTCACCCTTTCGAGTATGTCGTCCAGGGTTACAAGATCCTGCATTGCGTTGGCTCGCGATACCTTCAACACTTCGGTATTCTCGTTCGCTTGGGTCACCAATCTGGTTTTGAGACCAGGAAACTCGTCAACTCTCGAAAACTGACTCATGTAGTCAAATTATTGGCTCAAGTGACGATTTATTGATTGTCTGCAAATTTCAAACTCTTCAAAGACGTCGCTGTCACCTTGACTCAGCGGGACTGTCAACTCGAACCGGTATCCAGCCTTAACTTCCTGACTTTCTTGGGGATTTTTCGGTCATGATAATATGAAACTTCTGGGTACTCTGTAGTCCTTCGCCTTTAACTTTCGTGTGTTGCTGGAGGTAGGATCGAAGCTGGGAAGCATTGCTCTAATAAGACATGGGCTGTCTGTAAAGCAATCCCAAAGCACAGGCAAACTATGGCTGAGAACCAACTTTGATTGGCCGATCAGTACCAATTCTTTTGTTTCAACTGTAATCATTCTCCTAACAACAATAAAAAGTGGCGTCCACCTGACCACGGGTATGTGCATCTTGCCAGGGGCGGTTGAACCAACAAGTGTCTGTGCATTCTGATAGATCTGGTGCTTAGATCAAACTCAAACTCAAATCCCGGAGTTGTGACATGTTACAAAAAGGAAAAAGGAAATATTCTGGGTATCAAATTCTATATGATTACTAATCTACATAGACCTCGAACTAGTACTATCAGATCTCATCTGAGTCGTAACTTCAGTCTTGTTAAACTTTGATTCTCTAACAAGACTTTGTTCATCATTCTCACTATACTGCACTTGAAATGTTCTTTGCAGTTCAATTCCTCCATGCTCGGGTGTATGTATTGAATCACCTGTATGAGAAGGCAATTCTACACGAGCACGATTGCTGCGACTCATGATATGTGACTTTCGTCCGTATTGTTCGCCGTAGTTTTGATACTTGCTTGAATCGTAGGACGATCCTCCGAGAGAGGGAACCAAACGGACAATAATCACACGCAGAGCAGGCATGGAAGCGCAGATGATACCAACATTGATCTCGACGGTTGACCAGATAGATATGTCAGTTTGGTCGTAGGTGAGATTGTGAGAGGATCCAAGATCAACGATGAACTGCAGACGGATAATGCTCACAACGGTGACACTAAAAGGTTAGCTTGGTTGTATAAAAAGGATGATTGACTTACAAAGTTCCAACAATAAACATGGCAGCGACACCAATCTTCTTTTTCCAATGCAGTTTGAGTCTTCGAAGATACCACATTGGAACTGCAAGCATCCATGCATCAAGAGCAACACTAATGGCCGCATTGGCCCAACCGATAGCCATGATGTTCATACTGATACTGTTAGCTAGATTCATCAATCGCGTTTGTCGACATACCATGTTCCCTTGTGCTCGCCATCCCAATTGAGCCAAAAGTAATTGACAGGCGTACACTGAAAGGCAGCCAGAAACATAAACAGCACACCGTAAACAGCGTTGAAAATAATTGTCCCCCATAAGATTTTCTGCGCAGTACCTGGAAAGATCCGAAGGTAAAAGAACAATAGTGATGTCTTTAGTAATGAAACTTGAGCAAAGTAAAAGATTTCCAGTATCCAAAAGTAAAATCCGAATTGTGTTATGTCATCAAACTTGAGGGTCCAGATATCGCGGCCTTCTCCGTGTCCAGCGGTTCCATGGATATTCATAGCAGTCGAGGGCATACCGAAGATGAGTGTCAAGACAATAAAGAGATCGTCCAGACCGAATTGGGCCTTTCCGAAGTGGTACTTGGACCAGAGTCGAAGGAGGGTTGCAACACCGGAGATAACGCCGAGGACGATTGTCGTGTTGACGAAAATTGGTGTTTTATCGCGGATGGGAGCGTTGCAGTAGGTAGCGGTCATATTGAGAGTTGCTAACGATGTTAGAGAAGTTTCTTGAAAGGGCAGGGCAGTTGACATACTCAAACTATCTTTGACGTTGCAAGCCAAGGCCGCACATCCTTCAGCTGCTTTCAAGATTTCTTCAGTCGTACATATACACTCAACATTGGTTGAGTTGCAAGCAGATTTGGAAATAGCATCGTTGTAACAGGGAGCCTACACATGTTAGTACAAGCAAAGAACATCTCTGTCCAACGTCAACTCACTGCACAATCAGGCAAACCCGTCAACAGCTCTTTAGTTGTATCCAGCTCTCCTACAACCAGCGGCACAAAGGCCACCAGCAAAGGTAGAGTCCACTTCATGATGATGATCGACACGTTTACAAGGAGATAGCCCGCGTGCGGACCCCAGGGGATATTTAACAGATTCAAATCAAGCGAGCCCCTAGGACTAAAAGATCCTTACAACAATCGTCTCAAGTGTCTGGGTTGAGAGATCAACGTCTCCACTACCATTCGTCCCGTCAATTTTGTGGATGATCCGGGTGCTTCCAGATGTAGAGTGACATCGTGGAGGCCCTGGAAAAGCTAATGTTTAGTTTATTAAATGGCGCAGTTCGCGGCATTAGAACCTCGTGTTGATAAAGCTCATACGTGGGTTTTTCTGTTAGTGATTACTGTGAGTTCAGCTCGCCCGCACTAATCGGCATCAGATGCCGGGGTAACAAGTCCAGAACGGGAACCTCCTTTTTCTTCGAAACTCCAAGTTTCAAGTTTTGGAAAAGGTACCAAGTCTGGAAGGTCGTCTTGAAAGTAATGCAAAGGATCCAAGGAGCCTGCTCGCCCCCCTTGGCATGTGTCAACAATCCGATCCTTGTATTGTCAAGGATTGGAAAGATCCACTGCATTGGTTTCTGATAGAAAGGAAATGATCTACATCAGCACTCAATTGAAGGCTTCTTTTTAACCTCATAAAAGTTAACTGCATGATTTGATCACTGCATAACGGAATCGTTCCGGTTCTAGTTGGCCCCTTTGTTGCGCGTCATATCTCAAATTGGCCATACAAAACTCGGTTAGTCTGTCCGATCATACCCCAGGTTTCATCTCAACTGGCAATTCAACCGAAAACGACGGAGAGTCCGCCGAAAGCTTATCAGTAGAAAGAAATTAAGTCAGGTACTCAATTCTGCAATACTAGTTTTCGCTATCAACATAGTTCCGGATGACTTAACAAAACGGGAGATCTATTGAAATAATTTCCACATAATAAAGGCTGTTGGTTGTGCTAGCGTTTTGCGGAGTACCCGTTTTGAGCTCGCCTCGGTGAAGCTATTTATTCGTACGCTTGCAGGGACTAGAAGCTTAGAACCTCAAAGGAACAGCCCAGACCGCTAGCCTTGTACATATTGAGATAAAAACCTTAGGGCTGTTGGAGCAACGGTCACTAAGACTGTTCCCCGTTTTGCGAACAGACAGCGGGGCGACGTTTAACAAAGGCCCGATATATTGCATTCTATATATCGATTTTAGGAAGTTGTTGGTTGATCAGAAATAAACGGAGCTGATGATCTAAAAGGATTGATATCCTGTAGGGATCCATTGCCATGGGTAATATGCAAGTATCCTTGTTATCTGACTCATTTTGTCGTCGGTTATTAGAATTGCAACGTCGGTTGTAGCAGTAACCGCAATGAATCCGGACTGTTTGATCCCGTGACAGTAGTTCAGGTTGGAGAGACTAGGCGGGGCATTATTTCCGTTGCCCTGATGTGTCAAGGGTTTAAAGTGTTCTAGATTGCTCATAGATGTTCCAGATACCAACAACCCCTGCGTCTTTCGGTGATGCAATACATCAATAATAGGAAAGCATTTCGTGTCTCCGAGACAAAACTATATTCTTGGCAAGTTAAATGCTTGTTGGTTAATGCTTATTACGTTATAGGTCCTAAAGCTTTGACTTGAGCAACAACAACAAACTATTCATGAAACAGCAACAAGTCCGAGTGGCGTTATCAAAAGCAAATCACAGGGCGGATAGCAGATCCTGTTGTTACATTGGTCCACGTGAGGTCTTGTTTGCATAGCGATTAGATATCCGGTTTAGGCGAGACGGGTTGTGGAGACGATGAAGATATTAGATTCCGCAGCTGAAAATCGGGAGCCGGGTTTAATCTCATATCGTGAGGGAATGAGAGCGGTGAATGGTGGATCTGTAAAGACTGTTGGTTGGTTTGATATCCAGTGGATAACTTCATACGAGAGATGCTTTAGCAGATCGATAGTTTGAATCCTTTGAAGATTGAATCTCATCAACCCACTCTGTAAATCGTTGAGGACGGACTTAAGACTCCTGGTCACGCATTGATACTCAGTCAAATCTTCTCCACATGGACCCTTATTCATTGCAACAAGATTTACGTATCCGTCAGTGGGGGTTACCATTGCTGTGGATATCTTCACGATATCCTGCTTGGTGTTCATGCTGGAATCCCTGCTGGCAGTCATGAAGATCTCTGGATACTCGTTTGTATCATGAGTTTATTTGTGTAACCAACTCAAATTGTTATCTCCGTGCCCTATAGGTTTTGTTTGTATATTTCTTTACCTTTGGTATCCAAGGATGAAGATAAGTTTCAGCCTCAGTATTTAACATAGGCTCGGGGGCCAGTTAACTTCACCACCAGTATCCATACATCCATATCTTTTAGGTTGTTTCCTATTAATATATTCCTATATTGCCTCTTCGTTGCCATTGGATTCTCTTCCTTGACATAGTTGCGGTCAATATCCACCCTACTCTTTCTATAGCAGGGAACATCACTTGGTCACTTGGCTGCCATTTGAAAATTTGGAACTTTGAGTGGCAATCTCTCTCATACTAACGGCTTGGCTGATCGTTTCGATAAGACCAGATATCCCGGTTTCCTTGTAGAAAACAACTCTTGCCAAGTCTCAATGTTTCATCTATACAACAACTTTTCAAAATGCTACCCTGAAACCGTTACATATGCATGCTACAGCGGAACCTCCTCACGTGCAGATTTTTTAATGTCTCTGGCATCATAT
Organism: Fusarium anguioides; assembly: GCA_012977745.1. Classification (NCBI taxonomy): domain Eukaryota; kingdom Fungi; phylum Ascomycota; class Sordariomycetes; order Hypocreales; family Nectriaceae; genus Fusarium; species Fusarium anguioides. The sequence continues at coordinate 202,777 of JAALXK010000100.1, read as the reverse complement.
CATATATCCGCAGATATCGGATAAAGGTTACTTATTAGTGCAGCAATGTTACGTAGCCATGGGTTAGCATAACCAACCGGAACAGACGGACTTGGCTGTTTCAAACATTCGGTGCCGCAATTCTTCAACAAGTATCCCCGCAACCACGTGGAGTCAGTCATTAATGCGTTGGAGTTTGATCAACTGCCGGGTAGGCGTCAGAGTTTATTCTCATGTGTGATGTATGTTTGAGTTTAGAAATCTTTGTTGGCGGAGGGACTTGTTAATCGAGATGACTTCACTTCAACTTACCCTAAAGACGAATCATGACGTCAAGATGGTAACACTGCTTCATGCAGCAATCATACCATCAACTCAACCCTTCAGTTTTCAATGCATCGCGTCTTCAGTCGTAATATCATTCGCAATTTGACTCGCAATGTCCCTCACACCATTATCATCTCTCCGCGTGTCAAAACATTTAATCCCATCTCACAACCTAATCCCCAATTGCAGCATTCACCAAAAACCCCTGTTGCACTACCACTCAGCCTTCAAAACTCCCATTTCCCCCTCCGCCATCGAATCACATCTCAAATCAATTGCTGTCGTAATCCCTCAATGGCGCTACACAATGTACTCCCAAACACACTTTCATAGTACATCTCATGAAGTCCTCTGCATAAGCCACGGCAGAGCCCGGTTATGTTTCGGTGGTGAAGACAATGAGGGTCGCGTCGAACCTGTTGTGGAACAAGGCGATGTGATTATTGTGCCAGCTGGAGTGGGACATCGCTTGCTGGAGGATTTGAATGGGGGCTTTGAGATGGTTGGAAGCTATCCACAGGGATGCGATTGGGATATGTGCTATGGAAAGAAAGGCGAAGAGAACAAGGTGGACGCCATTAAAAATCTGGAGTGGTTTCGGAAAGATCCTATTTACGGCAATCAAGGTCCAGCCACAGAGGTTTAAGCATGAGTCGTGGCATACGCCATGGCTGCGGCACAATAAGAACTTTAAACTTCACATGGAACACGCCGTTGATCAAATCATGTATTCAATCCATCATTACATCATCCATTTATCCATTAATCCGTACCATGTACATAACCATTAAGCATTACAATGGACAATTCACCGATTTGACTACTTAAAAGTTCATGGCGAGCGCAGCACCACCAAGCAGAGCGCCGAGGGCGATGGCAGCAGTAGCCTGAGCAGCACCCTCAGTAGAGGTTGAAGGTGACAGACCGGTAGCCTGCTCGGTAGCAGAGGGAACACCCGAAGTGAAGGGGATGTCGCTGGCGGAGCTGGCGCCGGAGAAAGCGGCCTCTTGAGTCTTTGCAGTAGGGTTGGCCGTGGCAGATGGCTTCTCGGGGTTGAGAACGGCATCAATGACATGGACAACACCGTTGGAGATGAGAACATCAGGGACGACGACCTTGGCCTCGTTGACGTAGACAGTACCGTTGTAGATCTTAATGTTGAGCTTCTCACCCTCAGAAGTGGTGAGAGTCTCGTTCTTGAGATCAGTGCTGTAGGCAACAGTGTTGTTGATGACGTGGTACTTGAGAATATTCTCAAGAGTCGAGGTCTTAATGTCTTTGAGGGCAGAACCAATCTTGGCGAAAGCGCTGTTGCTGGGGACAAAGACAGTGATGTTTCTCTCGCGGCCGAGGGTAGTGGCCAGCTTGGCCTCGGTGAGAGCGCCGACAGCAGCGGAAAGGTTGGCGGCGATGGCCGTGTCGGAGATGTTCTTGGGGATGGTGAGAACCTTGTTGATGACGTGGATAACACCGCCGGTGAAGTTGAGATCCTGATTGAGTTAGCAAGCGTGAATTGATCAGTGTGCCATTGACTTACAGCCTTGGTGACATTGGACTGCTCGTGGAAGCCACTGTAGAAGCTGACAGTATCATCCTTCATCATAGCCTCGACACGCTGGCCACCAGTGATATTGGCATATGTCGAGTTGGTGAGGTGTGTGGGAACAAAGGTGGCGTTGTCGGTGATGTTGCTAGCATAGTAGGTACCGTTCAGGACATGGTACTGAAGGATAGCAGCGACAATACTGGGGTCGTTCTTGACCATATCGGCAACAGTGGTATCATTGAGGAGGTCCTTGATGGCATCGTTGCTAGGAGCCAAGATGGTGACATTTTTCGCGCGACCAAGCTCTCGGAGAAGGCTAGGCTGAGCACGGAGGAGGCCTGGGTAGTTAGTATATGAAGGGACAGTAAAGGAGTGTACATACCATTGAGCTCAGAGAGGGTAGAGTTGTTAGAGTCGAGAGCATCAGTGAGACTGGTTCGGCTCTGAGCAGTAGCATAGCCCGAGAGGGCAAGAGTGACAAGAGTCTGCAGCTTCATTGTGGTGTTTCAGAGTATCACTAGACTTGAGTTAATCGTGAATAAACAACAAAAAGCCCCGGGGGAACAGCAGCTTATAAACTCCTCGAGAGCACAGTCCTCGGCACCATTCTGGCCAATTGATTAAGCTTTGCCCAGCACGAGCCCTTGCAAGACCAATCTCAAAACAGAGTCAATGACATAGACCAAGAGAATGGGCGTCATCAATGGTCAGAGATGAAATGCGACTCAGTCAAACAGTACACACGGCGAGGCCACGCCAAGGCTCTTGTCTGAGGCGAGGTCAAGGGTTGAAGCTGTCGTGGCTTGCCGCGTGCCGAAAGCCGGGGGAGCTTTGTTATTCGGGAGCTGCAGTTGCACTCACTCATGGGGAAAAAGGTAAATCCAATTGGATATAGAGTTTTTCATTTGCTATCGTAACTAACCCTGCTCGTATTGACTTTGAAAAGCCTGTTTGTTGACCGATTGGAAACGTTAGGAGGCAACCGACCGCGTAACAGACAACCTATACAGACAATAGCTTCCTGCGTTTCTGGTAATATCCGGCAATCTCAGCAAGCTGGAGTCAATTCGGTCTAGGCTGTTCAGCTCCCCCCACTCCCCACAGTCGATCGGGTATCGTGATATCGTCATAGATGTGAATTAAGGTAACGCAACAGCTCATTTTTCAGCATAGCCAACAAATATTTGACTGATTCAATGAATTAAAGACGCTGCCAAGGTCTCGGCACAGTTAGCGTTGCATTCCAGCTGTTTCATAGGATGAATTAGAGCTCCCTTTGACTCTCAACTGGACCAATGCAACGCCAAGGAATAAAGGGAGCTCATGCATCGGTGAAAATTGACCGGTCGTCCAGAGTCTGGGCTTGCCGAAAAATCTGGCAAAGTGTTGGCAGATGCCGATTGGTTTGGTCGTAGGATCCTTTGACTAGGCAACTCAATGGCAATCAGATCAGAGAGGAGGTCCAAAGGGATCGGCGTTCTCCAGTTTCACTCTCTTTGTCTCTCGCATCTCATCCCCAAATACTGTTCCGTCCTCGTTTGCTTCCGACTTCTTTTCTTTGTTCATGATTTGTTCTCGTCTCGCTCGTTGAAGATTGACTAGGTTCGCTCGATCGGGATCGCGGCATTTCTGGAGTTTCTTTCGAAGAGGTTTCATCGCTTTGACGATCTCGGGCTACTTCTGTTAGTTTGTTTACCTCAGGCGTCGGGAGCTTCACATACCGTTCCCCAGTATTCGGTCATTCTCTCGGGGGGTTCTTCCTCAAGCATCTTTCGACAGTTGCTAACAGCCCCAAGAATCTTGTCTCGCATGTTTGCAAATGCTGATTCTTGACTAGCATCACCGCCATCACCAGGAGAAGGAATCAACATGTCCAGCAATCCGTGATCTACCATGGAAAGTGCTGCCATCATGATTTGGCTAGGCGCATAATGGAAGTATGCGTCTGTCACCAAAGGACTGAACTTGAGAACATCGCGCGCTCGAGCATGTGCCTTGTTGATTCGTGTGTCCTCATTCGGTAATCGTTTTCTCAGCTCCAGGATAGCACCCTCTAGCGCTCTGAAAGGATGTCGCACATCGAAAGCAAAGCGGATGCCTTGGCAGAGCAGAAACTCTCCGGCAAGAATTTGCTCGCCTGTTGTATTCGGGAACTTTTCTGAAAAGGCATTAAGTTTGTAGAAGAAACCTTCTGCCTTGCATCCAAAGAAAAGTGATGTTTTGAGGAGATCGGTCGCAGGGTAGGTCATGACCGAGTTGGTCACGTAGAATCGTCGCAGAAAGATGGCGGCGGTCGCTCGAATCTCGGTAGGAAGCTCGCAGAATTGTGCGGCACGAATGAGTTCAACGGTAAAGAACTTGACAAGACGTATTTCTTCATCAGGAGTCAAGAAATCGGGGGGAGGATCTGTCGCAAGTCGGGGAGCGATCTGTTCTCGTGCGAGCGAGTTCGTTTTTGAACGTAGTTCTTGAAGGTTAGCCGGTGTAAACGACCAGAGCCGATACTGGCTCGATTGCCGGTAGCGCTCGTCTTCTGTCGCCATTTTCTGATGATGATTACAGAACAAAGCTGCTTTATCATGGATCTGCCTATTGTTTTAGAGGTCACGTGACCTTATCTTCTTATCGCTATGATCGCCAGGCACGCATCAAAAATAGCATCACCAAGTCAAATGATCACATTCAATTACGACGCATTTCGCGTAATGATTCTATTGTCCAATCAACCCAAACGCCATCCTTGACCAATTTACCGAATTTACTCATAATACATATCAATATCAATATCCCAGATTTTCCCTTCTCGCAGGAGGAGGAGGCGGGGGCTTCTTGGCCCTGTTAGGAGGGGGAGGTGGTGGTTTCTTTCCAAGGGTCAATCCACTTGCGCTTCGACTCAAACTTCCATAGCTAGTTGCAGGGCTGGCAGCGCGATGTTCCCAATCGGGACTACCGCTTCTGCTCGTTGAAACATCATCAGAGAATACATCGTCGTGTCGTCCATATGAGCCGGTGTCAGTAGCGACTCGAGCTAGAGGAGCACCTGGTACTCGGAGATTGGCTAGTGGTGTGGCTGCTGTTGAGGAACGGCCATCAAAGGTTGACGCGCGTCCAATCGGGGGTCGAACGGGTTGAGGGGGAGGAGGCGCAAGACGGCTTCCAGGAGATCTCTGAGGAATGCGAGGCGGTTCCTGTTCTTGCTCTGGCTCTTCGTACACGGCCTGATGACGAGGCTCTTGCCACGAACGAGCAGTGTTTGATCGGCTTCGACCAATCTTGGGAGCACTGGTAGGTGAAGACGTAGCTCCAGCCCAGTTCTGACGAACGCGACGTAACTCCTCAGCGCAGCGCTCATGGTAATCAAGCTCAGCATCGAGGAATTGAGTCAGGGATGAAATATTGTCCACCTCTGTTTCCTTAATGTCCTGCATACGACGAAGGACATCCTCGCTAGTCTCCTCAAACTTGGCTTTGTTCATGCGAACCTCTTCTTCGATACGGAAATCGTCTCGGCGGGCCTTTTGCAGTTTGTTGGTGCTGGCATCGTAGGCGAGACGTCGGTTCTCAAGCTTCTTGCGGGCGTTCTACTAAAGTTAGCGGGTGAAAAGCACGGTAGTTAAAATTGCATACCTGGTACTCTCGCATCATTGCCAGACTCCTCTCAAGGTTATCCAACCAAGTAGCATTGGCGCAGTCAACGTAGGAATCTTGAATGGCAGCAATGCGCTCGTTGGCGCGACCCAAAGACAAAAGACAGTTTCCGAATTCCGAGTCCTGCTCAAAGTCTTCGCCATGGGTAGCCATTGTACGGCCAAAAGATGACATGGGAGTGCCACGCTCCTTGTCTTCCATAAGTTCATTGCGACGAGATAACCATTTAACGTAAGCGCTCATGGATCGTTGCATACGTTCCATGCCTGCAACCGTTAGCCGTTGAACTTGGAAGATTCATGTATACATACCATCATGTCGCAGAGTCATCTCCTGCTCAAGATTCTTGAATTCATCAGAATGAGCAGTTCGGGCCTCAGCGCCCATCTTTTCGCCGGCCCATTGAAAGGCTCGGTCAATCTTCTTTGTGAAATGCATCTTGACGACTCGTTATCGTTATCGGATCCAGTCCGGTAGTTAGTTATGCGCGGGGTCGTCTTGCGCCGTCACTATTTTAAAGTATTAACGAAGGACAGAAACTGATGAAAAGAAAGAATCTCTGAGTGCGAGAGACGGGGTAATAATGAATAGTAAAGTAAAGAACAAGGGGTAGAAGAGGGATGGCTAGGGTGGCGAACAGTTGGGGCGTATGAGATGGAAAAGGACAGACCTTGAAGGTCGTGACTGAATGAATCCTTGACTGGCTCTGGTGATGCGACCTCACAGGTTAGTTAGGTCGAGCCGTTGGGAGTGAAGGTCCAGGGGTGCTTGTAGTGGTGTGGAGGTGAGGTTGGGGAGGCCCAGCCCCAAGGTTAAGGGCATGCCCCCTGAAAAGTACGGACTTACAGGGCACTTGCAGTATTAGCTTATCTTATCGTTCTGCAGAAGGCTGTAAAGGTGAACCTAAGGTAGCGAGCGGGTATGGACCTCAGTCTCAGGAATTGCATTCATATTTATGAAACAAAGCCCGAGCAAACAAAGGGAAATATTGAAACAGATAATTTACAAGTGACGTTATTAATTGCGTCTGTGGAATCTTGTCAAACGATGTGGTGCCATGGGCAGGCCATGCCGCCATGAAGAAGCCAAGAATGGCATGAGATGAAATTTAAACCAAAAAAGACCCCAAAGTTAGGTTTGGTCGGAGGCAATTTTAGCTACCTAGCTCTTGGCTGGATTGGACTGGACGACAGGGCGCTTCGGACATGGCGCGGTTGGTTATTCTTTTGTGGCCATTCGATTTAATGTATCGTGTAGACATGACACGGTGACTGTAGCGCTGACGTATTGTACAGTCAGAGTTTCTGAAAATAGATAACAATTAATTAATAGTTAACGATAATGTGCTCGTAAGGAGCTGAGTGAGATGGATCCTGATACGAGTACGGATCAATTCTGTAACCACCACGTATTGCGTCTCGATGGCCCGTGTCTCCTATCCCCCTGAGACAACGGCGCCAATAGCCTACGGTACCGCTACACTAACAACGGGAACTGTCTCCGGCTGGAAAGCCAAGTTGGTAATCCCCACCACAAGATAGACAGACGGCCAGATACCGTTTGATTTGCTTGGCTATTTACCCTTTAAGGTGAGGACAAGGTATCAAGATAGGTTGATGGTCATATTACACATACACAGTAGACCGCTATGATATGGTCATCGCCATGTCAAGTCTAGCTGAATGGTGAATCATGAAGCTGACCGACCACACTTCTGTCAAGACTCTGTCAAGGTCAAGACCAATCTAGAGTTGACGAAAATTCTGAAAGCTTCTTTGTTAAGCATACCATCTCCATAGACTAACCTTTCCACAAAAGGTTCGTCCTGGACTGTCCGACACCACCATTTTAAGTCTTTCTCACTCACTCACTACCACCCAATGCTGATCTCTCAACAGTAATGTCGGCCCGTCCAACCATCTCCAACCTCACATTTTTATCTCACGTTACCCTTCGCATGTCTGTTCAACCCCGCTTCCAAAAGAGCCGCAGGGCAGGTAAAAGATCGACCAGGTTGATTTATCGTTATCTCGTTCTAGAAACCACCTTTACCAACCTCCAGCCTTGTTAGGGATAGTTCAATCTGCGAACTGTGTGTCGCCTAAAAAGGCCTCGTTGCAACTTGCCCCCTCATTGTTAACAGCTCCACATTATGGGGGATCCAGACCATTCCTCCAGTAGATCCAACTCTCCACCAACGAGCTTGCGTAATGCTTCACGGGGAAGAAAAGCACGCAACGACGGATACTGTGTGCTGGTTACATTTGAGATTACAACCATAAAAGCTTGCACTTGCCGATCTCATTCCCTTGTTTCGTCTTGACACCAACTCCCATCTCCAGTTGAAAAAGCTTGGCTTTACATATTTACGCTAAAGTAGACTCCCTAACTCCCCCAGAGTTTGAGTGGCAGACATAATTGGCGCGCGCCAGTATTGGACGATCCATATTTTCCAAAGAGGCAGTGCTATTTTTGATACAAATCCGAGAGATGGTTCATTGCGATCCGCGTTAGTGAAACGTTTTATGTGCGCATCTCGAGACAATTGCGTGGCACAGGTGATGTGATCTTTAGGGTACCTCTGGGGAACATGATATATTAGATATGGGAGATGATGTAGGGTTAATATTTGTTAAAGAATGCCTAAAATTATATATAAGTTTCGGTAAGATTTAGGTAGTTCTTAATAATTACACTCAAAGAGATGGACTTGCGTCTGATGTTTTGTGCCCCCCCTAGAGTATCAACGTATCGATTTCAAGGGTTGGACAAGGGTTATCGACATCTGTCAGCATTCCTTGTCTCATCTGGAAGGTCCCTTGTCCAGTGGATGTCTGTAACTCGGTAGTTTTCTGGTTGAAGGATGAAGCTTGGAGGCAAGTCGTTTACCTCTTACCAACCGTTCAATTACAGATACATATCACCATCCTACCACCATTACATTCAATACATACACTTTCCGCAATATCCGCATTCTTGATCACACGCAGCATAATCACTCTCCCCGTCACTATCCGAAAGCGCCGCCATAAACTCTTCCCAGCGTCCCGAGTCTCCCGGATCAACCTTTTTCTCACTTCCCAGCCAATCCTCCCATTGCTTCCTGACTGAATCCGATAAGACATCACCTGCGTCTGACAGCTGCTTGCGAATCTCGAGAGAACCGTTATTGGACCATACTATTTCCAACCTGCCATCCTTTGACGCATGGACCTTTTTGATGATGAGGCGCAGGAGAGAAGCGAGACGCTTGAGCGATGGTTGATTGAGATCCTGCCATTCTTCAATATCCGCTTTGACATTTTTGATCTCAATGTTTTCATCTTTGAAAAGTCCTCTTTCGTGGTAAGCGAGGAGAAATTGAGTGACTTGAGCGATCCACAAGCGTGGAAGTTGTTCACCAAGATGATCTTTTCCACGAACCGTGACTGATCGCGTCTTCAAGTCGAAGACATTACTTTGAGGGACTGATTCGCCAGCGTCTGAAGCTTTGAGTTTGCCAGAACCGTTTGACATGGATTGAGTAATGCCGAGGCTGTGCATGTCGGCAAATGCATCTCCCTTGACAGTCTTGCTCACGGGGCTGGTTGCAATGAACCCATCACCTTCAAATCGAACCATGAGATCAAGACCGCCAAACTGATATGCAAGAACTCTCTGGTGAGTTGTGGAGCGTCTAACTGAAGCGTCCCATGTAGTGTACGCCTCAGGAAACGTATGTCCATAACCTCGAACGCCCTCAATCTTCTCCTTTGGGGAATTCTCTCTGCGAATGAGATGTACTGTTTCGCCAACCTTTTCAACAAGGATGCGAAATGATCGGTCTAGGTCAACGCCACGAGAAAAGCGCAAAAGGTTTCCGATTGTGCTTCCGCAAGCGACAATGTTGACAGGAATGGGCTTGGGGTTCATCTTCATCACAGAGACAATGGTGGGCTCAAGAGGATGTTTGGGGTATGCTGCCGCGTTGACATCGCGATAATACTCGCCAGAGTCACCAGGAAGTCTTTGCTGGCCTTTTGAGGGTGTCCATCTTGGAGGTTGACCTACACATGTTAGACGCGCATTTCTTTGGGAGCGATCAACTGACCTGGAACCAGGATTTCTGGAGAAGAAGAGCTGATCCAGTTATAGGACGCAACTACTTTGACATTCTCAATTTCTACACGGTCGCCATTGCTGGAGAGACTGTTTTGAGTTATGCGCTCAATTACATCTCCAAGTGGAGGTGCTGGTGATGAGGCCACAGACGCGGCTTCTCGCCCTGTGGTATAACTTGGAGTATGGTGGCGTCGGTACATAATGAGAGTAAGTGCGGTAAGTCAATGAATGGGTTATCAAAATGATGAAGACGCGAATTGGGCATGTGGAGGTGAGGTGCTGAGCAGTGAGAATGAGGACGAGACGATCGATCTTTTATTTTCAGCGGCATTCCGTGATACCAGGAGGCCTACCAGACAATATTATGTGGTGTTTAGATGATACCTGATTGCTGCATTGCATTAATTACACTTTCCGCACCCGACACAATGTTGGCCAGTTCTGCGACCAACACCAGGCTGTGAAGACTGCGCATTCATGCCAAGCTGAAGACAACAATACTCAAGATCACTCAACCGCAATCCGCTTTAATGATTACTTTGATTTGAATGAGAAAAAAACATTACTTTCTTTTGCGATCCTTTATTCAGAATCAATTGCACGCGCTCACTCAACTTCTCACGGTCATGGTGGGAGTCAGATGCGGGAGGCCGGCCATGACAACCAGAGCCTTGTTTTCAACGAATAAAACAACTTTTGATTGTCGCATCACGCGAGAAAAATGAGGCTTTGTCGGCCCCATGCATTCTGTTGGTCGTCGTGGCGATGCTGGTTGGACAAACTCAAGGCAGACAGATGTCGTTGATGCAGCTTCATTCACAGTACAAAGGGAAGCTACCTTCATGTGCATGCACTCTTTCATTATCGTCTTCATTTATTCTCATCTTGTTGGGTCTTCTTATCGCCGTCAACAGCTTCATCTCATCATACTCCATTGTTATCCACCATGGTCCTTGTGCAAGATGCATCCGGTTCTCGAGCAGGCAAGCTCATCAAGTCATTCTGGGCTATCACCAAAGGCGAACAGCAGATCACAAATCCCCACACTGCCAAACTCTTCTTACAGGCTTGCAAGATTTACAGCGACAGAAACAGTCCTGTCAAATGTGTTGAAGTTCTCATCTCAAACCTTGCCGGCATCCCAGCGTTGGAGAGGGCTGTGCGTGTCGACTTGAGCGCCGACTTCATCAATTCGACCACTCTACCATTTATCGCTAGCATGTCGGATGACGGAGTTGTTGCGCTCAACAATGGCGGATTTCTTCGTCAGATTTTGATCGGTATTCTGGAACCATCGACATTCTGGACATCGTGTTTGGGCGCGTATCGCGGCAACAGGCTTGATGATGCTGGGCTTCAAGCCTTCGCCTGGCTTTGCTTGCGAATTGTCTCTGATCAAACTTCATTCGCTACGCACAAGGCCGATGTTGAAGAATTGATGGAGTATCAGTCTCTTACCAAGTCTCCATCGCATGAGGCGAGGCAGATTGGCTATCGAATTGAGAAATTGATCAAGATCTTTTCCCAACCTGAAGCTGCAGGAAATGGAGTCACTCCTGGAGGGCGTCACGACAATGATCATGCCAATTTTCGAGATATATCTATCTATCCGACATCTGATGAGCTATTATCAAGTCAGACTCCGTACCTTCAGCGACTGGGAGATGTCTTTGACACGACAATCGACAAACGGAGTCAGAGCTATCGCGATTGGCTTTTTCGGCTCCTGCGTGAAGATATGCTGTCTGAACTTCGAGACGACCTTCAAGTCGCAATGGGTCAGAAGAAAAGTAAACGGCGACCCGTCGCTCTAGGTCAATTGAAACTAGTTGGGACCAATGCCGACAATGACATGGACATCCGCCATATCCCTCCACTTGCTCTCTACGTCGCTTGCTATCAGGGCATCGATTTCCCTCACAGATTGCCCAAAGGAGGAAAGAAAGGGTTTCTCGATGACAACAAAAACTTCATGAAGCATGACTCTTTTGGTGCGCTGTGCTGTAATGGCACTATCATCGCATTCGGATCTCTTGTTAGAGATGTTACCAGTCTTCTCAAGGCACCACCAATCGTCGGCATCAGGTTCACAGATGATGCTGGCCTGGGAAAAGCTCTTGCAGCACTACAGAGCCCTTTAAAAGACCAAGTCAAGTTCTTGATTGTCGACACGGCTATTTTCGCCTACGAACCAATCCTCAAGCGATTGAAGACTATCGGAGAGCTGGCTCTTGAACCTCAATTGATTGATCCAGAGCAGCCCTCTCAGGATGGCCCTCGATCAACGACATTGGACGCCTTGATTCCTCCACTGAAAGCCTGTTTGAAGTCAGGCAGTAGGGTCAAAATGCCACCAGGTTTGCGACTGAAAAAAGACATTTACTTGCAAGATGCTCAACTCAAGTCGTTCATCAACGGCCTAACGAATAACCTCGCCCTCATCCAAGGTCCACCCGGCACAGGCAAGTCATTTCTCGGCGCACTTATCCTCTTGACGATTTTACGCCTGACAAAATCGCGTATTCTTGTCCTCAGCTATACAAATCATGCACTTGATCAGTTTCTGGAGGATTTGATGAATATTGGCGTCAGCTCGAATGATATGGTTCGGTTAGGCTCCAAGTCTACTGAAGCCACCAAACCCACTCTTCTGAGGGAGTACGAGTACAACGGTCAAAAGAAGTATTGGTTGACAATGGAGGAACGGAACATCCTTAATGAACTTCGGGCTGAAGAAACAGATGTCAAGGTGGAACTTCAGGAATGTAGCAAGAAGCTCGCAGCACGAGACGCCAACCCAGCTGACATTCTCGAGTACCTTGAGTTTTCCGACACTTACACGGTCGCTTGGTCTGCATTTCAGGTCTCATATGATGACGGATTCAGAATGGTTGGTCCCGATGGTAAAGCTGTCGAACCGGAGGACATATACAACATTTGGCTTCAAAATGGTGATCTTCGACGCCTTGGGGCTCTGAATGCATCTCTGGAAAGATCAGCTCGTGCCGTATGGGATTTTCCACTTAATGTAAGGAAACAATTCCACAGCATATGGTCTCAGAAAGTTCGCGAAGAACAGATTGTCAATTTCGTGGACCTCAGCAAACGATACAATGACATCAAAACCCGAGTCAAGAGTATCCTTGATGAACGCGGACGAAAAGTGCTCAAAGATAAACGGATCATTGGATGTACGACGACAGCTGCGGCAATGTACCAGTCAATCATTGAAACAGCCAACCCGGATGTTATTCTGGTTGAAGAAGCGGGTGAAATCCTCGAGGCGCACATTATTACTGCGATGAGTGCCTCCGTCAAGCAACTCATTCTCATTGGCGACCACAAGCAGCTCAGACCAAAGGTCAACAATTACATATTGACCAAAGAAAAAGGCGAGGGCTACGATTTGAACGTGTCGCTTTTTGAGAGACTCGTTGTTCAAGGCCGGCATTTCACAGCGCTCGAGGAACAACATCGCAGTCATCCAGACATCTCCCAGTACCCTCGCATGTTGGCATACCCGGAGTTGAAGGACATGCCATCGACACTTGATCGTGAACCAATTCGAGGATTAAAGAGCCGAGTCACATTTGTCCATCATGAGAAGCCCGAAGATGTCATGGAAGATGTGGCTGATCGTCGAGACTCTACTGCCAAAGCGACCAGGAGAAACTCCCACGAGGCAATGATGGTTCTCAAGATGGTCCGCTATCTTTCGCAGAATGGCTATAAGACCGAGAACATGGTCGTACTTACGCCGTACATTGGCCAGCTATTCTTGCTCAAGGAAACACTTCGAAAAGAGATGGATCCATGGCTCAATGATCTAGACAACCATGACCTGGTTCGCGCGGGATTGATCACCCAAGCAGCAGCCAAGGTGAACAAGAAGCCACTTCGCCTATCCACCATCGACAATTACCAAGGTGAAGAGTGCGATATAGTTATCGTCTCATTAACCCGAAGCAATGCATCCGGTAAAATCGGCTTCTTGGACGCGCGCGAGCGATTGGTTGTCCTGCTATCCCGAGCTCGAAAAGGCATGGTGCTCTTTGGCAACATGCAGACCTTTATGAAGAGTAAGAAGGGAGGGGAGATGTGGAAGCAGTACTTTGATGCGTTAAAGAAGAACCACTCTTTGTTTGATGGGGTTCCGATTCACTGTGAGCGACATCCCGAGACGACGATGTTATTGAAGTCCTCAGAGGACTTTGACGAGAAGTGTCCTGACGGGGGATGCGCCGAGCCTTGCAATGCACCATTGGGCTGCGGAAAACACATCTGCCAGCGACGGTGTCATCGCGTGCAAAACCACTCAAAGACCGAATGTCTAGCAAAAGTTGATCGGACATGCCCAAGAGGTCACAAGTCCAAGGTTGCTTGTGGTGACACGTCCAAGAGCTGCAAAGCATGCACGAAAGAGGATCAAGACAACGCGCGAAGAATTAAACGAGATTTGGAACTAGAAAGAGCACGACAGGAACAGCAAGACAAGTATCGATTGGAGCTACAAGAGATCGAGGATGAGATTGATCATCGTCGCCGAACCATGCAGTACGAGTCTGAGGGGAAGAAGCAGGCAGATGAGCTCAAGCAGAAGAAGGAGGAACTTGAGACTCTCCGACAGGCTGAGAGCAACAAGAAGAAGATGAAAGAGACTCAGAAGAACAATCCACCTCCTCAATCTGCACCTCCTCAGTTCGACCCCATGTCCAGTGCAGCTAGTGAGTGGAAGAACATGAAAAAGGTCGACGGCGCCCGCAACGCCGCTTTAGACAAACTAATGGGAATGATTGGACTCGAGTCTGTCAAAGATAAATTGCTATCGATCAAGTCCTCGGTCGATACCAAGATACGTCAAGGATTCTCTCTTGGTGATGAAAGATGGAGTTGTTCGCTATTAGGCAATCCAGGAACAGGTGAGCATCCTGACGGTATCGTAGGCGCATTAACTAACTGACCGTTCTCTAGGCAAGACTACAGTAGCAAGAATTTACGCCGAGTTCCTCACTAGCGTTGGAGCAATCGCCGGAAGCTCGTTCAAAGAAGTGACCGGCTCAAAGCTCGCCAATATGGGCGTTTCCGGATGCGAGAAGCTTCTTGAAGACCTCAACAACAATGGCGGTGGCTGTGTTTTTATTGACGAGGCGTATCAGCTGACATCTGGTAACAGCCCTGGAGGAAAAGCTGTGCTTGATTTCTTGCTTGCGGAGGTAGAGAACCTGCGCGGAAAGATTGTCTTCGTCTTGGCTGGTTACAGCAGAGAGATGGAGTCTTTCTTCTCTCACAACCCGGGTATTCCCAGTCGATTCCCAATCGAGATGAAGTTTGAGGACTACACCGATGACGAACTTCTCAAAATCCTTAAACTTCAGATTCATCGCAAGTTCGATGGAAGAATGACTGTCGAGAAAGGAGTCGATGGACTGTTTTGCCGGATTGCGTCCCGTCGAATTGGACATGGGCGAGGAAAGGATGGCTTTGGAAACGCACGCGCCGTCGAAAACTGTCTCCAACACATCGCGGACAGGCAAGCCGCGCGTCTTCGAAGAGAACGTCGAGCCGGCGAAAAGTCAAACGATTTACTGCTCACCCAAGAGGACATCATTGGTCCAGAACCGTCTCAGGCATTGATCAAGAGCAAAGCCTATCAGAAGCTGAAAGCCTTGATCGGGTTGGAAGAAGTGAAAGATGCGCTTGGTGTACTTATGGACACTCTGAAAACGAACTTTCAGCGCGAGCTTGCAGAGCAGCCTTTGGTGGAGTTCTCACTCAACAAGGTCTTCTTAGGATCACCCGGCACTGGTAAAACGACTGTCGCAAAGCTGTATGGCGAGATTCTCAAGGACCTTGGCTTGTTGTCCAACGGAGAGGTGATCACCAAGAACCCAGCTGATTTCGTTGGCGCTGCTCTCGGCCAATCTGAAGCTCAAACAAAGGGCATTCTCGCTGCCACAGTTGGAAAGGTCCTTCTCATCGACGAAGCCTACGGACTATACGGAGGAGGGGCAAATGGTGTTGCCATTGACCCATACAAGACTGCTGTTGTCGACACCATCGTTGCCGAAGTTCAGAGCGTGCCTGGTGAAGATCGATGCGTCTTGCTTCTGGGATACAAGGAACAAATGGAAGAAATGTTCCAGAACGTCAATCCAGGTTTGAGCCGACGATTCCCTTTGTCGTCAGCCTTTGTCTTTGAAGACTTCGACGATGTCGCACTAGCCAAGATTCTTGACCTCAAACTGGGTAGCTCAGGCTTCAAAGCAACGGAAAAGGCCAAGTCAGTTGCACTGGATGTTCTTCGTCGCGCCAGAAACCGCCCAAACTTCGGAAATGCCGGCGAAATCGAAATCCTTCTTGGAAGAGCAAAGGCCAGCCACCAAAAGCGCGTCTCATCTGGTCATGTCAAGCGACATGGGACTTTGGAACCGATCGATTTCGATGAAGAGTTTGATCGCGCTGAAAAGGGCGACACAGATGTCAAGAAACTCTTCGAGGGCGACGTTGGGCGAGATCGTCTCATATCAATTCTCCAAGGCTACCAGACCCGTGTGCGTCAAGCGAAGCAGCTTGAGATTGACCCAGAGATTCCGTTCAATTTCTTATTTCGTGGTCCACCTGGAACCGGCAAGACAACAGCTGCACGAAAGATGGGCAAGGTGTACTATGACATGGGATTTATTGCTAGTACGGAAGTCATCGAAGTCTCTGCTACAGAGCTTATCGGTCAATACGTAGGACATACTGGACCCAAGGTGCAGCAACTACTCGACAGAGCTTTGGGGCGGGTACTTTTCATCGATGAAGCTTATCGCTTGGCTTCTGAGAGTGGAGGTTTTGCTCGAGAGGCAGTGGACGAATTGGTCGACTGTGTTACCAAGCCAAGGTACCATGGGAAGCTCATAATTATCCTCGCGGGTTATGTCCAGGACATCAACACTCTCCTGGGCATCAACCCGGGAATGTCAAGTCGCTTCCCGGAAAGCATCGACTTTGATCCTCTTACCCCGGCCAGCTGCATTCAACTGCTGACGAGTCAATTGCAAGCCGACAAAGCCAAGCTCAAGAACCGAATACCGGTGGATCTTTCGTGCTTGGAGCGCCCGGACATGTCATTCTTGGCCGAGCTGAAGAGCAAATTTCTCACACTTTCCCACCAGGATAGCTGGGCCAATGCGAGAGATGTTAAGGAGCTGGCAAAGAACATGTTTCGCAAGTTCGATCTCGATTCTAAGACTTTGACACTTACTCAAGACATTGTTCTAACTACTATTGATGGAATGATGACGGAGCGACGTGGGCGAATGAACCAGAAGAAGCCAACTGCTGCTTCAGAAATCGCAAAGTCACTTATTAGTGCACCTACCCTCGCCCCGCCTACTACAGCCACTACTACGACTATAGTCACTGAGCAGGAGGAGCAGGAAGAAGAACCGGAAGAATTGCCAAGTGTCGACATATCCAATGACATTAGAGACGCAGGAGTCAGCGATGAAGTATGGGAACAGCTACAGAAGGATAAAGAGAAGGAGGCCAAAGATGACGAAGAGTTCCGCCGTCTCAAGAAGGCTCAACGAGATGCAAAGGACGCTGACAGGGAAAGGATCGTACGCCAGATCTTGGCTGAGGAAGAGAAACGAAAGAAGGCTAAAGCAAGGAAAGCAAAATTGGAACAGATGGGAATTTGTCCAGCTGGATATCAGTGGATCAAGCAGAGTGGTGGATATCGATGCTCTGCTGGTGGACATTGGATGTCTAATGGGGATGTAGATAGATTATAGCATGGGACTTTAGGATAACCGAATAATGAAGGTTTACTCTCGCGTGTGGATGTCGCATGGTCATATGGAAGGCGAACCAGCTTTTGAAACCAAGGCCCTCCAAAATATAACCCTGTAATGATAAATATCAGTAATCTGATTTTCCAACAGAATTATGCCGTGATCACAACGTAATGAAATGGCTACATACGCAGGTCGAAAACATTCCCACAACTCTGGATCCTGCGCTTAATCTCGAGTATCATTTCTAAGCCGCAGCTCCAGCTCCAGAACATTTCTTCTGCATGGTACGCCGCTGATTTGAGATACTATACCATGTAAGTATTTGGGGAGGCCCCAAACTCGCATCGATTAGCCACACTTGGTTTATCAACTAATGTTCGAGCACGTGGGGACAAGGATCGCCATGATGCAGGTGGGTGCTTTACGACTTCAGATATGAAATCGAATTCATGGTGTCGCTGGAAACGTGAAGCTCAGACTATCTCAGGTTGCTCAAGGGAAGAAAGAGCAGCAGACGCAAGTCGCAGTGAGTAAATGTCACTGGTTCTTAAGAGAACAATAATACTTCCACATAATCTACCATTTTCTGATAAAGGTTTGCCTCCACGAATGCAGCCTGGAAATTATCTAGCTGGGTGCCAGTGGATAAAGCAGACTGGGGAATATTGATTAGCTGGTGGATTAAAATGGATGTCTGGTGAGAATTGAGATAAAAGATTAATCTTGTTTTTAAGATACCGAACAATAGAACTTCACACTAACCATTCTAATATACCGATGGAACTTCTCGTGAAGCTGAAGATTGGAATATCGTTCGGTAGATAAACCGAAATATTTATATTGTGGGACACCAAAGCAACATCGCGTAGTCACATGTAAGGCCTAACAACTTTAATAGGCCAACTCGGATACCGGAACCTGATCAAGGAATTAGCGCTTCTGACGACTTACCCGATTGAGAACACAAACGGGAAACCGGCAAACTTGACTTACAATCAAAAGTTCCATTAGTATTGGCCATTATGTATAAATTTAACAGATTCGCATCTGATCAGCAATGGAATGCAAGCTTCTACTTCACGACAAATCCGTTCCATCACTAGCCCATCATGGCTGATGCTCGACCAGACGCAATTGAGAGCGTGAAAGACGCCCAAGATGAAACCAAGACCACCAATGCACCCATGAGCGTTGAAGGCTCGACGCAAGACGTCATGGGCCGTCGCCAACGAATTTCAGACCTCTTCACAATCATTTGCGCAGGAGCTGCCCTCATCTCGGATGGCTATCAAAACAACTTGATGACAATGTCAAATGTGCTCTTTAAGAAGGAATACCCAGAACAGTATACTTCATCCGTCAGTACTCGAGTGTCCAATGCTCTACTTGTCGGCGAGATCATTGGCCAGATTGCCATCGGTCTCACGTGCGACTACCTCGGACGAAAGACAGCCATTGTGTTGACCACAATGTGCATCGTCGTCGGCGGCATCCTCGCCACAGCAGCCCACGGCAATTCCATCGACGGTATGTTCTGGATGCTTACGGTAGCTCGAGGTATCGTTGGTTTTGGAACGGGTGGCGAGTATCCTGCAAGTAGCACATCCGCTTCTGAGTCTGCCAATGAGCGAGCATTGAAGAACCGTGGGCCTATCTTCATCCTGGTTACAAACTTGCCACTCTCTTTCGGAGGCCCGCTTGCCGTCTCTGTTTTTATGATAGTCCTCTCAGCTGCTGGAACTGATCATCTCTCAACTGTTTGGCGTGTCTGTTTCGGAATTGGCATTCTTTTACCCCTCACGGTCTTTTACTTTCGTATCCGCATGATCAACTCGAAGCTTTACCGACAGGGTGCAATCAAGCGAAGGGTTCCTTATCTCCTTGTAATTCGCTACTACTGGAAGGCCCTTATCGGTACTTGTGGTGCCTGGTTCCTTTACGACTTTGTCACATTCCCGAATGGAGTCTTTTCCGGTACCATCCTCGCCTCAGTAGTGCCCAAGGGTGGAAACACTCTGTTACACACGGCAGAATGGCAGCTCTTACTCGGCATCATTGCTCTGCCAGGTGTATTTATTGGTGCATGGATGTGTGACAGAGTCGGCCGTAAGAACACCATGATGATAGGTTTCGCTGGCTACTTGGTGTTTGGTCTGATCATCGGCTGCGCATACGATCAAATCACCAAGATCGTCCCCCTGTTTGTTATCTTCTACGGTCTGATGCAATCTTCTGGAAACCTTGGCCCTGGAGATATGCTTGGTCTCCTCTCGTCGGAGAGCTATGCCACAAGTGTCCGTGGAACATGCTACGGCATTAGCGCAGCTCTGGGCAAAACTGGTGCAGCTATTGGAACCGAGGTTTTCAAACCCATCCAAACAAACTTAGGAAAGCGCTGGACATTTATTATTGCTGCAATCGCTGGCATAACTGGTATCTTGGTCACTTATTTCTTTGTTCCGAATGTCACGTCAGAGGACTTGAGCAAGAATGATGAGAGGTTCCGTGAATACCTTGTACAGAATGGATGGGACGGAGAGATTGGAGAAGGAGACTTCAAAGCTCCTGCTCGCGAAGTCGATGTAAACATCTCGGAAGAGCAGAGCGTCGTGGAGAAGACGGGTTAAATCTCTAGATAGAATTGAGGATAAGTTACATCAGGACAAGGCTGTCTTAGCTACATGAGGTCTGAATACAACTTCTCTAACTCTCTCAACCCTATTTCTGCCTTTGTCTTGTTACATCAACCAATCAAAACACCATCTAGATACCGCGCAAAACCTTGGTAACCGAGTGCCAAATCACCCCTTCCTGGTGCCATGACCTCTGCTTTGCGTTCTTGCAGCTCATCAACATCCCATGCTGCGAAAACAATTTTACCGTGCAAAAAGGCAGCCTGAGGTGATGCCGCCCAAACAAGGAAGTCGGATGGAAGGGAGACTAGAGTACGGATGTTAATTAAATTAAACGTAGTAGCGTTGAGAGAGGTAACTGACTGTCATCGAAAGCGAATGGTAGTTTTACGCCCCTTTCGGCCAGCTGAGTGGACATGTTTGTTGGTAGAAATCCAGGATGAACATTGATAACCCGAAACTGGGGGTTTTCTGCAGAGAAAGCTTCCAACATTTTAATCGTTGCCAGTTTGCAAGTGACATAAGTGCCCATGCCTGGGAATGGAGGGAATAAAGCGCCCGCGGTTGTGAGGTTGAGGAATGTGACTTTCTTGGCCGATGTAGCTTTGTTAGCAAGTACTGTGGCTTGTGCAACAACGAGTGTGCCTGTCAATGTCACCTCGAAGCCCTCTAGGAAGTTGCTGGGATCAATTTCGATGAGAGGCTTGATAGGTGGAAGATGGCCGGCACAATGCACCACAACATCAATGGCACCTAACTCCGCGACTATGGATGCCATCACGTCCTTAACTTTAGGACTGTCTAATAAATCGACAGTGAAAGTTCGAAGAATAGTATCGGTCCCATTTGGATCTTGTGTACTGTTGATCTGTTTGACTGTTTCTTCAAGAGCGCTTTCGTTTCGACCAAGAAGAATCAGTGCCTTTGGAGTGGATGCTGCGAATGAGCATGCTGTTGCTTTGCCAATACCACCAGATGCACCAGTAATGACAACCACTTTCCCTGCTGTAGAAAGAGCAGGGAGTTTTGGGTTGATGCTGTCATAAGATTGGGTATGGACAACCTTTGTATAAGACGGAACTGATCGAGACATTGTAATCTGAGTTGAAGGAGCTTGAACTTGAAATTGGGGATAATGAATACTTGTGAGAAAAATAATCAAAAGACTTGTTTAAGATCGAAGCTTGTTGGTTTATCTAATAGAAGAGCATCAAGGTAGGAAGAGAGTTGGGCCTGACTATAAATTGATGTAAACCATATCCTGAGCTCGGCCTCGGACATTGACTTAGGTACTTTGGTCAACTACATCTAGATACTATCGCTGTGCCACATTAAACGAATAATTGATGATAATAGGACCAGCGAAAAAGCAATAAAAGATACTTTTACAAGTGCGCAAAACTCAATGCGCCGATAGGTACTTTTTAATGGAAGATCCGCCTTGATGTCCGAAGTCCGAGAGTGGAGCAGCCGGGCAATCTTCGCGCTATCTAACCGCGTCTTACTCGGGCCTCGGACTCGTCATATACCGGAACACTTACTACGGCCCACTAGTTTCGCACAATCTCTCTCCCTTGTAACCAATCCATAGCCCAAGCATAGCACATCAAAATCCTCCTCCTCCAAGTACGAGACCAAAAGAAATTACCAGATCTCCAACTAAGCCAAGCTCCATAGCCAGTGTAGTCCTTCTTCCCTTGAATGACACCATCTCCGCGGCCTGTGTATGTCACCAAAGAGCGCTGATGATATTGAAATGGGTCCTTTGCTTTTCCGCCAGAATTGAGGAGCTTGACCAGATATTCTGCCTTCTGGATGGCTACTTCAGCGGTTGTTGGCAACGTTCCGTCTTCGATATCAGCTGCGTCACCTAGGGCAAAGGCGTTGGGGATTGCGGTGCCATCTTTCGCCAGTACATTGAGTTGGCCGTTTGTCAATATTCGGGACAAGCCTTCTTCCGTCTTTTTCACATTCAGCTCATCAACCAAGGATACTGATTTGTTACCAGTAGCCCAGATGAGCATACCATATCCAGTGACACCTTCGTTGGTCTCTATAGTGTCTGGGGTAACTTTCTGGATATGTGAGTTCGTCTTGATATTAACCTTATTACCCCTTAGCGCTTTGGTAGCATATTCGGATAGCTTTTGATCAAATGGCGCCAGGATTTGTGATGCAACATCGTGAACAGATACTGTTGTCTTGTCTTTGAGGTCGGGGTATAGAAGTCCCAGATCTCCATCAAAAAGGTCAGTCAATTCGGCCGCCACTTCAATGCCGGTAGGACCACCACCAACAACAACGATATGTAGTAGACTTCTCTGACGGGCTTCTTGTGTCCCTGGCAAGGACGCCATCTCAAGAAGGTCGTTTAGTCGGCTGCGTATCCGATTCGCATCGACAACAGTCTTGACACAGATCGCATTTTCCGCCACGCCAGGGATTCCAAAGGTATTGGTTTGGCAGCCTGGAGCTATAATGACAGTATCATAGGAAACTTTGAAACGCTCATCCTTCAACTGCTCAAAAGCTGGCTGGCAGGTGAGTGTCTGGGTATCGAAATTGATGTCGGTGACAGTTGCTTTGATATACCGGCCATGAAATCCCGTTGTTCGAATGGGTTCGTGGGCGAGACGAGGATCAAAAACACCGCAAGCAGCGCTGGCGAGGAGGGGAGTAAGCGCAGACGTATTTGTTGGTGAAATAATGGTGAAGCTGTATTTATGGTGGTCAATGCCGTAACCTAGCGTATAGCCAGCCCAGCCACTGCCAATAATCACGACTTTTTGCTTCTCTGGCATGGTCACTGAGAGAGATTTGGGTTAAAAATAGTCAGGTTCCATGATAATCACGACGGCACGTCAAATATATAGTCCAACTTCTGATCTTATTATAGCTACATTTTCTATATCTTGATTAACAAATAATTACATTTAGGTGTGATTGAATTTTCTATGATGTCAAGATGATCCATCAAAGTAGCAAATAATGAAGTGAGCCAATGAGAGCTGTAGGTGGAACAGTCAATCCAACTCCCCGAATTTCCGAATGCCACTCTGACTGCCGCTAGTTGAAATTTCACCCAGAACAAGTTATTGTGTATCTCTGAACTAGATTACGTACCCAGATTTGCAATGGCTCACAGGAAAGCACTAGGAAACGCTAGCAGAGCCCAGCTATATTGCCACTGGTACTTTATAGGACAAACCCTTGTAGAAATCTAGACGCAATGAAGCTAGAACCAAGTCATTCTGGCAATTCTATATGACATGCCATAGGCCCATATATTTACTATAGCCTTAGTGATAATATCCTAAAGCTGAAAGAAGTATATACAAGAAGAGAAACGAAGCGATGGTCAAGAATTTCGACAGTGGTATTACAACCACATCAACGACTGAATGAAATCATCCACTTGCACCAGATCTGCGACACGGCGAATCCACGGTAATGATAGACGCCATCGGCACTTTTACCCGTTTCCTCACAAGGACTTCAAATCCTAGTTGAGACCGAACCACTTAAAGTCAAGATCTTCGTGCTGGGGCACAACATGTCCAACTCCGGATGCGGACACGGCAACAAACTTGGTTCCATCTCCGTAGATCTCAGTGGTGTAACCTCCCTGGGGGGAGTTCGTCTCGTTGCGGGTGAAAGAAACACCATGGATAGTAGACCACTCCTTAATCTGCTCAAAGAAGTTCTGGTAGAAGACCAAGTTATCGGCAGTACCATGGAAGGTCTTGAATCGTGGGTAAGAGCCGCTGTAGCCTGGGTACATAGATTTGACCTGGTTGGCCCACTCCTGTCCGGACTTGATGATCTTTCCGTCAGAGCATTTACGGTCAGAGCTGATGGGGCTAGATCCAGGTGATCCGGCCATACATCCGGCAGCAACGCCAGAGTAGCAGGTAGCAGCTGCGAAGCGGTCTGGGTAGGTCGCGGCGAGCACATTGGTCATCATACATCCGGAGCTGGTGCCGGTGACGAAGACCTTCTTGGAGTCGGCCTTGTAAGTCTTGATGACATAGTCGACCATGCTGACGAGAACCTGGCTGTCACCCTGGCCGTCGTGCTTGAGAGTCTTGGTACTAGCGACATCCCAGCAGTTGAAATCCTTGTTAGAGGAAGGGAAGATGAGGATGACACCGCGAGAATCGGCCATAGATTTAAACTTGGTTTGCTGGAAATAGCCCTGACCACTGCCACCGCACGCGTGGAGCTAGACTGATCAGCTAAGGTTCTCTAATAGGATTATACATTTCACTCACAGCTAGCAACACGGATGGGCTAGAAGGCAGGTTGCTAGGGATGTATGCCTGCATGGTCAACTGCGTGCCATAGGTCTGTCCAAAGTTATTGATAGTCTGGAGCTGAGCAGCAACCAGGCTGGTGCCCAGGGTGACCGCGGTCAACAACTTGTGGGGTGAGAGGAAGTCGAGCATTTTGAATTATCTGAGTGTGTTTATTTGTTATTCAGCAGTGGTTATCGTTCCCTTCCTTGGCGGTGGCCCATTGAACTTATATACTTCGTTGATGCTACGATATTATCCTTGAATGAGACGAGTTTCAAATGCCGATATGAAATACCGGGAAACATGCCCATAATGGGACACCTCGGCTGTCAAAACAGGCAATAAGGGAAAATGTTTCGTTTCTTTTTGGTAAATGCTAACTGGTTAATAGCGTTGCATGCATGAATTAAATGAGCGATACGGAGATTTTAAAACACTATATGTTTCTTGTTAAACGAATTTACGGAAAACTACCCCGCAGTCTGTGGAAATAGGCTAATTATGCACGAATAAAACCGACGGAGGGTCATGTTCCGTACCTGAAACTGCTGAGTGGCTCCATCATTCAATTAATTTCCGAAAAATATCACCATTTCAGTCATCGATAATAGCCAGTGTTTCAAATCAATCTACCAATGATAGCCTTAGTCTGGATCACGATTTTTTATCTAATGTAAAACTCAGTTGCAAACACAAGTTAGCTGTGTTGAGTTGATGTGGTTACTGGTGATCTCTGAAGCCATGGGTTACTTGATCTCTCTCCGTAGTCGACTGACTGGCTGAGTTATTGACGATGACTATTTCTCTCTAGAATGATGTTCAGCGCTTAATATGTATGTTAATCGCGTGTTTTCTGTCAAGCAGGCTGCATATTGTTGAGCGTGTGCGTCTTGGATACTGCGAAGTAATTGATAACCTCTTCGCTGGAGACTACCCTACAGACTCAAAAGCGGATGTCGATAAGTTGGGTAGATTGGATTTGGGATAAGCGAGAAACAAATGAACAAACCCACGCCAATTACGGAGTATTCAGTTATTCATAAAACAAATGAACGCATTTAGCTTTTGTAGAGCGCAGATATCGTGGCTGTGCAATACGCTCAACTATACGCTTATACGCTTATATGCTTGAATACGCCGATACGCCTACGGAACTTTCGGTGACGGCATCATGAAGCGTAACCAATTGCTGCGGTCGTGTTTGTAATTTAAAAAACAAAAAGATCAAATAATAAATAGATGGCCTTTTTCTAAAGACAAGAGGAAGATAGCATACCTACTCATCATTCCTTCTACGCTACACTTCATAGCACGATGAAGAGCTATCTCTTGTCTTCGATATTCTTCGCCATTCCGGCATCTGCGTTGCCTGAGCCAAATGGTCATCAATTTCGTCCTGCCGGACCTTATGATAGTAAGCCTTTCACGGATGTTAAAATCGAGGCCAAAAAGCTAAGACTGTCTCACAGGCCGGTCACCATGCCCAGGTCTCAACGCTCTTGCAAACCACGGTTTCCTCCCACGAGATGGCAAAAACATTGATTATGAATTGATCAACCAAGCTGCTAAAGCCGCTTATCATTTCGAGGACGGTTTCTACATCGATGCTGTGAACATGGTGTTTACAACAAACATCTCTACCACAGATCAGCCCGACAAAACCTTTCATCTTCGAGATCTGGCCCGGCATGACCGAATCGAGGTTGATGGTTCTCTTACCCGCAACGACATCTACTTTGGCGACGACTTGCACTTCGATGCCACTGTCTTTGGCCCAGTAGCAAAAGACCTCGGACTGCAGAACTACGGTCGTAAAGACGGATTCGTTACAGTCGACATAGCGGCTAAGGCTACTAAAAACCGTCTTGACCTTGCAAAGCGAGTTAATCCAGAGTTTAACGCTTCGGTGCATCAGCATTCTACAGAATATGGAACCACTGCGCTCTATCTTCTAACAGTATGGGATCAAGACGAGAAAGCATCGCCAAAATCGTGGGTTAAGGCTTTGTTAGGTAAGATACCCTTATCCGAGAAGGGTTCTATTGCAAATGGCTAATGATTGCAGGTGAGGACCGCATTGCCTACAAAGAAGGCTACAGCAAAGGAAAGTCAGTGAAGACTGGCAAACAGCTTGGTGACATTACTGAAGCAGTGCGAGCGGTAGCTGGATGGAAGCCATAGATATATGTACCTATTTACGAACTTAAAATTGTTCTGGATTAGACTTCCCTAGATGCATGAACTGGTTGGGGGTAGCCAAGATAAACGCGCAGCATATCTTATCATCCAATCAACTGCTCTCTTCTTATCGCAACCACTGATCATCATTAATACCCTCTTACCCCAGGTTTTCTTATTCATCTAATAAAAACTGATTTTTACCAAGTCTCATATCGCTACTAAAGCATATGGCAGGGAAGAGATCACGACAAGGTTGTGGAGAGTGTCGAAAAAGAAGGCGTAAGTGCGATGAGGTCAAGCCAAGCTGCGGCCTATGTGTCGCCAGCAACCGGCAATGCAAATACGAATTGAGACTTGTTTGGAGTCAAAGAGCTCAAGGTGTGTCATAAAATCTCAAATGAGCCCCACAATACCCCTTGCTCATCACCATAAGTAGGTTCTGGCCATCAGGCTATTGGGCTCACGCAGCCCAACATCATAGGGAACAATGGGTCTGAGTTAGCAATACCAGAGTCCCTTCCCAATGGGTTGGCACTCCCGAGGCGATACAAGAAGCTTCTTCACCACTTTTCAGAAGGCGTTCTGGCGTCTTTATCAAGCCATATAACCATCCACGATGATTTCCGCCGAGGACTCATGCCACCCATGCTAGAGTCCCCTCATCTCCTCTCAGCGGGTCTTGCGTTATCAGCTGCTAGCTTTGAGTCAAGAGGTATAAGAGAGGTAGAGGGAACCAGTTTATCTCGAGTTGTGGAGCATCTGCAATCCTCAGGTCTGCCTCTACTACGATCTGCCCTGGCACAAGGACAACAAAGCGAAATTCTGATAGCTACTTGTCTCATTTGGTGCCTTGCAGATGTCTTTTCAGGACAGCAAGGAATGTTCCGTTGGCAAGTACATTTACAAGGTATAAAGGCTCTACTGCATGGTCGACAACGCTTTGTGACCAATGACACCGCCTTAAAGTCCGCTATGAAGCATTTGTTTATGCTCTATCGAAGTCTAGAGACTTTGCCATATGTGCCTACTATCACGTCTAGCAAGGTCAGTGTCAATGAGGCCATGAATACGGCCTACAGCCCACAGATCGATGGGTTCTTGGGCTACAGTGAGGAGCTTCTCGACATATTACAAGAAATCAACGCGACAACACCCGAATCTGGAGATATTGCAGTGGCAGATACTATTCTAGGTAAACTCAATGCCATGATTAGACGGGATGTGAAGTCTCCGCCTACAGTATCGATAACGTCCCTTTCCTCTCAGTCAGGGCGTGACTTTACACTCTGCAACAGGGTCTTCCAACAGGCGACATTGATACAGCTATACCGACAGCTATACGGCTTGCCGTCGTCGTCTGAAAAGATACAGTGTGCCGTTCAGACAATCAGCGGGATGATAAGTAATATGGCACAGGGCGAGCCGTGTAACACTTGGGTTGCAATGGCAATGCCTTTATTCACTGTCGGTTGCGAAGCATATAAAGAAGACCAGAAGACTTTTGTCCTCGACAAGATCCATAAATTGGAAACTTGTATTGGTTCCTTACACGTAAAGGTTATTGAGCAAGCACTGCAAGACATTTGGAAGATCAGGGCAGATTACCAAGATTTTGAAGGGAAAATGTGTGCAAGTCATTTGCTTGGTGAGTTTTCAAGCCCTCTCTGATGCTCGGAAATGGAGACCTAACATATTTTGAACGACAGACAAGTTATCATATAATATTGTTTTATTTTGAGTGTATATAATTGTTACTCTTGATCTCATGAACCCATCATTCGGAGCGTCACACTTATCAACTGATTTCCACCATTTCAGACAAGTCTGTTCATTATGACTCTTCGTGTAGCACAATGCCATTTACAACTCGTCTTCCTTCTTCCCATCGAGCATTCTGCTTAGTGGCCCCTTCTTGACCATAATTGACATGACCTCATACAGAACATCAGCGGCGGCCATAGTGGTGTGCTCGGCGTTTGTATCGTAAGCAGGCTATAAATCGATCAGTATTGGTGGATAGAGCGCGCAAATTATACTCACAGCAACTTCTACAATATCAGCGGCGATAAGATTGAGGCTCTCTAGTCCTCGGATAATCGTTCGCAACTCTCGAGTAGACCAGCCACCAGTCTCAGGAGTTCCAGTTGCAGGCGCGAAAGCTGGGTCAAGGGTATCGATGTCGATGGATAAGTACACGGGTCGATCAGTACCAACTCGCTTGAGAATCTTCTCAATGATACCATCTGTACCAATAGTATCAATCTCACGAGCCTCGACAATTTCGAAACCGCAGTAGCCGTCATTGTCGTAGTCACTTGGTCCACTGAGTGTTGTTCTGATACCAGCATGGATGTTGGTATCGTTTACCAGCAAGCCTTCCATGGCGGCGTGGTAGAAGTAAGTACCATGGTTGATACTTGCGGCTTCTGATGGCGAGCCACCGAAAACCTTGGGTCGCCCTGTGAATTGTTAGAAGTCATGGATTTCGCTGTGACTGTTGAAGGACGACCTACAAGTATCGAGATGGCTGTCAAAGTGAATCACAGTAACAGGTCCATAAGCACGGTTGATGGATCGAAGGAGGGGAAGAGTGATTGTGTGATCGCCGCCAAGGGTAATGACTCGAGGTAGAGTCTTGCCCTTCTTGGCTGGGCCAATCTTGTGTGCATCTGTAACTGGTGCGCGTGAGAGGATACTGTAATGGCCTTCCTCAATCTGCTGCAAAGCGAACTGGTTGTCGTAACTATAGTTGGTCAGCATAGATAGTGGATACCTTGACGGGGTAGGCTTACGAAGTGACTGGAATATCACCACAGTCAAGAACGGTTGCCCAACTGTTGAATGGGTTGGTAGCTAGGGGAACATTGTAACCTCCGCTTGTACTCTGTCAGAATGAGTCTAAGATGGCAGTGGGGTGACTCACTAGAGATTAAGACGTCGAGAGCCTTGTCGGATACCAGAAGGACCAAATCGAGCACCAGGTCTATAAGAAGTACCTGTATCAAATGGAGCACCGATGAACGCGATATCATATTTGATGGAGGAATGGCCTAAGCATGGCTGATAAGGAAGACGCCCAAAGGTGCTGATTCCAGAGAAGACAGAGTCGGCCTAGAATTCTTAGTCTCCCACCAGACTGTTGAAGACCTAGTTACTGACCTGAGTGCCACCATCACCGGGAAGTGTGTTGTACCAAAGACCTTGATGAGGTCCTGACATAGGCTCTTGGTCATGATGGCTACCGTGAGCAATAGCCACAGAGGCAAAACTGAGGGAAACGAAAGATTTAAAGAACATGTTGCCTCAACCTGCAAATTACTTGAGATGAGGAATTGTTTAAGCAGGCTGAAAAGTGATATTACAGAACCAGAGCCAGTATTTATGCCAATGGTGACTTTGAGCGCATCTCGGTAGTTGGTTCACATTTCTTGTCTACGTAATGCTATCAACTAACATCTGAAAGAACTGTATCAACGAGTGAAACTTCTTTGACTGAACTCATCACCAAATTCCATCATCATAATCAACGGGCGTTTATGAAAGCGCGTACATACCCATAATAGGCTAGTCTGGGGTAAATGTCGCAATATACCAGAAACTAGATCGGCACCCCATCTTCTCCGCATCGTTATCGTGGTTAAGTTACCAGATTGGGTAAGCATTGAAAAAGCACGATAAGAAGGTTGTACGATGATGGCTTCAGTTGATGTTGCATAGCTGAACTCTGTGCCACTCTGACGAGGAGAATGAGGATCGTGGGGTCCAAGCGGGAAAATGCCTCATCTTGGATGACAAGTTGGTGGCTGCGGGCTTATCGGCAGTCGTTTGTTTTCGTTCCCAGGATTGATCTGGTTAGGTAACTGGAGAAAAGATTGATCATGATTGATGCGTTGTAAAAGTCCCTTGGGAAGGCAGTAGTCCAGCTGGCATATCCATCAATCCCCATCACTTTTCTCGCACCTTCGCGACTGTCTTCCGTGCACATTCAGCCATCAACACAGTAACAATGAGTCCCAATTGCCATCCTACTCCGAACACTGCGTCTCCCTTCGAGTCCTCTCCAGACGAAGAAACTCCTCTAATCCTGACTCGAGACCCCTTGGTCAAACCGAAGAGCCACTCGCCATGGCTGGACGAAACGATCGTGCTAGTGAAAGCTTCTGTGCCAGTTATACTGGCCTATATGCTTCAGAATAGCCTACAAACAGTGTCCATCCTCATGGTCGGCCGTTTGTCACCCGAAGCACTTGCCACAGCCGCATTTTCCTACATGTTTGCCATGGCAACAGCTTGGCTCATCGCCTTGGGCGGCACAACTGCCCTCGATACGCTCGGTTCGAGTAGCTTCACAAGCTCAAAGAATAAACATGATCTGGGTATTCTACTGCAGAGGGGTCTGTTTGTTCTGACAGGCTTTTATGCCGTCGTTGCTGTTATTTGGTGCTTCTCCGGATACATCTTCCGTTCTCTTGGACAGGAGGAATTTATCTGTATTCAAGGACCCAAGTTTTTGCAGCTGTTGATACCTGGCGGTCTTGGCTATGTCTGGTTTGAAGCGATGAAGAAGTTTCTACAAGCCCAAGGAATCTATCGGCCTGGCACCTATGCTCTTCTTGTCACCTCACCTCTCAATGCAGTGCTCAACTACATTTTCATATACCCTTTGGGCTTTGGTCTTAATGGATCCCCTATTGCTACAGGCATCTCATACTGGCTTTCATTCTTCATCCTAGTTGCCTATGCAGCCTTTGTGAAGGGCGGAGAGTGCTGGGGTGGGTTTGATCCCCGTCGAGCACTTACACATCTTGGACCTTTTGCAAAACTGGCATTCCTTGGAGTCATACATGTCGGTACAGAGTGGTGGGCTTTTGAGATCGTCGCTCTCGCTGCTGGTCGACTCGGAACGATTCCGCTTGCTGCCCAGTCTGTTGTCATGACTTTGGATCAAATCATCAACACAATCCCTTTCGGACTAGGTGTTGCCGCATCTTCTCGACTCGGTAATCTCTTGGGTTTGGGCGATCCTAAGCAAGCCAGAAGATGTGCGCACTCCGCTGCTATTCTATCTGTATTCTTCGGGACTGCAATTCTTGCCATCCTTCTCTCTACAAAGAATATCATTGGCAAACTCTTCAATGATGACGAAGATGTCATCTCACTTGTCGCTCGCATTATGCCTTACGTCGCTTTATTCCAGATCGCAGATGGTCTGAATGGAAGTTGCGGAGGGGCCTTGAGGGGAATGGGAAGACAATGGGTTGGAGCTCTGGTGAACTGTATCAGTTACTATGGCGGTGCACTTCCAGCTGGAATTTGGCTTGCTTTCCACGGTTGGGGTTTGACAGGATTATGGGTTGGACAATGTGTCGCGCTATTTCTTGTTGGTATTCTAGAGTGGATCATTATTGCTATGTGCGATTGGAGAAAGGAAATTCAGAGGGCATCGGATAGGATTGAGAATGGTGGAATTGAGAGACATTAAGTCTTGTACATAAATTAGTAGTTACCTAGTTCTATGACAGATCACAAGATTCAGTTCTCTTGATGCAATAGTAGCTGGTTATCGAATTTGCATTACGCAAACTTGGAACGACCTCTATGGCTCTATCTCAAAAAGCCTGTTCTGGACCGTATCTATCTGTGCCATTTCCCTCACACTAGAATTATGAGTTCAGAAGTCTTCTTCCAAACCCACGCCGTAGGGAATCGTAAGATCCGTATAGCCGATGTAACGGTTGTGCGTCAAGATAAGGTAAAATCGTGGAACCCCCCAATTGATAAGATAAGTTGAGGTTAGGAATAGTCTCGCATGCCACAGAACCATCAGCGCTGATAAGAAGATGGTATCGGCATCCGGTTCCCGCGTGATGAACGTGGCTCTAGCCAAAATCGGACCACACATGAATCCTGGAGAAAAGCCATTGAAGCCTATCTTTGTACCACTTATCAGCTCTGCATGGGGTTCGGGACATATATAGATACAAGAGCACTGACAATATTGTTTGATGAAAGTAGTTGGCGCTCATGAAAAGTGTTTAAACTGAAGTTTGGGTCCATATCTTCTTGCTACCATTCCTTACTTACGGCTTATGCTCTTAATCCCAATGGAGAATGCAAAGATCACCGCCGGTGTTCTTGAGAAAGGGGACGTTACTGAAGGAGAATCAACCACAATCACCGATGGCTCTGTCGTCAACGCATCTGGCCATTCGGACCAACTCACCCGCCAATATGGTCTCGTTGGACTTACCGGCATTGCAGTCACTGTCAATAATGCCTGGGTAGTTCTTGGCTCATCAATCTCTGTATCGATTCTGAGTGGAGGAATTTCAGGGGTGATATATGGTCTCATAGTGGCAGTCATTTACTACACTTTCATCGGTCTTAGCATAGCAGAGGTATGCACCGATTGTATCTGACGTTTGATCATTGTTAACCTTTTTGCAGTTCGCATCATCATGTCCAAGCTCTGGTGGTGTCTATCATTGGGCCACCATAGCAGCAGGTCCGAAATGGGGTCGTGTCACTGGCTTCTATACAGGATGGATCAACTTCTATGGATGGATGTTTGGTCTCGCATCACTTGTCCAAGTTGCAGCCAATGCAGGAGTTCAATGCTACTCAACTCTCACACCTCACTTCTCTCCCTCAGCGTGGCATGTTTATGTCGCATATCTCATCGTCATATGGCTCAGCACATTCATTGTCATCTTCTCAAACCGAGTCGTCCCTTATACACAAAAGCTTGGATTGTTTCTTGTTGTTGCAGGTGGACTTGTGACCATTATTATTGTCGCAGTAATGCCATCAAAGCACGCCTCCAGTGATTTCGTTTGGAATTCTTTCCATGAGAACAACTTGACTGGCTGGAATGATGGGGTTGCGTTCATGGTTGGAATTCTCAATGGTGCTTTCACTATTGGCACTCTTGATGCTATCACCCATATGGCTGAGGAGACCAAAAACCCGAAGAAAGATCTTCCAAGAGCTATTTTCCTTTATATCTCTATCGGAGGAGTCTACGCTTTAGCCTTTGCTATTGTTCTCGGTTATGCCATCTCGGATCTTTCTGTCCTTCAAGGAAACTCAAACACATTCCCACTGGCCGGTATCTACCACCAAGCTACCGGAAGCCCAGCTGCAACATTCGGTTTGCTCTTTATCATTCTTCTCTCATCCCTTTGCTGTGTTATCGGAACAGTGTTGACGAACTGTCGAACATATTGGTCCTTGGCCAGAGACGAAGCAGTACCGTTTTCCAAACACTTCAGCAGAGTTAGTTCGAATCTTGGTACACCTGTTGAGTCAACTCTTTTCGTGGCCGTGATTGCTTCAGGGATTGGTGCTATCCCGCTCGGTAGCCCTGTTGGATTTAGCAACTTGACCGGATCTTTCATCATCATCACAACGGTTTCTTACGACATACCTATTGTCGCAAACCTTTTGAGCGGTCGAACAAGATTCTCTCCAGGCCCTTTCCACTTGAAGAATTTGGGATTCGCTATTAACGGGCTCACTATATTGCTTATCGTCGTATTCGACATATTTTTCTGCTTTCGTGAGTACTCCAAGCCAAGTACAGGTGCCAGACTAACTATTCCAGCCGTCGGTGTACCATTCGATGACACGACTATGAACTATAATTCCGTGATTTTATGCGGGTTATGCTTCTTGATAACCATTTGGTGGTTTGTGTCCGCTTCGAAGAATTATCCCGGCCCATCATTTCAGCAGACACATCACAGTGAAGGAATCAAAGATAACGAATCATAGAAAGCTAAATGACTTTTGCGGGTTGGTACCTGGCAGGGGTGTCTCGTTAGTGTGTCAATAGTTTACAGCCGTTATACCTTTCACGGCACCAAAAGTCAATAGTTTCTTCAAGCTACCCTCGAATAAGTTTAACCTGTATGAGAGCTGCATGTTGTAATTTCCCATGATCCTTTATCCATCTGTCAAAGAACTGAAAAGCCATTTCTCTTTCTTTTATTTTTCAAAGTCGCATTATTCGTGTCTCAAAATGATTCCACTTCAAGCTGTCGCCTATTTCTTGGCTGTTGCTCCATGGGGCGTCGATGCAGGCGCCTGCAAGCCAAGGTCCACTACTACTACATCATTTGCTCTGGTGACTTCTTCTGAAGCTTCACAATCGACCGATTCGAACTCGATCTTGTCCTCCACTACCACAGCCATTGAATCTACCGTTGAAACAATAGTCTCATCTGCATTCGAATCAACTGAGTCTCAATCAAGTGAGACCACTACCTCTGAAGCCGCAACCACTACATCAAGCCTGCCCTGCCCGAGCTACACCCAAATCAGTCCTCCTCCCAGCAACAAAGTCTGTGGAAAAGAAGTTTCACGCGGTCAATCTCAATCATCGCCTCTATATCTTGGGTCTCCAGCTGCGAATAATCTTGTTGGCTGTGCCAAATATTGTGGAGATGCACCTGGTTGTGTTTCATTCTACGCGGAAGACTATGTTCCTGGCTTAGGAGCCCCTACCATCAAGATCTGCTTCTTGTTCAAGGGCTATGAGAAGGATATCCCGTTCGGGGAGGGTGTTGGAAAGCCGACATATTACGAGGAAGGCTGCTTTGCCTGTGCTCGTGATGCGGCTCAGCCACCGGTTCCCAGTTAGAGATAAGGGCGATCTGGTTATTGATAGTGCTCGTTCTTTATCCGCAGAAAGAAATATGCAGCCAGTATGTTGGTAAACGATAATATTAGACTAGACTTCCGACACTAGACAAGACGCGTGTGCGATATCTCAGCTCTCCCGAAATAGTGATTCCTTGTGCTAGCCAGTCTGCTGACTCTCTATACGCGTCGAAAAGAAGTCCAGCAGATCATCGATTTCTTCTGGCGCTTTAATCCAATGTCCCTCCATCTCTGCTCCTACATACTCTTTCCACTCAACCGGAAAGCCAATTCGAGTCAGAGTATCCCGGGCTTGGTGTCCCAGCTCAAGGTCGATCCAGGCGTCATCGGTGCCATGACCCATAAAGATGGGAGTGTGAACACAACCTCCAGGCTGAGACCTGTTTAGGCCGGGCAACATATTAGCTACAAAGGCGTCGTTTTCATTTGATGCGTCAGTCTGGCTTTCGAGAAAGTGTCTTTCGATATTTGAGGCGAAAGGAAGCCAGGTGTTTGTACCGAAAAAGGCGCCGAGTTTTCGATTGAGGCAAAGAAGGGACCACATCCCAATTGCTCCTCCTTGACTAATTCCTCCCAGAATCACCTTTGTTGAATCTCCGCCAAGTTTCTCAATTTCTTTGTTGACAATTGTCTTGATGTAGTTGACCGATTCTTTAATACCCGGAATTTGCAGGTCTTGTCGAGCAGTGATATCCGTCAAAGAATGCGCTTCAAACCATGCGGGAATTTCCTCTTGGAAGGTTGTACTCCATAGCTCTGTTGAAGAAAGAAACACCCATCGCCAACTAGGTAATTTCTCAGCGAGGCTTTTTTCGTTTGATGACTTGGTTTCGTCAAAGAGCTCCTGGGCAAATTCTTCGCCATTACTTCCCCGACCATGAAGAAAGATTGCAGTATGTGTATGGGGCCTGACGGGCTCGACTATGTAGGTTTTTCCGAATGCCGCTCCTAGGGTGCTTCCTGCGTTGATATTCTCAATCATGATGATGGTGATGATGCTGGAGGAGAAAGCTGGTGACTGCTGCCTGGATGGTGGTGGGACTACGTAAGTCTATGTTCTATGTCAGGTGGGGTATGAAAACCAGCTGCAGTCGCCAACTCGGTGGTGTAACGAGCTAGAAACAATGCTTTCTATTAACAATAGCTACTACAAGTAGCAGTTCTCTCATCTATTTATGTATCACCCCAGTCAGGGAACACCCAGCCGAACAACGTCTTCAATTCACCTACAGGCCCATTCGATACATCATCATTTGAACTAGGATAGTCAAGTGACGGGGTATCCAACGTCAAGTCGGTCGATACTGTCCCAATCGATTTGTCTGGGGTATAGCCCGAAGAATCGGATTCAGACTCGGCAGTCCCTTGACGAAAGCTCAGGGCATATTGACGAGCGATGGTAGCGAACTCGGAGATGATGCTACCCGGCAATGCCCCTCTTGACATAGTGTCAATAATGACAAAGTAGCGGGATACCGTGTCAAGAAGGACAAGATTCTCCTCGGTTTTCGGATGTTGAGGGTTATGGATAACGTAGTCGAAAAGAACAAATAGTGCCGACAAGGGCATTATACCGGAGATGCTGCAATGCAATTAGTACAACTCAGACGACCCTAGTGATAAACTCACAAGATCGGGAGGTACGGTTCAAAGTCGACGAAGGCGATTAGCTCTATGACCCTGCGAGCAGAATTCATCAGACTTCTCTTGCTTTCCTTGTGCTTGTCTCCCTCTGCATGGCCCACATGGATGGCCAGTCTCTCCAGCGCAAAGACAATGTTGTAATACGCGTATTGCGTCTGTAACAAAACTAGCTTTGTGCTTTGTGTCAAATCGTCATCGTGATGAGAGGCCTCTCCTGGCCTAAACGATGGAGGTATGGACATTCGCCAGTCGTCCAGAAGATGCCGAATACGTCCGAGGGCATTTACCAGTGTAATCTTGGGTCTCGCTGAAGCGCTTACCGAGAACAGAGACGAGTATGCAAGCGACGAAATTCTGGCCAGCCGTATCGCCGATGTGAACCAGTCGTAGTCTCCGAAAAGCGATTCAGGGACGGCTGGAATGACACAGCCGATATCTTCGTCGACCAGTAGCTGCGTGAGATGAATTAGCAGATCGTTCATCCTGCAAATGAATGACAGCTTTATACCGAGCTTTGACATTCTGAAAAAGACAAAATCTTTTCTATGAAATAGACGGTCCAGAATGTTTTGAGTTGGCTGGCGTCAGAATTGGAAGACTTGTGATATTTCAACCCTTGAGCCATCCTCGCGGCCTCTGAGATGAGCGTCTGATCGAGTTGTAGACAGCAAGCATTCATGGCAAAAATAGACTGTAATTAAATGTCAATGTCATAACCTTCCGCTTGTTATCCGACTTACCATTGCTGTCAAAGCCTAAGTAAGGTCTCAGCATTCTTCCAATCTACCAGCATATTGTGCTACTCACCTGAAGATTGACCTGAGTAACGGGCGGAGCTAATATTTCCGACAGCTTGCCAAGCGATACTTGAAACAAATCCCACGCCTTTCCAACATGAGGCACGAAGCTTCCGCAGTTGAAAAATTGGCTACCGAGAGCAAGGATACAGTGGTAGAGAGCGGAAAATGCCGGACTATTCTGCAGTATATCATCCAGATATGGATCCGAAACTTGTGTAGTAAACAATTGTCGGTCGAGGAAGGGGTAAACGGGATGGATGTTGAGAAAGAACGCTAGGTCATGTCAGAAGATCCCCAAGGTTGTGAATAGTCGACTTGCCTTGGATATAAGCATGTGCCATTTGAGGTTGGATCATGACGGGTTCAGGTTTGCGAAAGGTAATTCCATCCCATGCAAATGTCTGCTTTTCGCAAACACGTTTCTTGATGAGATCGTCGAGGTTCTCTACAAGCTCTTGCAAGCTATGAGTGCCGAGTCTACCAGCCAGCAAAGTTATCCTATCGTTTGAAAAGAATGACATGGACGAGCTTGGGACTGAACGGTGATCAGATATCATGCATCTGTCTATCTTGACATGAACATACCTGTGTCTTCGGGTGCCTGGAACATAATCAGTGTCTGGTTATGGAAACTTAAATGGCCGTACCTTGACAACTGTGGATTCACCGCATAGAACAACATCCTGGGGACCACATCGGAGAATACGGTCGATGTAAAGTTCATCGTTACCAGCGATGCCATCATGACCGGGCGAATCGGCGAAAAGTAGAGTTGGGGGGACTGAAGCAGTGTCAGATCAGTGATACTGAAAAGAGACAAGGGTTATTCTAGATACCTTTGACCCTAGCTCTACGGCGAAAAGTACTGAAGTTACAAGATTCGTTGCGATTCTGGTAGTATTAGAAGTGGCTCCGGGTACTCATAGATAAGCGACAACGTACAGAGCAGTGGATACAGACTACTGGAGCATGCAGATCTGGGGACTTTCGTGTCGGCACTAAGAATTTAAGAGAGCCATTAGCTTGACTAGGGGGGCGGCGAGAGTCACTAGGACAAGAACAGTGAGAGAGACATACCGACACAGCGAACTTTTCGTAGCCTGCATTGGTCGCAAGACTTATTCAGAGTCATTTTAGCATGCAAAGAAAGGGATGGTGTCAAAGGAATAGTTTGTTGTTCAAATGAGGCCACATAGCCACCCTACTTCAAATGAAATGGATACCTTAGGCATCAAAGATTCGTCAGCTCAAGTCGGGTTAATTAGTAGAACACGTACGCCAAGGCTTTGGCTTTGGGGGCCAAGATTGCCATTTGATTGAAGCAGGATGCAAACGTTACGTTTATGCAGTGTGATGGGGTCAGAGATAAACCGCCATTTGAACTCTAACTCTCACATGAACATAAATGGGAGGCTGGAGTATCGCCGATATCTCTCTACATTTCTATTCTGATTCTGAGTCGTCTAACTAAAAGCATAAATCCAATGGGGCAGAGCATCCAAGACTTAAGCAGGCGCATCACCAAAGACCTTCAACAAACCATCGGCCGCATGTCTTCCAAGTCCATCCAAATTTCCAGTACCCAGCAACTCGAGAACACTGATATCGGATCCAAAAGCCTGTCTCCACCAACTGCGCATCTCCACGCCGACAAGCGAATCCATACCAAGCTGCGACAATGGAACTGTTGTGTTGAGGTCCTCGTCTGACCTGAGGAGAAAACTGAATAGTTTCTTGCCAATCTCTATAGCGAGAAGATTGATCGACTCTTCCGTCTTCAGGATTGACGTGTCAGACTTGGCACGCGCAAGGAACGACTTGAGACCATCGCTACCACTTGATCCCGCCGTCTCAGCTGCCGACTTGCTGCCATTGTTGTGATAAACCGCCATCCTGCGATCCTTTCTCCAGAAAGCTCGACTCTCCTTACTATTGAGAGGAACGTTGGTTGAGAGGCCAAGTCCGATGGTATGTCTGTCAATGTACGTTTCGCCGTTTGCTCCAGAACTCGACTGCGGAATCAAAATAGCAGCCGTGAGGGCTTCCATCAGTTCCGGCTCGGTGATACCATGAGCGCTGACGGCCTTCATTCTCTTGAGGAGAGCTTCATCCTGAGAAACATATCCCACGTCTTGAACCGCACCGATGTCGAGAGCAGAGCAAGCGAGACCGAGACCCATCCTGTACTGAACAAATGTATCCAAAAACGTGTTCGCTCCAGCATAATTGGCTTGTCCTGCCTGGCCTGTCACTCCGGACATGGAAGAGAAAAGAACGAAGAAATCGAGGTTGACGCCGGCTTAAATCGTTGCATGATGAAGATTCCATGTGCCGGTCACCTTTGGTGCGACAGCCTGATTCCAGTCGTCGATGCTCATGCGTACAAAGTTATCGTCACGGAGGACCATGGAAGCTTGGATGATTCCTTTCAGGTTCGGGGCCTGGGCAATGGCACGAGACACGTCTTCTTTGTTGACAACACTGCCCTTTACGAGCTCAACATGGCACCCCATACTCTCAAGCTCACGAATAGTGTCGGCGTCTTCTGGCTTTGAGCCGGCGCTTCGGGACATGAAGACCAACCGGCGGGCGCCCTGTTCGACAAGGTGCCTTGCTACCGCTCTTCCCAGGCCACCAAGACCACCGACTAGCAGGTATGAGGCTAAGTTATCGAGCTTCAATTGACGCGTAGAGTGAACGATCTTTCCGGCGTCAATATTGATACTGCCGTCGGGGCCGCGTACTGAGAAGACGATCTTGCCAATGTGAGTACCCTGTTGGAGATGTCGGAAGCCATCCTGAACAGACGAAGCATCAAAAACTTTCTTGGGTGAGAGTGGTTTGATATAGCCCATCCTGAGATGAAGCAAAATTGTTTGAAGGAGCCTGGAAGGTATTTGTTAGCTTTACTCTGGCATGGGGACAGAAAAACTCACTCTTTGACTAACGATTGCCTCCTGGCCATCTCAGCATCCAAGTAGAAGCAGCAATAGCTGCGACTAGCGAGGAATACATCCATGTCAAGTTTACCGTGTCCGATGAAATCACGCTTGCCAATCTCGACCAGTTTGCCGAATTCTGCAACACAGCGCCAGGTAGCATGGAGCAACTCTCCGGATAGCGAGTTCAAGCAGAGATCCACCCCGCGACCGTTGGTCTCTTTCATCAAGCCTTCAACGAAGCTAGCATCTCGGGAGTTGAAGATATGGTTCCGAGGTAGACCGAAAGTATCCACGAGGTACTTAGCCTTGTCTTCGTTACCGACAGTGGCATAAATCTCCGCCCCAGCCATGCTAGCAAGTTGCATAGCAGCAAGACCAACACCACCGGCAGCGCTATGAATGAGAACCGATTGTCCTTTACGCAGTCCACCAATATTGAAAAGTGAACAGACAGCAGTTGCAAAGACAGCAGGCATGGTCGCCGCATCCTCAAAAGACAGGTCTGTAGGAATTTTCTCACAGAGTCGTTCCGGAGTAACGACATGGCTGGCAAAAGATCCGTCCGCGAGAAACATGATGCGATCTCCGGGTTGAAGGCTCTTAACTTCAGGTCCGACGCGGCGAACAATACCACTGCCCTCAAGACCAAGGCCAGCCTCGGGATAAGGTACGACGCCCAAGGCACCCAGCACATCTTTGAAGTTCAATCCAGCTGCAAAGATTTGCACTTCAATGTCGTCTTCTTTCAAGATCTTATCATCTCTCCGGCTCTCCCAGTGCAACGTGGTCAAACGTCCTGGTTTGGTCATGGAGAGAGCCACCCTCGCATCGGAAAAGCCTGCCTTAAGATTGGATGCAGACTCGATAAGCTCACTCTTTAACGAGAATGGGTAGATACGTCCAACCTTGACCACTCCATCAACGATTGCATACTCGTAGTCAGGCTTGAGGTCCAGGGCATCGCCTTCTTCTGATTCATCGGCGACTCTAGGTCGAGCCTGGAACCTGTCGAGAATATCTATCACGGTGTTGAAATCTTTCTTAAGATCTTCAACTTCACAGGTAGCAAAGTCCAACAGCGACTCCGTTCGAATAGTTCGGGCAGTGCCGATGACCTGAGAAAATCTGGGATCCTTGCACCCGACCTGGGAGAGATGCGTTACCCACAGCAAACCTGCGCCGGATGTACCAAGGGTTTCCAAGATGCGTTGGAATGCTGCAAATCGATCTTGGTCAACACCCTCAAAGAAGGGATTGCTGGCGTCTAGGAGAGAAACAATATCCTGAGGCTCATCCGGCAACGGTTCACCAAGCAGGCGCCGATTGACGGTATACCCTCTCTCTTCGAGCTGTGATGACATCTTGTCCACTAGAGGCTCTCCTTCATCACAGAGAAGAACAATGGGTTTCGCGCTTGCCTTATAGCGAGGGCGTACTCGAGCGACCATGATAGCATTGAGCTGGTGAGGCTCCTCGGCATCTCGCATGAGAGCATCCAGACCATCAAAGCCAGCCTCTTCAAGCTCCTTCTCCCAACGTGCAGGAGACACGTAGGGCTGCTCGGGTCGACCGTCTGGCGCACCATACCACCAACCAGGAAGTGTGCCAAAGATATAGTTGGGCCATTTGGAAGGGCTGTCGAGTTCATGGAGAAGTAGCCTGCCATCACGGTGGTCGAGAAGCTTGTGCACGTTCTTCAATGTCTGCTGGAGACTCTCAGTCGCATGGAGGACGTTGGTTGCAATGATGAGATCGTACTTCTCATCGGCAGCAAAGCCTTGCTCAGCAGGGTCCTTGCTGATGTCGAGGACACGGTATTCGATGTTTCGATGACCTTTGAAACGCTCCTTGGCTGCGACGAAGAATCCAGCTGAAATGTCGGTGAAGGTGTATTTGAAGTACAGCGGCTGACCAACTGGGAGGATCAAGTGCTTCAACATACTCGCGGTAGAGGCTCCCGTTCCAGCTCCAATCTCCAGGATGCGTAGATTGGGCTTGCTGTGGGCAAGATGACGGATGAAGTCTGATCGATCGCAAGCATCAGTGGCGACGTAAATCTTGGTGAGAGTTCCATCGGCAAGAAGCATCTCGAGGGCGTCTGTGTTTCCAGTGCATAATCCATCGATATTTTTGAGGACCTTTTCTATCGAAGTTGCACAGTCCTCAACTGGGGTACCCTCCATCTGTCGAATGAGTTGGTTGATTCTGTTGAGAAGAACTGAATCGTCTAGAGAAGTCAAGCTGTCATCTTTCTCTCGAGTAACTTGAGAGTCAATCCACTGCATGTATTTGTACATGTGCTGAGGAAGGTCATCTTTGATCAAGTTGTCACTTTTGATGGACTTGATGCGTCTCTGAGAATAGATGAAGCACATCCGCACCATCTCATCTAACACAGGTGTGTACAAATGACGAGGAACCTCGGGCTTGATGAGCTTATTGGAGTCCAAAAAGTCGATATGAGGTGACCAGGTGAGACGACTAGTGGTGAGTTCCTCAGTGAGTGTCTTCGGCGCGGCCGAGTCTTCGGTCTCATCACCGGTTGATGGCTCTGCGGGAGCCTCAGTAGCATCAGCCTCCTCAAGAGGTGAAAGCTTAGCACCCTGCATATCAAGGACAATCCTGTCATTGGCGATACATTGGACACGACTGATAACCTCACCACTACCCTTGATAAACACAGCTGAAGCCGCGGCTCGCATGTCTGCATCAGGGTCAACCCGATGAACAACGATCTTATCAATCTTGGTAGGAACTCTGCGGTAGTGCTTTGCCTCGATATGACCTCGCGTGGCAGCCAAGGGTCCCGACTGAATGCAAGCATCAATAACTGCAGGGTGTAAGTGGTAGTGGTACTCGTCACCGCATGGGTTC
Source organism: Fusarium anguioides (assembly GCA_012977745.1). Lineage (NCBI taxonomy): Eukaryota > Fungi > Ascomycota > Sordariomycetes > Hypocreales > Nectriaceae > Fusarium > Fusarium anguioides. The sequence goes on along the minus strand of JAALXK010000100.1, from coordinate 159,362 downwards.
TTGGTCAATTTAGCCTCTGACAAGCTCTCCAAAGTTCCTGTCCTAATGTCTTCTAGACGCTGGAACTTGGGACCATATCCGATACCAGCACGACTAAGCACGCCATAATAGTTGCGTCGTTCCACTTTACGAGGCAGTCGAGCTGTGGCTGGGGCCTCTTCGGACTCCTGATCTTTCTGGATGGCCTCACCGCTACAATGCTTGATCCATACGTGGCCATTGTGCGAAGCAATTGTCCATGTCCACCATTGACTATTAAGAGAGTCGGTAAGACGCATAGGGCGGAACGTAGTAACCAGTTCCGCGGGGGTCCCTTCAGTTAGAACCAGTGCTGAGTTGAGGACCATGTTCCGGATGATGTAACCATTCTCTCCAGCGGCGTTGTCTTGTTGACGCGGACTGATCTGTCTAATAGCCTCGCCAATCATGGAAACATAACCAGCACAAGGGAAGATGACATTATCTTCGATACAATGATCTCGAAGCCATGCAGCATCGTCCAACAAAAGCATGTTTCGGAAACTGGGCTCCAGTGTAGTACTCTCGAGCTGACGGACACCCAGAAGAGGATGGGCAGGGAACTGACGATATCTCCACTCGTGGGAGATTCTCGACTCACGCCAATAGTTTGCGTCATGGTCCCATGGGTAGTGAGGCAGTCCAGGAAGTGCAGTCGTCTTGGTCGTCATCTTGGTGAAGTCGATGGGAACATTGAGCTCGAACAAGCGGCCAACTGCGGTCATAAAAGACTCAGAGCAGTTCTCTCCCCGAGTCATGGCCCCAAAGTATGGTGACGCCGGCGAGCCATCGTTAGCAGCCGACATGATTTGTCTCACGGGTCCAGCCAACGCTGCATGCGGTCCAACTTCGAGGAACACGGCATTTGGGACGATCTTAATGACACCAGCAACAGCATCACTGAACAACACAGGAGATTCCAAGTTCTTCTGCCAGTAGCTGCCATCAAGCTCATCTGCGTTCATAGGCTCACCTGTGCCGCTGACACTAGAGAAGAACAAAGGACGGGGGACCTCGGTGGAAGTGGCTTGGGGTTCGCTCTTCTCTGTCAATTCAGGAAGATACCGACGAAGCGCGGTCATGTAGATATCTCCAACTTCAGCCATGTGATAAGAGTGGTATGCCTTCTCAACCTTGAGCAGTTTCGCAGTGATACCAGGATGGGCTTTCTGGATTTCTTCAACAGCTAAACGAACTTCATCGGCGTCTCCAGAAATAGTGACACTGCGAGGAGAATTCTCGCAAGCGACGACAACCTTTTGGGCGGGTAGAAACTTGCTAACTTCATCTCGGCCAAGTCCAATTGCAGCCATAGCGCCAGGACGATCTTGCGCTTTGGCAGCAAGACCTCTTTGCCAAGCAACAATGATAGCTTCCTTGGCAGAAAGAGACTTGGCTGCGTATGCTGCTGCAATTTCGCCACTGCTGTGGCCGACTACCGCGTGTGGCACAATACCGATAGACATGAACAAGTCGACTAGAGCAATCTGAACGGCCGTGCATAGTGGCTGGGAAAGCTCAGCTCTCTGGACACCAGACTTCCTCGCCGGTCTGAGAAGTTCCTCCTCAATCGTCCACTCTGGAGCATCGGGGACCTCTCTCAGATACTTGTCAAGAGATCGAATGCTCTTCTGAAAGGCGAGGTCATTCCGCAAAAGTAGTTCACGACCCATGCGAGGCCACTGCGCACCTTGCCCAGTGAATACCATGACGACGTTTGGGGAAGTGTTGCCACTACGGAGGCCCTGGGATGCAGCCTCCGGAAGCTTGTCCAAGCTGGCCACCATAAAGGATCGATGAGGCAGATGTTCCCTTCTATTGCTGAGGGTATAAGCCAATTCCTCTAGCTTGGTTGGGTTTTTCTGGATCCATTCTTGAAACTCTTTCGTCATCGTCTTCAGTGATGCTGCGGAAGTGGCAGAGAAAGGAAGGAGGTGAGTCTTTTCATTGAGAAGTTCTTCAGTGGTTTCAGTAGTTTCAGTAATCCTGGATTGTAAGTCGAAGCTGCGAGCCGAGTCAAGAATTGCGTGAGCGTTAGAACCACCGATTCCAAAAGAGTTAACGCTGACTCGCTCAAGACGATCCTCGGGCCAAGTTGTCGCATCAAGAGGGACCGTCAACTTTCTCTCTTTGAAAGGAATCTTGGGGTTTCCGCTAGTGAACTTGATGTTGGGAGGGATGGTGCGATTTTCTAGTGACAGTACCGCTTTGATAAGAGAAGTTAATCCAGAAGCTCCCTCAGCATGACCCAGGTTGGGTTTGACAGAGCCGATATAAACTCCAGCATCTCCAAAGACCCTGGCAACGGCGTTGGTTTCAATTGGGTCACCGACAGGAGTTCCAGTTCCATGACATTCGACAAAGGCTGTCTTAGAAAAGTCCGAGATGCCCGCATCTTGGTAAGCTTTTCGCATCAAAGCTTCTTGACTGTCTGTACTGGGCTGAGCGATTCCTGGGGTTTTCCCATCACTGTTGGACACAACAGATCTGATGACAGCTCGGATGGGGTTTCCATCACGAATGGCTGCGTCTAGAGGCTTGACAAAGACTGCTGTAACTGCCTCTCCTCTAGCATAGCCGTTGGCGTCGGCTGAAAATGTTCGACAGTGGCCTTCAGGCGAGAGAACGCCCTTTTCAGTCATAAAGGCCGTCATACCTGGTGCCATGATCAGGTTGGCACCACCAACGACAGCTGCTTCACAGATGCCATTCTGTATAGCTTGGAAAGCCTCGTTAAGGCAGATCAAAGCTGCAGAACAAGCTGTGCGTACCGTCATGCTGTTTAGTAAAGTCAGCCTGAGTACTTCCATTGTGCGATAGGTATCAGGTAGCTCACCATGGTCCCTTTAGATCCATCTCGTATGAGATACGGCTGGAGAGCATAAAGTCACTGTAACCGTCGACTCTGTTGACACCTGTCTGCTGGTGATCCCGGTTTTGCATCTCCAGCCAATCTTCTCCATAGCTACCCATGTAGCAACCGATAGAACGACCCTTGAATCAGTCAGTAGTGGTTTTTCAAAACATTTTTACTGCACTCACCTTGAAGTCAATCTCTCCAGCATCATCAAAAGCTTCACGCACAACTTCAAGCATACGTCTCTGTTGTGGATCGGCAAACTCAAGCTCAGCACGACTGAGGGAGAAACGAGCTGCGTCCAAGCTTCCAAGTTTGACCTTGTCATCAAGGAAGTATCCATACTGAGTTGCAATGGATCCAGGCCGACCTGAGTCAGAGTGATAGGCTGAGATATTGTAACGAGACTCTGGCACTCGGCTTCTGGCATCTCCTTTGTCGATCAAAAAGTCCCAGAGGTCTTGAGGACTTTCCAAACCACCAGGGAGACGAAGTGCCATTCCACAAATGGCAATAGGAACTGGTGGTTCTTTACTCGCCAAAGGGGTAGTGAGGGAAGGAGATACCCCGTTCCCATTGGTAACATTTGTGTGACCGTTGATGTGTCCATTTTGGTGGCCATTGACTACACCGTTGGCATGACCATTGGTATAGCCATTAGTATGGCCATTAGAAAATTGTCCATTGGTGCCATTGGTGCCATTGGATGTGCCATTGGATGTGCCATTGGACTTGATAGCCTCAATGTTCATTGATGAGCCATTCTGCGATGTAGGTTGTTCCATGGTGCTGCAAGGTTTCTAGCACCGGTATTGAAAGTGTAGTTGTAAAGGAAACTGAGTGAAGAGAATATTGAGCTTGGACAGAATACAGTTCGCATATGAAATCGTATGTAATTGTCTGGGGCTTTTATAAGTTATAAGATACATACGGGAGATATCATTCTAGTATTTGAAGGATTCAATAGAATCTTTTGCTGCCTGATATCTCGCCTTCATCAACCGAGGCCGCAAGCCACCAGGCTCTCAGTATCATTCTCCATTTCTCCAGCGCCTCAGTAATCCTCTTAAGCGGCACACTCCTCAAAAACGGTGACATTCCTCTAGTCCAAGCCATTTCTAAGAATATGGCGTGGTGAGAATCAGTTCAGTAACTCGTTTGAGTAGGCTTACAGGTTTACTTGGCGTATTCACAAGGCGCAGCTTATGCAAGGGCGTTCACCAAGACTGAGGTATTTGTTCTAATTGGTGAGCATCTGCTAACGGCCCCCAACCTTGTTTGACTTACCTTCCTCATACATAATAACAAACACCTGTCGATACAATTCGTATTGACATCTCACACCGGTGTGAGTATGCACGATATGCTCAGCCGCCTTTTGTATCTACATGGGGTGGATCCTTTGCCACTCGAACTCACGGGGGAACCTTGCAAGAAGGAGTTCTTGAAGTCCCGATAAGCTAGGACCTTGCATAGCGGCGTGTAAGTCTTATTTCAGATCGTGGACCTGGCTGGTAGAAGTGAATTACTCTATACTGCAGCAGGCATATCTCAATCCCGACCTAGCGTCTTTTTTTATTATACAATTACTAGCTGCAATACTTGAACCACTTGGAGGGGGTTTGCTGCTAAGACTCTCGGTGTACTAAGTGAACAAAGTTCTGTTGAGACCTATCTCGCAGCATTACGCACTACACATGTTTGGTTCATAGTTTCCGATTCGCAGAACTTGCTCAGTGTTCTCTTATCGCAATAGGACTAGAAGTATGCATACGTAGTCTAGAACGAAGACTCCAAGTCAACAGCCCTTTTACTGGTCAATAATCGCCGACGCTACAAGGTAAAGGGGGGCAAATCGAGTCCTCCCAGGTAAGCGCCAAGTATGCAGAGATTTCTTCCCTCGACACCGTAATCTGGCGGATTCCCGATGTTTTAGCATGCCAAGTTGCCAGTAATGCAAGATTTAGGCTAGGACCACTACTTCCATCCAAACACGGTATGCTTTACATCTCAGCTTCCGGTCGTTTATGCATCAATCGTCCGCTTAGATAAGATACCTAACCCAGAAACGGCCGACTTCAGTTGCACCGTTTTTCTGTACGTCATTAACCGCTGATATAAAACGGGACTGGAGGATGACAACCGGTAAGCTGGGGGATACCTGCAGGGTCGCTTAGTTGCGACTACGTTGGTTGGTGGCCACTCTGTAGGATTTGCTTTGCTTGATGCACGACACGTAACAATGGCATTCGTTTCAAGGGTTTATCACGTCAAAATCGGAGGTCGATTTATCCGCTAGATGTCATCACCCCAGACCTAGGCTAAAACTGACAATCGTGGCTTACTCCAACCTTATTCTAACCTTATTGCCTTCTCCAAGACGTTAGACTCGGCGTTGGCCTAGTTGGTGGCGGATACACCCGTTTACCCCTGTTTAGTAGTTAAATCTTAACACCGGGACTTCTGCCGGTGGAGCCGCTGCCAAGGTTTACAGGGCTTAAATACCTCACTTGATCCTTCGTAAGCTGAGAAAGGCAGTTGCTACGTGGCTTCCAAAGGTTCTAGACTTCATATTACAGGTCTCAGGGTCTGCAGTGGTAGTTTTTTACTTTGAGTACTTGACTGTGCCATATGCATTGTATGGTCACAGAAGTTATGCATTATCTGCGTGACATCTAGTACAGGTTGCTAGTTGTATTTACGCCGCATGATACTGCCATGCAGCATATCGGAAGACCGATGTGACTAATCAATTAGAGATAGAAAAACAGACCCTTGAGGCCTGCACCATTTGATGAAAACACGCCATCCATTTGAGAACGTTTCGGCCTCCGAGAATCCAAAATGAAGTTAAGCCAATCTAGTCTTCGTTTCAACTTGGTATTAGTCTCACTCAGCCATGTTCTGGTCAGCATGTAGACAAATGATGCCACCAATTAAATTTATTCATTGTGAGAACATCACGCGTCTCTCGTGTAGATAGAGCAGAAACTTAACTCAGGGAATTGGTTATCGTCAATCCCGCCAGTCCTATTGAAAATAGACAGGGTTTAGCCATCTACCATCACGAATGGGTAATTAGTTGAGTGTGTGAATTGTCTCCCACAATACCTTTCCATACGCGTGCTCGAATGATTGGCAATGGTATCACTGTGGAAGACGTGTTCGTTTGAATTTTGAACAACCCAGTAAATTTCAATATAGGCCAATAATTCGTCATTGCATTGCTTATCAACTAAGTAAGCTAGTTGGATTAATAACTAACATCTACAGGCTAACCCGATCCATTGATACCCTCCTTTGCTACCAGATTCTGAGCGTGACGGGCTGCAGAGCAAAGTTTGACCTGACCATTGGCCCCTTGATGCCGATTGTGAGCCTCACATTCCATGGTCTCTTTGGCCCAGCTGCAGATTGAAGCTGCGAGTCTCTTCACATCTTCGGCTGTATTGTGTCCGTGAAAGACCAGCCGGATTCTGTCAGACCCTTTCGGAACAATCGGGAAGCTGATCGGGTACACTTGGAACCCAGCCAACTGCAAATGAATCGCAAGATAGAGGTTGTGTTTAGGCTTAGTCCAGACCGGGCATATTTGACTGACGAATGGCAGAGCATCCCAGTCATCTTGCTCGTACAGGGGGATGCGGAGAAAGCCGGCATCGTTAGCCTTATCCCAAATAGGATTCTCTGTAATCTCCTCAAGAAAGAGCTTGACAAGACGTTGAACTCTGTCTTGGGCCTGGTTTTATGTCAGAAACGTTCAAGAATGGGAATTAAAAACATACCTCTTGCGTTTTTCCGGCCCTCATTAACTTGTACGCAGCTCGCGTGGATGCCACGATTAGATTTGGAGGTGAGGTTGAGTACAGTACAGCTTTTGCCTGATTAATCAACATCCTTCGAACCGTAGCGTTGGAAAGGATCGTGGCTAGGTAGTTAGTAGGATATACTTTGCTGGGACACATGCACTTACCACCAGAGCCGCAGAACGTTTTGCCGTAGTTTTGGTTTATAACGGCAATCTCCTTCTCTAGACCAAGCATATTGACGTAGCCAGTCCCATGGGAACCAAAGCAGCCAGAGCTGTGGGCTTCATCAACAGCAAATTGGGCATTACCATTAGGAAAGATCTCCTTGGCAGCCTGTACGAGCTCTTTAAGTGGGGAAGCGTCTCCATCCATACTGTAGAAAGACTCGACAGCAATTAAGATGGATCTCTGGCCGTTGCGGATTTGAGGCTGGGATTCTTTGACCGCCATGAGAGTTTCCACAAAGTCATTGACATCGTTGTGACGGAACGGCTTCTGGCATAAAGCAAGGCTGTTCTTCATACCATTGTGAATGCTGGCATGAACGAGCTCATCATAGACAATTGCATCGCCAGGACGAGCAAGGGCAGTGAAGATAGCTTCGTTTGCCAGTGCGCCGTTACCGAGAAAGAGCGCTGACTCGTAGCCATGGAACTCTGCAATTTCCCTCTCAACAGTCTCAAGGTAGGTAGAGTTTCCATTAAGAGGTCTTGTACCAGATGCACCCAGCTTAAAGTCTGGGTTCGCCTTGAGTTCCTCGAGAAAGGCCTCTTTGACAGCACCAGAAACGCCGAGAGAGACGACATCACAAGAAGAGAAGTCGACTGAAGCATTGTTGGTGTGAAACATTGCACATGCTTGCTGAGATCGATTGGCGTCTAACTCTTCTTCGATGTTCTTGTAAAAGATTGCATCGTTCTTCAAATCAGGCCCACGAATTCTTTGAGCTTTGGCCCATTCCTCAACGAAGGATGAAGTTCCACGTGAGACAGTCATCATGAAAGACTGATGCAGTATGGTGGAAAAGAATTGAATATGTTAAGAGGTTTATGTGAATGGAAAATATGATGGTGATAAGTCTCGAGAGTTTTATCACCGGAATTTACGAAACAGCTAATATAAGTAATGCCAGCCCAGAGCGTTGAAGTGACGTATCGAGTTACTCTGAAATTAAGAGCTAGTCTGAGAATAAGACTAACTCAATATTATCAAACTGTGATGTTTGCTTGTTCCGTGTTGAGGCAATCCATTCTACAAGCATGTCAGGAACAAATGATGACATGCGCTGGTAAGCATAAATCCGCCGGATAGCTGCAGCCATGTAGGGGTGGAATTAAGATTCTTCACATAATACACCTGGCGCTTTGCTACAAAATAAGCTTATAAGCATAAACGATCTTACGATATGGGGTACAGGGACTCAAAATGCGCCACAGAGTACGCCCCATGGATGCAGTAACAGGGATTAGGTCCAGGTCTTGAGGGTAAGTTTATTTCCAGTACTGATTGGTACTTTCAGAGACAAGTTAATAATCTTCCGTTTGCTATTCCCAGTGATTGCTTCCTTCTCTGTTCGAACACGTAAGCAGCATGCCTCTTGTCGGAATCCCGATCGTATTCTTTTTGGCACAACCTACCAAGACGGCAGTGTGAATGTGCTGTAATCTGTCCGTGTTGCCGCGCCAAGAACCGAACACCGAGACACTAATCTCGATACAGTATGTACCGTCTTTTCATCTAGTGGCTTGATGGCTACTGATGCAGGGGTCCGATCCTCTAGTCAGCCAGGTACAGGGTATGGATCAAATCTATCCGTGTCATCATGCCAAGAGCCGAACACCGAAACACTAGTCTTATTCTACTTCCAATCGGACAGTTCTTGACCCGCGATAACTACCGAGCCAGCGAAGCCAATGGTTGTATTCGTCCATTGGTTAAGGCCGGCTGGCTACCTTGGTACTCACCTCAGCCTCAGGCCGTTCCGCTCTGGCTCTTTTCCCACTTCAACCCTCCTAGCAAAGCAAGCCGGGCCCCAAGACTTGACCTTGAACAATGTTCTTCCGGTATTGGAAGTGACTGTCTAGACAAGTTCACCCGAACTGTGTACCCTTTCGGCGCCGAGGCGGTCGGATTGATTGTGGTTGCGTTATGAATTTGTGCTGTCATTGAGAGTACCAACACGACGCGACTTCTTTACCCTTGCCCCAATCTTGACTTTTAAACTCAATCCCCAATCTCTTTATGGGACTATCGATTACTGTTCCATCGTTGAAATCTCATTAGGACTTTCGATCGATCAAGAGACTGGTCCGACATGATGCCTCAATCAAAAATGACGGAGGCTCAACCTGAAGAACCACTCCCCACCACTCTTACCAAACTTGAGAAGCGTTCCGATGATGAGTCTACAACTGCAGACCATGACATCAAAGATTTGGCCCGCAGAGTTAGCAACAAGAACGTCGAGAATAGCTCATTGTCTGTGCTCGACTACGACAATGTCAACAATCCTCTCAATCCACGGCCTAACAGCAACCTTGATCCACATTCGCCAAATTTCGACGCTTCTACTTGGACCAGAGAGTTCATAAAGCTTACCGAGTCGGATCCTAACTCTGGCCCGCGACGAGCCCTCGGTGTGGCGTTCAGGGATCTCAGCGTGTTTGGCTCCAGCACAGGCGCGCAGTATCAAACATCAGTCGGCAACGTCGTGGTTAGCATCGCGAAAGACCTGGCTAGGATTGTTACCAACAGCAAGCACCACGAACAACGCTTGAGTATCCTTCGTGATTTTGAGGGCGTCGTCGAAAAGGGAGAGATGCTCTTAGTCTTGGGCCCGCCCGGCTCTGGCTGTTCGACATTTTTGAAGACACTATCATCTCAAACCGTGGATCTTGAGGTTAGCGACGACGCTTACATGAATTATCGAGGTAAGAGTTCGATTGAAACCCCCCAAGCGCTCCTTTCTAACCCTTGTTAGGTATCGATGCGAAAAAAATCCGATCGGCCTTCCGCGGCGACGTTCTCTACAACGCTGAGCTCGATAACCATCTCGCTCATCTCACCGTCGGAGAGACATTGACCTTCGCCAGTCGAGCTCGTACACCTCGTCATATACCTACCGGTTTCTCCCGTCAACAGTTCGACCTTGTGAACCGAGACGTCATGATGACAATTTTTGGTTTGTCGCATACGGTTGATACTCGTGTTGGAGATGATGTCGTTCGCGGTGTCAGTGGAGGTGAACGAAAGCGCGTCAGTATTGCTGAAGCTGCACTTACAGGTGCCAAGTTTCAATGTTGGGATAACTCTACAAGAGGTCTCGATAGCGCCAATGCCATCAACTTTTGTCAAAACCTTCGTCTACAAGCAGACCTACTTGGTGTCGCCTCCGCCGTCAGCTTGTATCAGGCGCCTCAGTCTGCGTATGACCTCTTCGACAGAGTTACAGTCATCTACGAAGGGAGGCAGGTCTTTTTTGGTGATTGCTCCGAGGCCAAGCAGTACTTTCAGGACTTGGGCTTCCATTGTCCAGAACGACAGACTGTCCCCGATTTCTTGACATCGATGACCAGCCCGCATGAACGCCGTGTAAGGCAAGGCTTCGAAGATGTTGTCCCTCGCACGCCAGACGAGTTTGTTCAGAAGTGGAAAGCGAGCAAACAGCGACAGAGACTTGGTCAAGAGTTGTCAGAGTACGAGCAGAAGCACCCATCTGTGAAAAGACTTCAAGAGTATCAGGAATCACGACGAAGCGAGCAGGCCAAGGCACAGCGTACCAACTCCCCTTACACAATATCATACGCTCAACAAGTCTCACTCACATTTTGGCGTGCCTGGCGACGATTACTTGCAGATCCAGGCTTTACTATCGCATCTCTATTGTTCAATCTCATCATGGCCTTGATCTTGGGAAGTATGTTTTATAACCTTCGACCAGACTCTTCAAGTTTCTATTACCGCGGTGGCATCATCTTCTTTTCCCTCATGTTCAATGCCTTTAGCAGTCAACTAGAGGTTCTCACCATCTATGCTGAGCGCCCGGTTGTTGAGAAGCAGAACCGATACGCCTTCTATCACCAGTCAGCCCAAGCAGTTGCTAGCTACTTGTGCGATCTTCCTTATAAGATTGCTAACATGTTTTTCTTCAATATCCTTGTCTACTTCATGGCCAACCTCCGACGAGAGCCCGGCCCCTTCTTCTTCTTCTGCCTTGTCACCCTACTAGCGACATTATCTCAATCGGCGATTTTCCGTACCCTAGCAAGCATCACCAGAACCCCAGAGCAGGCTATGATACCTACCGCTCTGCTCTCCATGGGCCTCATGATTTATACTGGGTTCACTATGCCAACGACGTATATGCCCGGCTGGTCTCGCTGGATGGGCTATATCAACCCATTAGGTTACTCCTTTGAAGCTCTCATGGTGAATGAATTCCAGGGCAGGGAATTTGGATGTGCAACAATGATCCCACAGGGCACTGGATATGATGATTTGTCACCCGAATCTCAAATCTGTTCTGTTGTGGGTTCAGAACGCGGATCATCAGTTGTCAATGGAGATAGGTATCTTAACCTCTCCTTTAGCTATTACAGTTCACACAAGTGGAGAAACGTTGGTATTCTATGCGGTTTTACAGTCTTTTTCTTCTTTGCCTATCTCGCCATGGCTGAGTTTTCGAAGCCCCCGAAAACCAGAGGCGAGATACTCATCTTCAGAAGGGGTCAAATGCCCTCCACTGTCAAAGATACGCCAAACAGAGACCTAGAGACTCAAGCGCCCAATCGTCCTACCGAAGTCGAAAAGGCATACACATCTACGGGCGAGAACTCTTCCAAGAACCTCGAAGTTGGTAAATTAGTGTTTCATTGGGAAGATCTCTGTTACGATATCAAAGTCAAAGGAGGTGCAGAGCGTCGTCTCTTGGATCACATAGACGGATGGGTGTCACCAGGAAAAACTACAGCTCTTATGGTAAGCAAATCGATCACTGATTCATACTTAAATACTTACTATGATGCTACAGGGAGTCTCGGGTGCCGGAAAAACGACCTTGCTTGACGTTCTCGCCACTCGGGTTTCAGTTGGTGTCGTGAGTGGCCACACTTTGATCAATGGTGTTCCGACGGATGCAACCTTCCAACATCAAGTGGGCTACGTTCAACAACAAGACATCCATCTCAGTACAATGACGGTCCGAGAGGCGTTGGAGTTCAGTGCAATTCTACGCCAGCCGTCTTCAATTTCTCGCAAAGAGAAACTCGATTATGTTGATTACATTATTGATGTTCTAGAAATGCAGGAGTTTGCTGGCGCCGTCATTGGTATTCCTGGGGAGGGACTCAATGTCGAACAGCGTAAGCGTCTGACTATCGGCGTAGAACTCGCTGCTCGGCCCCAACTTCTGGTCTTCTTTGATGAACCGACATCAGGACTTGATTCCCAGACATCATGGGCTATCTCTGTCCTCATCAGGAAGCTTGCCAATAGTGGCCAGGCTATCTTATGCACTATCCATCAACCTTCGGCTATTCTCTTTGATCAGTTTGATCGTCTTCTGTTGATCGCGCCTGGCGGGAAAACTGTCTTCTTTGGTGGTATGTAATTGACTTTGGCAATATTTGTGCGTATGGCTGACGATGCTATTAGACCTTGGCAACAATTCCTCAAGCCTCATTGAATACTTTGAGAGAAATGGTGCACCCACCATTCCGGCCGATGCCAACCCAGCCGAGTGGATGCTTGAAATCATCAAGCCTCCTCAGGATGGTTCAGATGGAATCGATTGGCACCAAGTTTGGCGCGATTCTCCGGAGTATCAAGAGACTAAGAAGGAGTTATCTCGTCTCCGATCCCTTGCTTCTACGACTACTGCGATAGAAGACGACAAGTCCCAACATCAAGAGTTTGTCGCTTCATTCTACGTCCAGTTCTGGGAGGTCATGGTGCGCACCTCGAAGCATTTTTGGAGATCGCCGGGCTACATCTGGTCCAAGACCGCCTTGATTGCTTTAACGGTTAGTCAACATCTAGGAGATCAACTGGAACTTACACTAATATTTGACGCAGTCTCTATATCTCGGATTCAGCTACAGCGCCAACAACTCTATCCAAGGACTACAAAATCAGCTCTGGGCCATCTTTATGTTTCTCGTCCTCTTCATCAACATCAACGAGCAGATCATGCCCATGTTCGTTCCCCAACGTAACCTGTATGAATCACGAGAGCGGCCTTCTAAGATCTACCGTTGGACAACATATATCATGGCCAATATCCTCATCGAACTCTTCTGGAACTCATTAATGGCTGTGATCATGTACTTTTGTTGGTACTACCCAGTCGGTTTCGTTCGCAATACAACCGCGGACGACCAAACCATTCGTGGATTTCTTGTCTTCCTCTTCCTTTGGGTGTACCTTCTCTTTACGAGCACGTTTGCCCATCTTGCTATCGTCTGGATTGACCTCCCAGAGACTGCAGGCGTATTGACGAGCTTGTTTTGGATGCTCTGTATTTTGTTTTGTGGTATCGGTGTTCCACGCACCGATCTCCCCGGCTTTTGGACCTTCATGTACCGCGCTTCACCTGCTACATATCTCGTGGGCGGCATCATGTCTACCGCCGTTGCCAATAACGATGTTACGTGTGCCGACTATGAGGTCCTACACGTCGCCCCTCCATCTAGAAACATGACCTGCGAAAGTTTTCTCGGTCCTTTTGCAGAAGCTTCTGGTGGGCGTGTGTTGAATCCCGGCGCTAAAGGCCTTTGCGGATATTGCCCCATAGGTACTACCAATGACTTTTTGGCACAATTTGATCTAAGCTATGATACACGCTGGAGGGACTTTGGACTTGTTTGGGTATTTATCATTTTTAATATTGGCGCGGCTCTGGGACTGTACTGGGCTTTCCGTACCCCGAGAGGAAAGAGCAGTAAGATGAAAAGGGCTGCACATGCGACGAAGAGTTGAGCTGGAGAGATTATGAAGGGGGCTCGGGACGAGGTTCATTCACCTTTCTTTACTGACAATATGTATGAGTAAATTGTTATCTTGGGTAATGAGGTTAATTAGATGCTATCAAGCCTGTTGAACTGAGTGTGACGTGCTTGAGTGAAGGATGTTGTTGCCGATAATGCATGACTTATTTTATCCGGTTGGGGTGAAGGTTCTTAGAACTACAAAACACAAAACAGTAATCAACCAGATATTGTTGGTACATGCTCTCGATCCCATCTCCGTGACAACACCTGAGTAAACCATGTCAAAGTCCGAATCATTCCATAAAACCACTAGTTCGAAGCCTCAGCATTAGAGTCTAATCATCGTCTTCATCTCCGGAGTCATCGTCAGAATCGTTGTCGGCACCGCCATTGGTATCACCACCTCCTTCATCGCCGCTATCCTCATCGCCACTACCATCCTCGAACGCGTTCGGCACTGTTGCTACGGCCTTTCCAGAATCCCCAACAGGAGCAAGAGCCTTTGCTGCCACAGCATCAAATCCAGCGGTCTTGGCTTGTGCTAATCTTGCAGTGAAGGGACCAAACCCTCTCTCATGGAAGCCAAGAAAGGCCCCTGGATTTGAGGGGTCTCCTCTGGGGAGGTTCTCAGACAATGCCCATCCCATGACTGCATTACCAACAGCGGCCTCGGGGCCCAATCCAAGCGTGCTGTCGAGACAGTTCTCGCAGAGAAATGTGTACAAAAGCGAAGTCTGGTTAACCGAAACTCCATCTGGTAACGGTCTCACTTTGAAGTTCCCCGCGACCTCCGCTGGGTTATCTTCATCGATAGCTTGCCGAAACGATGCCATGACTCCTCCTTTACCGTCAGGCCAAACAGCGAGGATGAAGTTACCCTCCATATCTCCAGTCAATCCAGCAGCGCCCCATCCTTCACCATTGACAAGAGGGAATTGTAATTGGCCAATGAATGAGCCAGCGGTGCCATTCGCGGCAGTATTCGAATCGGGGAGGGCCAAGGAGAATGCGAAAGAAGTTCGAGCACCGAAGAAGCGCTCCATGGTGAGGCCTGTCACTTGGTCGACAAAGGGCTCGGAAACTTGGTCGGCTGAAGATGTTGGCTCATCATCGGCGAATGCGAGAGCGGGAAGAAGGAGGCTGGTCATAAGGAATCGATGAGGGTTGATGTGTCTTGTGCGAGCGGCACGTCGACGATGAGTATTTCGAAGAAGAGGCATTGTTGAAGTCTGGTCTTGTGGTGGAAAGGAGTACTGAAGGTAGCAGTGGGTTGTCTTGGTTGGAGATGGAGTATAAGACATAAGGTTTAAGAGAAAGGTTCAGGTCTGTCAGTCTTATATCTCTGAATGAATGGAAGCCAAAAGTCATAAAAATAGCTTCAAACCTTTCAAACTGGAAAGACGCGCTTGGAGTTCTAATTTGAGCATCATGCGACGGACAGAAATCCAAAAGAGTGCTACCCGCATTCCCATCAAACACGTGCCAAGAGCTCTATTTCGTCTGAAGAGGTTGTTTTGAGGCCTCTCTCCGAAAGACTTTTCCGTGCTATTACCAATAATGTAGTTTAGTTTCTCCTAAAAATAGAACATGTGTCAAGTTTAGAAAACAGGCTGTAATTGGAATTATCTTGATTGGTGGTTTATATGAAACTGAAACGGTTCGAAACTTTGAGAGGATCCGTTTGTTCATAAACGCGGAGTGGCATCGTCGCTAAGTGAGGATGAAACAACTGGAGCCAGAGGTTTGGGTTTCGGCTTTTGCCCAAATTGTCTTGGCACACTGCCGGCTTCCATCGTTCACCTTTTGTTATTTTCGTCTTGTGTCGGAAGGAGAGACAGAAGCGCTGGCAGTCTTCAACGCGCGAAGTGGCACATGAGTATGACGGCGGTTACAAGGATCAGGCGATGAGTTACACAGGATATCGAAGAAAATAGGTTGACTGTTCGCATGCTCAGGTGAAAATTCTGATCAGGTACGCATGGTCTAGCACAGATTTTTGAGTTATTAGAAGAGTAATTATGTGTCAGCTCTAGGGATCACGGTGGGCGGGATTTCTTCAGAAATAGCTCGACGTTATTCCTCAGCATTTTAATGATCATTTTGTGCCTCTCGTACATTCTGGAACGTGATCCGCGTTGAATCTCGATAACCCAGTCGTAGGCATACACCAAAGCATTGACAAATAAGTCAAGGTGACAGCCAGCTTCGGATCCATGATCATGCTTGGGTGCAGGGTCATATGGTGGTCCTCCGTGAACGTAAGTCTGAGCAAGGGTTAGCCAAGTGTTTCCATCATTTTTTAAGCCCTCTCCAAGACGTCTCGTGGTGGCAGTGTTCTACGGTGGCAAGTGCTCCTTATTGATGAGCCTCGCTGCTGATTCACGGTCCAGGCTTCAGTTTAGATACATTCAAATTATCAAGAAGAGGCACTAAGCATATCAGCACCATTGCCAACAGTCAACCTTGTCTGACACAATTATTGAGGTCTGAGATCACAATCCGCTCAGGCCTACTTTTTGGACATGTTCACACTGAGTGATAAGATAAGACTGGCGAACAAGCTCCACTCCAAACTCATTCATACCACGGCGTGTTTTGAGAACCACATGCTCTTTTGATCATAAATCAACGAAACACCCTCCAACTCAGTCAAGACGCCTCATACTCCCTCTTAAGCGGCTGTCACTGCCAGCCTCTCTACAATTTCGCATCTATTGCTTCGCCCTCTTATCGCCATCAGATGGCCCGCAACACTTCTTGTAAGCGTAGTCGTGTTGGTACTCGAACTGCGGCCCGTAAGCGTCGTTTCAAGGCTATGGTTCCAGGTAGGTTCCAGTTCTTATGGAACATATCATCTTGAATCTCGTGGAAACAGTGAATTATTGAGAAATCTCTGACCAGTTACCTTGGAATAGAGGATGTTATAAATACATCTTCATGGAGCACGTGATCAGTCATAGCGCCTTGATCTCACAACACTCGCCCACGCAATTCTGAGTTCTCAAGGTTACAACTTCACTCACTCAAAGCGACACCAAGTTCAACCACGTCAAATCATGCGCAATGTCTCAACAAACCCTTATCGAATGGGCGTTGCCCGACCCTTCTATTCCCGGCGGTAGAGATCTAAAGTTTGGACACATTCAGTACGATTGCTTCGCGCACCGAGCCAAAGTCTGGGAGAAGGTTTTCGCGGAAACGATCAACAAACGGAAAACGGAGCTTGCCTACATCGTTACTCCAAGAATAGAGCGCGAGCTTATCTACAAAGCCCTTAATTCCCTTCCTGGCCAAGTCCAGCACGAAAGCTACTACGCTGCGAAGACCTACGGCGACTTCATCGAATACATCAAAGCCATGGAAAACGAGCCAGTGGGGAAGTACGCCCGTATTCTTGTGGTGGTCATGATTCCTCCCAGGATACCTGCAGACTGTGCTCTGTCATTGATCGCCGGGATCGAACACGTACAAAGGTACCCCGTTGCTACGCCGGTTCGTGTATTGACAATGTCACATCATGACACCCCTGACTTCGACATGCGTCAATTGTTGCGCCTATACTCTGTAAACGACTTGTCCCTATTTCGAATCGACGATGACATCAAGCCCAAGTACACTGCAGAGACTGTCACAGTGAAAAGGTCAAATCTTGTCGAAACGGTCATCAATGAAACCCAGAGCCTGAGTGGGAGTCAGGTCATTGTTACCTTCGACCATGCCACGGCTATTGGTTTGAATCAAGGGCTCTTCAGGTCTCATGGTGAGCAATGGGAGTACCGAATTCTCCATGAGCTCGAGTGTTTGTCTGACTTCGAGTCAGCGATGACTGCGACTAAAGACAAGGTGATCCTCCTCGTTCAGGATGACGTGTTTCCGACAACCGGTCTCAAGGGCTTCGACCACATCCATGTCATTGGTCAGTCATCTACAGAGAAACTGGCTTACGACACGAGCATTTGGCAGTTGGACATACGAACATTATCGACGAGCCTGGATGAGAGACTGCTCCAGTTCGCATGGACCTTGCGATACGATACAGACCCACAGACAGTGCTGATCTACATAGAAGAGGAGGGTCTCGACAGCTTTCTTTCTATCCATGACCACCGGCGGCATAAGGTCTGGAATGAACAGTTGGGCGGCTTCATGGTGATGCTGGCATCTTGGGATCTTTCGGGAAACAAGGCACGCGACATAGCATCGTGCTTTGTTCCACTGCCGCTTCCGTCTGCTTTCAATGCTACATGCTCACATCATGAGGGACAGCGTCTCCTTAAACACACCGCAGCAAGGCTTCATCCTATGCAACTCGATGGCGATTCCGTCTCTGAGTATCTAGCAGCCCTGCCGCGCTACGATTACAACCATTTATCGTGCTTATTTCTATATTATCGTAGACCAAGAAGACATGCTCAAAGATGGGAAACGATGGGGGTACAAAATACCTAAAAGCTTGATGTTGTACAAAATACGTTTATTTATGCAATGTAATTTTCGTGTTAGACAGGTGCATTCAATACAGTCTTGTGATATTGTTCTTTAGTCGTGAATGTCAGAACATATTCACTGAATGAACAGCGCGTGAAGCGTCACGTATCAGGAGCGACGTTTACTTGAAGATTTTACTTTCAAGGTAAGTGAATCTCGGGTTAATTTCACGTTGAAAGTATGCAAACAGTCCAATCTTTGAGGGAACTTTCTTCCATGGATACACATGAGAAGCGAACGCGCCACTCTAGCGAGTGTCATACCCAACCACTACCCCCGAGGGTTATTTGCATTCTTTGGATATATAAAGGGCTCAACCAGCTTCAAATAGCGCTAATGCTAGGTGGCCGCGTGGCGCTTCTCATCCCCGCCCCGGCTTGTAACAGCAACATATGTGCTTTCTTACTCCTGATGTAAAGTCGGATTGTCGCCCTCCTTCGGCATAGGCACAAATAACCAAGAAACAGCCGTCGCAACCAATAGCGCACACAAAACAGGCTGCAAAATCTTGACACCAGCACTAGCAGCAACAAGTCCAGTGATGATTGGGAACAGACAACCTCCAAGCTGTGCGAATACGAAGACAAAGGCCAAAGCGGTGGATTGGATGCGCGGATTGAAGAGCTTGGAGCCGACGGAGATGCCCTGAGACGGTTAGCGAATTCGATTCTGAAAGGGAAACGACTTACGGTGGCAAAGTATGGACCCATGAAGAAGCCCAAAAGACTGATGGCGATCGAAGCGGCGATGATGTTCGGAACACTGCAGCCGTTAGTCCCGCTTAGGTCTGCACGGTGAGCACTTACAGCCAGAAGAGAATCTGAAGTCCGATACTGATAATTGTAAAAGCAAAAATCATCCTGCGAACTCCGAAGCGATGCGTCGGTTCCGCCAAGAATAGTCTCCCAAGCAACGATCCTCCACTGAAACCAGCAGGCACGAAACCCATCTGGTTGATATCACCATTGCGAACCTCGACGAGATACTCAACAACCCATCCACTTGCAGTGAGAGTGGCGCCGAGAAAGAAGAAGAAGAAGAGACTGATGAGCCAAACGCTCTTGTTCTTCAAAGTCTCCTTGATCAATGAGAAAGCATCCTCGTTCCTTGACACGGGCGACTCATCAGCCTCCAATGTTCGCTCGGTGGGAGGTTGCTTTCTCTTGAGTTTCATGGTGTCCCAGAATGCATATACAACGAAGGCGACGTTCAACACACCGATACCGAGCGGGAAAGTGTAGAAGAGGAACCATTTCGAATTTCCAGTGGACGCCACGCCAGTCGCGACGAAGGGTCCAACGAGACATCCGGCCATGTACATGGCATGAATGAATGCAAGCCATCTATGAGAACCCTTGACGCTTGAGACATATGTGTTTCCGTGCGTGTCTTGATAAGCTTGTCCTAGACTGGCGAGCCAGAAGGTGATGGTGAACAACGGGAATGGCGGCTTCCAAGATCGAAGGGCATGGGCGATGACTTGAAGGACAGCTCCGAGGGTGAGCATTGAGCCAAGGTCGAAGATTTGGCATAGGTGGGTGTTGGAAAAGGCACCAAAGAACCATCCGAAGAAGTTTGCACCGTATCTAGCATCGTCAGTAAGCTTCTATCAGGGGGGTGGATGTACTCACACTGATGAAACAATAGCGGTGGTGACATTATAGTCTCGGATTATATGAGGGACCAGAGCACCAATACTTCCATCGTTGACTCCAGCGACAAAGAAACTGAAGCCGGCGCTGAGGATCTTGAGTAGTTCGGCGGTTGTTGGCTTGGAGGATTGCTGAGGCGCGGACTCGCTCGACGCGATCCGCGTCGGAGTGAGGGGGCGAAGTTCAAACGCCTCTTGTCGGGTTTCGGTTTGCGTAACGGTCGCCATCGTCAGACATAGAAAGACTGAAGAACTGAGTTTCGAGGGCGATGGAGGTTATATTTAACCTTTGGAGTTACTCCCCGCGTATCCCCGGATGTTGGAAACCATCGCGCGACGTCATGAACTTTGGCACCGGCTGGTTGGGACTTCTGCTGTATTAGGAATGGATGTATCCAGGAATAGTAGAGTCTAGGCTCCAGTTAGCTAGTTGGTGTTTCATTTCTCTTAATTTGGCAAATAACCCTGTGATTGATCGTCCGCGATGACGGGCCGTAATGGCTAAACGTCGTCTAATATGTCGGTTAGTAAGAGCTACCGAATAATTTTTCCAAAACGACACAGAATCATGCAGTGATGGGTTAAAAGGCAATGAATATTCATTTCACTTGTTTGAGTACCTCGAGTATGGCACTTATTAGAGTTTCTTTTGAAGTCGGACACATTCGGTAGATAAGATTGTGTCTGGAAGATCTGAATGGGACTTACATATATTTCGATAGGCAAATACAACATCATGACAGGTGAAATAAAGAGTGAAGAAAGAAATTTCACTTCACGCGCACACATATACCAAATTTGAGATAAAAATGAAGTTTTTATTCTTGGAGAGATCTTTTGATACCTATCAACTCATTTATGACTCATTAATCCGGTTTTAGGTGAGTACTCCAACCTCGCGCACATTTTCAATTGAATTTTGTTGGCGCTCACCCTGTAGCTTGTCGACCGTTAGTGTTGTCGTTCTCCCGACGGGAGGGATCGGCGTTAGCCCATGCACTAGACCCCTGTTGTCTTTTATTTCAAAACTCATTAAACTTTTTGAATTTTTGGAGAAAACTCTGACATGTGAATTTTAGATGATTAGTGTCGCATTGCTATATGTTGATGAGATGTTACTGAATGAGCGACATAGGGTAACTCAGGGGTAACCAATCATGAATTTTACGGTAATGACGTATGGAATCCATGTCACGTCTTTGTCTCCGCGTCTGAGTGATTTGGCAGAATTGACAACAACAAATGCTTATGCGGAGACCATTCCATGATAAGGCGATGAAAATTGAGAAAATAGAGACGCTGATTGGCTGCAGGGTCATCGGAATTTAGTATGTTCCGCTCTCCCCTGTTGATGTCTCCACTATGGCCACGTCAAAGGCTCTTGTCGGTGAAGCGTGAGTCTGTCTTGATTGCAACCCGACCCAGATCTCGTCTGGGGAGTCCCTAACCTGACGAAAATAACAAACACCACCTTTCCGATGCAATTACTGCGTGGCGATCGTGGAGACACCAGCAGCACTTCTTCCAGGAGCTATGGAGGCTTCGGGCCTTCAGAGCCCCGGCTCTTCGAGTTCAGCGAGCGGGGTCGATCTGTAGCGCCCAAATGTATCGAGATGTCAAAGCAGCACCCGGAGGACTTCCTCAACTATCTCCAGCAGGCCTGGAAACGGGACAAGATATACGCAAAGGAGAACCCGGATTCCATGTTCGACATCAAGGCCATCAGAGTCCTCGGTCAAGATGGAAAGTTTCGTCCGCTTGGAAACTCGTATATCCCGCTGCCCAAGCTGCATTACCTACGGAATCGATACATGCTCGAGGGAGAACCATTTCCTTTTCTCAGACTTGAACCGCCAATACGATCTGAGGGAGGTTTTGGTCAATGGAGGTGTCTCAGAGCCTTCGCCAAGTATCATGATGACTTGGACTTCTTTCTGGAAATGCTGGTGAGGATACGACGGACAAAAGCATCTACGGTTGAATTTCCCCGTCGAATTCTGGAACTATATCTTCGGATACAAGCAGAGTGTGAAGACTCGAAAGATCCAGCAGCAAGCCAACAAAAAGTCAGGTATGTACAGTCTCATTTCCACTTCAGGTATCATGATGAATGCTCACGCGACCAGACATACATTCGAAAAAGAGCAGCTAGTCTACGTCCACCCAATATGGAGACCTCTCAGCGAATGCTTATTGGAAGATACATGCGAGATATCCAGCACTCTCTCAAAGTCGCCTGTCTTCCCGGTACCGTCAGACTGGGACGCCAGCAAGTCGGAACTTGTGTCATTACGAGAGTTTTACACACAGACCCTACGACTTGAGAACGCCAGTTATCGGACAATCGTCGAAGTACTGGAAAAGCGCGACTTTGATGCTGAACTCGATCCTGCGGATCTTTGGTTGACCGATGAGCTATATCGCGCCTTGGATAAGATGAGGCTGGATCTCTCACCCGATGATGCCGCCGATCTCAAGTGAGTTTTTCATTGACCAAGGGTGACTCGAATGCTGACATCGTGAATAGATTGGCGTTCGCTGAAAAATCAATCATCGCCGTCGCTCCTGGTGAAGCCGTCACCTGGCTGAACTCGGCCGTTTGTACTTGGTCACCCAAACTCGAAAGCCCCGAGATAAACGACCTCAGCAAACACTACCCCGAGTTACACAACTTCTTCGTCAACTTCCTCGACGTGAAACAAAACGACTCCGGATTGATCTTCGATACGCTCATGAACGTCTCATCGTTGAGTCCCGACTGCTCGCGTGACAACACCGCCCGAGGTCTTCTCGTCGCAGTGAGTCAGCGGATACCGGAGTTCGGCCACATTTTCGACAAAGAGCGATTCGCTCAAAGTAACGTGTTTCCTGTTTCGACGTCGGATGGTGTGTTGCTGTGCGCTTCATCAATGGAGTTTTCAATTGCCGACCGGCAGAACCTGAAGGAGGCCTTCACAGGGAAGCTCAACCTGCTAGACTTCGACCCCAAGACCGTTTGGATGCTCGACAACT
The DNA here is from genome assembly GCA_012977745.1 of Fusarium anguioides. Lineage (NCBI taxonomy): Eukaryota > Fungi > Ascomycota > Sordariomycetes > Hypocreales > Nectriaceae > Fusarium > Fusarium anguioides. The sequence goes on along the minus strand of JAALXK010000100.1, from coordinate 136,541 downwards.
TGCTCGTCTGGGCCGGTCTTGACCAACGATATCTCTCTCGTCATGTCGAAGACCAGGGTCCCGAAGATGAGAATTTCAAATCGATTGAACTCCCCGATGAACTCTCATCCAAAGCTGACCAACTGCTACGGTATGTCAGCCTTCTCCCATATTCATTCACACCACTGACTCTCCCAGCATCGCCGTTCATTTCAAAAGTCCTCGGACAACCACACCGAGAGCGACAGCCTGGTTACGCGAGGTCCTCGACCACTCCGAAGTTCGCCTCGCATCCGGCTTCCAGTCACAACTTGTGTACCGCTCGGGCAGCGCTGAGATAACCGCTGTAAATCCAATGGGCGGTCTCGACATCAAAGACACTGTTGGTTTCACCGTGTACGCCGACGATGAGAATTGGGAAATCCTGAAACAGACAGTGCTCCCGCGTCGGCTGCTCGAGTGGATGATGACCGACCCTGAATCCAAGACCACTGTTGAATTTCCCGAACAGGCGGTGAGCCTCGTCAGAAGTATTCTAACAATACCGCTTGGCCGAGAACACGTCGTTCCGAAGATCCTTGACGCTGAAGGCATAGTGGACTTGGAATTGTTACAATCATCGCCGTACTGGCGTGTAAACAGGTAAGCATCTCGCTCTCGCGCAAAAGCCCAACTGACATCTCCAGTGAACGTGTACCAGACACAACCATCACCACAACCTCAAAAGAAGACAAGTTACGACCTGCCAAGACCCTAATCGACGACGACGATGATGAACCATCCCCGGCCTACACGCAAGGAGAATCCTACCACGCAAGAGAAGACCTAGCCGACTCGAAAGGCGGCATGACGACCAATTTTAACGCAGATGCAAGGGGTCTCACCACCAAGATAAACGCTGATGGACGAGGCCTCACGACGAAACAAGGCGACCTTACGAAGGATACGAAACAAGATGCACTTCGAGATAGACTTCCGATGTCAAAACGTGGCTTAGAGAGACGACATTCTGAGAAACAGACTTGGGAAGAAGATTTTGTTGCAAATGAAGCCACGCTGATTGACTTCTCTGGAGAAGATGTATATGGTATAGATTGATAGATTATGTGATTACGAGACAATTGACAACATTGGGAATGGGCGATTATGCTTTCTTATCTATCAGTCATGACTCGCATTTGACTTTAGTGTTCTAGAGCAAAGATACTTGGATTTTGACCCCATGTGTCTGTGAGTTCCAAGCTTGTGGTTGACCGGAGAGAAGTTATCAACAGGCTTGCTATCTGAGAGTTGTGTACTTTGCTCGTGGTATCCCTCAATCCACCCCAACATCCCTTATCCACCGTCAGAATTGCAATAACTGATCATCCGCATACTGGTGCTTTGTCGATACACGAGTGTCCCGTGTTGCTTCCAGTCTACCATCGGTATTTAAGAACGACCCCCCAGTGCTTCGGACGCTCTTGAAATTAATCCTCCTGTGTTTCTCACCAGTTTGGGCCAGACGGTAAAGTTAAATAAACTTAGGATGAGGGCATGATTCACATAATCTCCAATTCTGTTGCTCTCCATCCTGTCTAGACCCATTTGTTGCTGTCACTGCAGCTGTCAGTGCCAATGGGCATCAGTATCGTCACCAGTGTCACCACCTTTCCACCTGTCTCATCATCTCTCTTTCTTTCTTCCAGCATCAACATCAAAATTACTCAAGATGGCGCCCAGTTACTTTGAGCGCGCCCCTCCTGGTCGCCCCGATGCACGATTCTCCGGCCATATACCTCCCGTGCAAAGGATCACCAATACCATGGTCCGTCGCCTTCATATAGAACAGTATCTAACGTTTATGAGACCTGAAGTTGCCAACTCTCTCAATGATTACGGCAGAGCGGCCAGCGAGAAGGTTTGCAGCGAGCTCTACGGCAGAGATATTCGAAAGATTCCCACCCCCTACTTCGAGTGGCTCCTTGATCGTCTCCTGTGGAAGCTGGTTTGTGAGTACTACCGTTCCTCTCATCTATTCATTGTACTGATGTTAATACCCAACAGTAGCCCCTCTGGTCGTGATGCTCCAGAGTGGCCTTGGCTGAGTGTAAGACTGCCCACCATGCTTGCACAAGGCGAGGCTACGGACCCTATCTACGCTCTGTACGTTAAGCGCAAGGAAAAAAAAGCTGAAAATTCTGCCCACGACAACAACAAAGCCGAAGATCCATCGCACGTTGTTCCCGGCCTTGTCGTCTCTGATGCCCACACCAATACGAGCGCCAACGCCGAATTCATTGTCGAATCAATCGCGCCTCTCATCAACGAAGAAGACCCGCGACCAGTTGAGGAGGACCTATCGATGCGCCAAAAGATCTGGGACGACCATGTCAGGAAAGATTTTGTTGATTGCGAGGCTGTTGGACCCTTCGAAACCGAACCACCGCTCCATCATGTGAACTATCTTGCCCGAGACATGGCCAACATCAACAGCCTCCTTCCATCAGGCATCCATATCAAGTTGAACATTACCAACAAGCGAGTTATTGTCACCCTTGTGGACGGAAGTCAGATGGAACGCATGATGGTGCTGCAAAAGCCGTTTCTTGAGATTTGGGAACATGTGCGGTTTTGGAAGGTGTTGGCCAAGACCAAGGGCGAAACCGACACCTTATTCAAGTATCTTCAAGGGGTCAAGGACAAGGGCGGTCTGTTGTAAACTATTTCAAGGTTCCGGGCGATCATGGGATGTATATTGAGTTTGCTTCGATGTAGTGTCATTATGAGAAACTGCAAAATGATATTTGAGATTGAATACTTTGTGTAGAGGACAGTGACAATTAAGTCCAACCCGAGTTATTCTTCATTCACTTTGCCAAACATCCAAGTCTCTTGGGTTCAGAATGAGAGATATTCTCTCATTCAATACTCCATCTTGCAGATAATTAACCTCACAAGCACACTCACCTTTCCCTTGCCATTAAGACAAAAAGCCGCGTATTTGGCCACATATATTGGCTCAGTTCCATCAATCAAGGCTAAAACGTCAGGAGTCCGGTCTGTGAGAACTTGAACGCCTGCACGTCAGAACCGCGCTCACTCTTGATATCTGGAGACTCTCAATACTGCATCACATCACTTGATTCCTCGTAAAATGATTCGAGATGTCTCTCCCCATATTGACTTGAACCCAACCCAGGCTTACCTCAAAGTCTTGACGCGACAGTGTTGTGAGTATTCGCTTAGCGTATTGAGACTAATAGCGGCATCATCTTTCAACTTAGTCACATCCGGTATGGTGTAGTGGCTAACATTTCGCGCTCTCACAACTTGAGAGATCAGTTCCGCGGAGCCCAGGGTTCGATTCCCTGTACCGGAGTTCTTTTTTCTCTCTTTTCATTTGGACATTACTTTTTGCCAGGTTTTTATTACACGTTCCTTAGTTTTTGTGTATCAGATAACAAATAGATAGACAAATCAAGTTCACCAAGTGGTCTTGACAACTTGTCAGTTCATGATGATCTCGATGAAGATTGGTGAGGCTCGGCGTATAAAGATCAGACTGGAGTTCTAGGATGAGACAATGGTTTAGATCGACAAGGGAGAAGAAATAATGATCAGAATAGCGTCAAATGTGGATTTTCGATAATGGCAATGAATGAGTTCTGTAAATTGCCGCCGCTTCTAATGTTACGTGCCGTCTCCCAGTGATCCCCTCATTACTTCCTACACGTTACCAGCTGCCTCAAACCTAGCTAGGAACTGCTGTTCCTCTACTTCAAAGAATCCATCCCAAAGCGTAGAGAAATTTGCTTTTAGCTCGTCTCTCTCTTCCTCCGTCCAAATACGACCAGGCCGACTCCAACGTGCAGTTTCCTTAGTATATGGCATAGGTTGTTCGTACTCAGTAGTCATGAATGGCCCTAATTTGACAGTCAGTGGCTTGGTGAAATGATGGGGGGCAGGGAACTCACAAAGACCCGGTGGTAGACCAAGACTTTCGTAGCATCGAGGCTCGATCTTGGTCATCCTTTTCTCAATCCAACCGTGGAACTGTTTAAAGCCCTCTACGGCAAGAGATGATATCCGGACCGAATAAAATCTGAGAATGAAGTTGTCGTATCTCCATACGAGGTCCACGACCGGAACACGGATAAGTCTCGCTTCAAGACTGGCCTCTGTACCAACTTCAACACATTCTGCTAGAGTCAGCTATCGAAGCAAAATGACTAGAACGTGTAACTTACTGTCGAAGTCAACGTTTGGTGGACCAAGGCCAAGTCTTTGTGTAGCCAATCTCATGAATATCCCAATCTTGGCGAAATCGGGTTTCCACATGATCAATCGTGCCCTTAACCTATCAGCATACTCCTTCGGCCGGTAAAAAATACTTACGCTACAAGAGTCCCTTCCAACTCCCAGTTATGAAGAGCTCCATTCTCGCGCATAAACACATAACAGGCCACTGCCGCCTTTCTTGTCGATCTTGTAGCAACTTTATTGACTTCAGCATCTACTTCAGGAATATGCTTCTCTTTGATACCAAGTAATACATAATCCAGAACTGTGTTGACGTTGACGCTGGCTTGTGCATTCCATGGAATCACCTTTTCAGGGAAGTGTCGTTGAACGTGATCTTTGATCATTTCCAAGGCGGTTTTGTTGAACCAATATGCTGCTACAGGTAGAATAATACGACCACGATCGTCACAAACGCGCATGACATCGTCAAAGGCTGGGTATTTCTCCAAGACAAGCTTGGCTATCTGATGGCATGCAGTGTCGTAAGAGTCGCGAGCTTGGTATTGTCAGTATGACAAATTATCAGCGGAGAATCACTTACCCCCTGGATAACCACTAACAGCTTTAGAAAGCAAAGTCTCTCCCTTGGCGTCTGCTACAAAATCCGGAAGTGGATCAAGACTGAGAAGATACTGCATTTGCTCAATCGGAACCAAGCCCTCAGCAGCAGTCAAGGTGACTAGATAACCGCCAAATGTCTTCCAACTTTCATCACGGTTCATCTTATAGTCATGTTTCAGTGAATAATTCACCCGAAGAGACTCCGCAAGCTTGCGCTCATCATCATAACCTTCAACCAGGAGTTGGGCAAAGACTGTAAGACCGGACTTGTTCTGCTCTTCAAGAATCTCCGTTACATTTTTGCCACCCCGTTTCTCTAGCGGTAACTCTTCTACCGCTTTGATCAACTCGGGTAAAATCCTCGGGAAGTAATGAGCTGAGAAGTGAAGTGCATTACAGTCATTCATGTCCTTCATGAGAATATCTGCTCCTTGCCGAATAAAAGCACGTACGGCCAGAGTATCTCGTCTTTCGATAGCTGTATGCAGAAACCATCTAGACAAATCCCAGGAAGGGTCGTCAATGACAATGTCTGGAAAGACGTTCAGAAAGGCTTCTATAAAGAAGCCGGATCCCCTGAAAGTACACATTGTCAAGAAAGGGTCTGTTGGCTGGTTTTTATTATTCTCTCGTGCCTCAATCATCACGGATCGTGACTGGTCATCCACCAGGAGAGAAATAACAGTTTCGACCTTCTTTTGGTAATCTTTACCTCCTACACACATACAGTAGAAGCGAGTCTCTTTGAATAAGTCAACGACTGCTTGTGCCTTGGCATTACTGAGTTGTCGTTGCGCGGATAATCCAAATATGGCGACAAGGGATTCCGAGGCTGATAATATCTTTCGCAGCAGATCAATATCGAGATTGTGAGCCGCATGAGTTATCGCAGTTGTGAAGTTTAGAAACCCGTTTCTCATATTCACCTGTCTGGTGGGATCTGCGCCGTATTCGAGAAGGAGTTCAACAGCTACACCACCAGAATAGTCCCACGATGCAAATGTAGTGTGAAGTGGCGTCGCGCCATCTTTCATTTGAACGTTGATGTCAAGACCAGCCGATAAAGCGATATCGAATATCTCTTCGCATTCAGCCCGATGCGTGAATTGGTTCAATGAATGGAGTATGGTAGCTCCGTAAAGGGTTTCCCGGATGGTAGGATCAGCGCCATTTTCGACAAGAGCTTTGGCCATTTTAAAGAGGCCGCAATGACAACTCAATAGCAAAGGGGTCCATCCATGTGTGTTGCCGTAAAAGTTGACATCAGCACCAACTTCAATGAGGGCCTGAGCCATGGTGAGGTCATTAGTAACTGCGGCGATCTGCAGAAGGCTGAAACCATCCTTATTACACGAGTTGACAAAATGGAGTCGAGTGACTTCCTCTTTGAAATCTTCCGCCTTGTCTGGTGTGAGGTTCTCCTTCTTCCATCCTTCAACTTTGAAGGATGTCAAACGATCAAAGTCGGACACCGGAGTGTCCATTTTCGGTTCTTTCTTCAAAAACAACGGGTTGTTGCAGTTGAGAAGGAACGTATTCGAAAGTTTGCGATCACCTTCTAGATATTTCTCGTACTCTTCAGGCCACTTGCGAGCCCATGTCTTGCCAAGGACTTGGTTTGTGGAGAGATGCTTTGGTACAATATGATCGAAAAGCGACTTCTGAGCACCAAAAGTCTTTGTCCCATAATCCTTGACTATAGCCAATATCTCCTCTTCGCTTTCAACAGGAAGAGGAGTTTCGCAAGCTTCAAAGACGTTAAGTATGACAGATACGGCTTCTGAGCAGTTCATCTTGGCAGCTGCTACAAGGTACGGAAGGCCCTTTTCGATTGATGGCTCGACAGTGCGTCCATTCAAATATGCTCCAGCGAGATGAAAAGGAGAAGCAGGATCTTGGATATCCCCCGAGTCACAAGTATCTATGAGATCTGTAATGACTTCTTCTTGGGCTACTCTTGGCATAAGAGATGCATTCATGTTGTTTTCAAGAGCAAACTTACTTGTTAGCGAAGTCACTAAGAGGGTTGTTCTTACTCACATCAGGGACTTTCAGGATTGCATTACTGTATATCTCAGTGATATGCTCGCGGAAACCATCATCTTCCAGCAGGCTGTCCAACTTTCGATTTGCTTTAAATCTGCGAAGGCTAGACGGTTCAAGAGTGTGATCTTCAAAACAGTTTGCCAGCATTTCTTCGAATTCCGGGTTGCCGATTTCAATGGATATTAAGTTGTCATAGAACTGGTGGAGTTGTGTGAGAACTCTAGTTCCATCAGTTTCTTCTTCTTTCTTTGTGTGCTTTTTCTCGAGCAAAGCCAAAGCACCCAGGTATCCACTTTCACCATGACGGAGGTCTTTGAACCATTCTAGCGGAATACTTGGCTTCCCGCGATGGAGCTGTTGCATGATTCCGAGGAACAGGTAACTCTGAATTGTTGCCAAGGATATTCGGTCGAATGAGACAGGTGCACATGTTCCAGTGAGAAAGGCGAGTATGAACTCCTCTTGATGCTCCGTTAAAGTTGTCTTTTCTTTGATGTTGTTCATGAGTGTTGCTACAGCGGAGTCAGATTGGTTCGCAGGCCTCATCTTCATCGTCAAGATGTCATCTGGGTTCAAGGACTCGAAGGGCGTATTTCCATTCATAAAGATGCTGGCTGTAAGCAACCCAAGGGAGTAAATGTCTGTTTTGTAAAGGTCCCCCAGTTTGATAGGTTCCTCCGCGTCAAGTTCGGGGGCCATCCAAGGAAGACTTCCAATTCTCGCTTGAAACATCTTTTCTGACTTGTAATCGTCGAGTATGACTGCATATCCGAAATCACAGAGTTTTGCTCTGATGGGCGGGAGTCCAGTCTTGTCAAGAAGATCATGATGCTCATCCAAGCCGGAGGTGAAGACGAGGACATTGCTTGGCTTGAGATCTGCGTGGACAATTTTATGGGCGTGGAGGAACTGAAGCGCTCGACCAATACTCATCGATATTGCCAGTTGAGACTTGAAGTCGGCTTTGTTTGATGACAGAAAGTCTGTAAGAGTTCCTTCATCAGCAGCCTCGAGAAGCACTTGAGGCCAGAATCGTCCAACATCCGGTGACTCGCTCCACGAGATGGCCAGCATGGAGACGATGAAGTCGCATTGCCGAATCGTCTCATCGGACAGAATTCGTATCTCATTTATAGCAGCAGCAAGTTGTTGCGAATCATCGGCTCTTCCTTGAGGAGTAACAATCTTCTTGGCGACATATCGTCGAAATTTGTCATCATGTTTGACTTGCTTGATCCAAGAGCGTACGCCGGCCGACCCGTTGATAACATCCTCGTCAGCATTTAATCGTAGCTCCTCTGTTGATGCAAAGACTGAGAATGAAGCCCCTGCGCCTGCGGAGAGCATGGCCATGCTGGCGATGACATTGTTTTGCGCGCTGAGGATTGGAACATCAAGTGCGACTGCGACCGCCAAGAATTCGGCCTGGCCTTTGACTGCGTATGTTTTATCTGGACGGTTGATGAGCTCTGTCGCTGAGGGCGCAGAATACGTCGAAAATGATTGAAAGTCGTTCATTTTGCGAGAAAGATACTCAGACTGGACTTTACTGACTCCGGGTGGCTTCCCTATTTGACGTATTCTTGTCTGTATCACAAGGCAGATTTAATCGCTGGGCTGACTTTAATTGAAACCAAGATGTGACATATTTCAGCCACGATTTGCTTCTGAACCAATCGGGGTTGGTGTTGAGTCTCACAAGCTGACGAATTGCTATCAGTTTCAACCTCAGCTGCATGAATGTGAATGAGGGGTTTTGGAACTATTGGTTCAGTGCATTGGCCTATTGAGTCTAGACTTATCAACGCTCCTTTCCCATTTTCTTCTCTGCGCAACCTCTTTCTGCAATTTCCAATCAACTCTTTGACAATGTCTGGCCTTGAAATCCCGTCGTTTATCATCGGGCTAAGTGGCTTGATTGCAGTTTTTGAAAAAGGCTTTGAAGTATGGCGCGTTATCAGAAAGGCTGACGATTTTGGAGATGATGTTGCAGATTGGATGTGCAAATTGGAGATGGAATTTTTCCGTTTTCAGACGTGGTGGACAGCCTTGGAGCATCTTGCGATTACACAAAAGTCGTCGCACTCACTTCTCAATGTGCCATTGCAGTCATCTCCCCTGCAGGTTTCATTAGACAAACAATTCGGCAAGCCGATCATCGATGCTGCGACGAGCGTTCTCAAACTCCTGGAAAAGATTGAAGCAATCCTTCAACAGAATGGCGTCCTGGTCGTCATAAAAGCCGAGCCAGTCGACGCAGACACCAGTGCCAATCTCGGGGAGGAAACTGGGAAAGCCAGAAAGCGAATGAAGCGATTTGCCAATGAGCTTCTAAGACACACGTCTTGGACAACACGAGTCAAACACAGCACAAGTCCTTGGAAAGACGATTCCGATAAGAACACACTCGATGAGTCACTCGACTCTATCATCTACTGGAATAATACGCTATACAGCATCCTCCCGCAGAACCTCAGGGATAGTATTCTGGAACTTGGGATTGCCGGCTACGCTTTGGACTCCGATAACATCAAAGACATTGCGGGTCTATCTAACGACCGTAACAGTACTCTGAGTCAAAGCGCAAAGCTCATGGCAATACGACAACGCTTTAAAGACGCCAACACGACCATCGACGAAGCTCTTCTTAAGCAAATGGAACTAAAACAGAGTGAATTTGAGGGCCTAGTCGCATCGGACATTATCAAAGGACGCCAATACACAATTACCCAGCACACTCCCGAGAGTGGTGAAATTTCTCGAGTCCTTATCGAATGGATACCTATACCAAAAGGCGACTTCGACACATACAAGCTCGCGCGCGGTAGACTGTCGCGGCTATCATACACTCTAAAACAGATCAAAGAAATCTCGTCCATCCAACCACTGCAGACTCTTGGATTCCTTGAATTTGGCGGTGCGAAAGCTTTTGGTCTGGTGTCAGTTTTACCACAGACAGTCACATCATCAACAAAAGCGTTTACCTTATACGAAATGTTGTCCGGATCTCAGAGCTCAGCTGGTAGCAAATCGGGCCAATCGGCCACAGTCCAGCATCCTTTGCCAAGTTTGAACCAGCGCCTGAAACTTGCATCAAAATTAGTTATGGGGTTTTATACTTTTCTGTTGACCAGATGGTATCACGAGAGGTTCAATTCTTTACACATCACCTTTCTTTTGGACGGGGCGAAAGGAAATGCACCGCTTGACCTCAGTTTTCCCATTATCGGTGGTTTTGCAACATCTCGACCAGATTCACCAACTGAGCTATCCATCTCAGCGGCTGTAGAAGATCACGAGGCTATCTATCTACATCCCAATATTCGAAAGCGCATCAAGCCAGGCTCCAAATCAGCCGAGGCAAAACCACGCTACCAAAGAATTTACGACATTTACGCCGTGGGTCTTTTACTCGCTGAGATCGGTTTCTGGCGACCAGTTGCGCGGATCGCTGAGTCTGGGGCTAGAGGCTCCAAGGCTAGTTCCATGTCATCTGAACAATTTAAAGATGCCGTTGTTAAGAAGTGTAGATCGGATCTCGGTTTTTGGGCGGGTGAGACTTACAGGGATGTTACGCTGAGATGTTTATTGGCGGGTGGAGTTCAGGGAGAGGATAATGTTGAAGGATTGAACAACTTTTATTGGGATGTCGGAATTAACTTGATGATTAGTTAGACCTAGCTAGAACTCAGAAGGCAAGAATTTCCATTTTCTCTCCATTTATCGGCGTCAGTCTTTCGGTCAGAGACTGTCGAGTCGTGAAGTTGAACTGGCTGGTTGGTTGCCTGAAGAGTTGACAACGTCTATATGCACAAATTCCGAGCTGGCCAATTGACGTCAGATTTCTTGAAGGGAACGTGACTTTTGAATGGAATGATTTGCCAAAGTTCCATCGTGAACATATTCTGAGAGGCTGGGGAGGCAGCCGACTTATAATCCGACAGATCAAGATCCGAGCTGACAGCAAAGAGATATCCACTGAGCGGGGCTGTGTTAGGCAGAGCCCCCCTCGCCTGCACCAAAATAGGCATACAAGCCATGATCAAGCGGGTCTCAAGTGAATAGGATCAGAGGAAGAAGTGTATAAGAATTGACGGGTGGCAGTGTGAAACTACAATGACAATTAAGATATTTTCAATTATTTCAACATGAGCACCAATCAATTTCCTGCAATGGACTTTACAAACTTTACTTACACGGATCTTCCATCCTCAACCTCAATTCGCTTACTCTCATTCATCAGAAGACCCCGGCAATTGTCCCCTCCTTCAATCTTGGGCGAACCACTTCTCGAATATGTCTTAGAAACTGTCGACATGAACACGGCACCTGATTTCGACCTGATTTCTTCAACATGTGGAAACCCGAAGAGCGCTGATCCTGGCGACATTGATGCATATGGGCCAATGCATCGTTATCCAATCGCTGTCAATGGAAAACTCATGCTCATTGAGAGAAACACTTATGAGGCGCTCCAGATGGCAAAATCGGTCAATGATCCTATCAGCCGTCGTGATCAGACATTCTGCGAGACGGAACTGATCCGCGCTGTTGAGAGTAACAGTCTACCAACAGTTCGACAGTTACTCCAACAAGGTGCTCACGTCCACGCACAAGATTGTTTCGGCAAGACTGCGATCCATCATGCAGCGCAAAATGGCCTCTTCGATATCGTCAACATCTTACTTGACTACGGCGCGAGTATGAAAGTTATCGACACGCACGGTAAAACTCCATTCGACTATTTTCGAAACATGGGTGCAAAGCAATGGAATCAAGTTGAAGACATTGCTTATAAGATGCATCAGTCTCCAGAAGAGAGGGAGTTCGTTCCGCTTCCAGAGGTAGTTCGAGTTGGAAGACGAATGTGGATTGAGGCCATCTGCGTTAATCAGGACAATGAAGAGGAAAAGAATAGTCTTTCTTCGATCAGAGGACAACTCTATGCTCATGCTCACTGTGTTGTGGCGTGGATTGGAATCAACGACCAGGAGACCGAACTTGCTCTAAGGACAATCATGGCATTTCTTAGGAATGAGAAAGAGGGCGATGATCATAAGTATCTGTGTCAAGTCGAGAAGGCAGACCTCGTCAACAAAGAAAAATCTTCAGTCGTACAGCTTCTGAGACGATCTTGGTTTGAACGGGAGGGTCTGATAGATGAAGTTGCTTTTGGAAGAGCAATTACTGTGTATTGTGGAACCGAGTGTATCCCTTTGTCTGATGTTATGGAGTTTCTTAGGAAACACTTATACGATATTGACTATTTGCCTGGAGACTTAAAGATCTGGTCATTATTTGGAAACAGGAGTTCAGGTAAACGCAGATCGGATGGTTTGGGAGGAAGTCAGAAGAAGTCGAAACGAGAAGATGACAACTGACTTGGATGGATGTATAAATCGGCTATAGGGCTTAAATTCAAAAACTATACAATACTTCCATTGCATATTTTTAAATTATTACTGACGATCAACGATTTTCATTCACATAGGGTAGCTAGGTCGATATACAGAGCAAGGATATGTCTAATAATAGCAGATGTCTTTCTAGTCCAGCCAATCATGTTAGCTATTCTGTCTGTTCGCCTCACTTGTCAACCCCGCTTCATCTTGGTTACTGCACCTAACTTGAACAACACTTAGCTTCGCTACACTATTGCATTGATCCACTGACTTTTAGACCCATATACTGTTCTCGAGCTGTTTTGGTCACAGACAAGATCATGAAGAGGTGGTGGATGATAGCAACAAGACACCTTCTTCCTTAGCAAAAGAGGCAGGGCATGTCATGATTGGAAAGTTGCTACAGGACTTGGGTTCCGAATGGCGGGTGACAATTAGGGAGTAGGTCTGGATCAAGATTATCCCCTGAGCAATGGTCAGGCTGCAAGTTGAGATCTTCACATACCAATTTATGTTTCTTTTAAAGTTGAATATTACTCACGATCAGGTACATCCATAGGGTAACAAAGTGGATATGGAGGACAAGGGTATGAGTCTAACAATAGCAAAATGAACTGAACTGAAGAAACGGGTTGCCTCACTTCGCAACCCCGCCTTCATCTGAACTGGCGCAAACTAATTAAATGGTATTGACGTGAGCACATGCCACAATTAATTGGTGCCGTGTCTCCTCTTGAAGTCGCTTGCCTAGAATTTCTAGGTCACTGATGGCCTTTTGCATGTTGTGAATAGACTGATAGTCCTGAAATTCTTTTTGAGAGGCATCTTGACAGCAGAGGGATTCTATATAAGGAGTTTGTTGATTACAGGCCGGGGATGACAAAAGTTGAGTCCAGGGTTGATCAGGAAATTCCAATCCGGAATGAAAATTTGTCCACTTCATTCCCATTGAAGCGTTAAGCTCATATGCCAGATCGAAATCTGGAAAGGCTCCTTTCACAAAGCCGGTTGTGAGCGCTTGATTCTGCTGTAGTGGTGCATGAGGTTCGACGACCTTGATGTTGGTATTTTCTGCTTGGGGGATTCCATGATTGATGAGTTGATGAGACGCCTGAGTTGCTAAAGACTGCTGCCATTGTGGCACAGTATACCAGAAGCCTGTGGCGGCTGACCAGAACACGTCGGCAGGTTGACGCATTTTTCCAATCTCAACAGAACCCGTAGGCTCTCCCATGTTGAAATCGAGGTCGTTAGTTGATGATTGGAGGTCGTGATACCAAAGGAATTCTGAATCTTCCATTCCATTGCAAAGGGGTGTCTGAGGAGTGCTGTTCATAGTCAAAGACTGTCGATGGTATGCCATACTATTGATGTGCTCAGTAAAGTTACGTTCGGAGATACTGGTCAAACAAACATGCAGGAATATTTAACAAAAGAACCAGGAATATTAGACAAGAGAATCAGGAATGCAAGGGACGCAATATATTTGGGCGAGCTGGCTAGAGAGACACGGCACAGCTCAGCTCGGCAAAACTGAAGCGGATTATGAATGACATCAGTCTGTGGCAAGACCCTTCCACTAGGTTTCGTTAACTTGTCCGTACGCTTGCATGGTGCCCCACCTTCTCGGTACAGGGGTGTGCCCCGCGCGACAAGGGTCAGACCATCAGAATCACCTTGTTAGCACATTTTAGATGAGTATTCAAGACGCCAGGCTTTTTATGTAACCATTAGTGACCTGGTGCCCTTCCCCGCCAGAACAAGCTGTCAATATCGGGGCCTTAAATACCCTTCTCAACTTGAGTCGTCGACGGAGAAACGCTTCGCGAACACCGAATTCGTTGTAGATGACTGAGCTTTTATTGGCTCGGGTCAGGTGCGGATGGCTTCTCCTTCGTTACAAGCCCTGATAGAGAACGTTACCATTATTACCCAGTGCATCTAGTATTCAACCAACATCAGAGTACGTATATTCCGAGTTCTGCATCCCAAGACTAGGCCTGATGTTCCTTACCCATTTCATCCACTTTCCATTCATCAGACCAGCTTTACACCAGCAACCACCGAGCCAGCTGCCTAACCTAATAAGGCTGTTAAGCTCATAGTAAAGTAATAATAGGAATTGTAGGTCTATGGATAAGTTTTAATAACGGTGAAATGAAGGATGGTATTTATGGCATGTATAAGATCTCTTCATCCCTCGTCCCGAACTGTGCCGTAGGTCTCGTACTGCCTTATGGCCGGAACAAAGGGTCTTGATCCCACTGTTCACCTTATGAGAGTCTGGAAAAAATGCCCTTGCTGACCAACATATTTGCTAATCAGTATGCGCAGCCAGTCACGTTGCAACGGTCACGCCACATATTGACGCGATGGGTCCACTATAAACTTAGATTGGGAGGTTATGAACGCTTCAGGGTCTTGGTGGCTTCTGCGTGCAGATACTCCTCTTTCTGTTTGTAGCTGTAGCTGGTTGATCAAGTCTGTTGAACAATTTTCTACAGCCACAAAACCAGTTTTTGATACCTCAAGTGGATACGCGGATCCTATGTAATGAACGAGGTGGGCTCAGAAGTGGACCGCAGACTGGGTTCAACAATTCGTGGAACAAGTAAAAGGGGACTTTTCACAGAAATGTGAATTTGGACAAGCCATGAGTCTATCCCGCTTCTTGTTTGGCATATAATAGGCCGCAAACGTTGCAAAAAGTTTCAGCTCCACAAGGGCCATCACGCCATTCCGGGGTTTCTGCTGTTTGGCAAGACAAACAGCAAAGATTTAAGGTTGCATTGGCACTGTAAGTGACTGCTATAAACTTATGAGATAAGAAGATTGAAATCCGCATCTTGTCCCACCTTACGCCGAGTTCGTCTTGAACCTAGTCTCACACTTCAGCTCACAAGGTTTTACTTCATGGACTGTTACTCCGAAAACGTTCGGGCCTTAGGTATCGACTTGTTATAGCATAGAATTATGCCGTGTCGGCCACGAGAGATACTAGGGGGAATGCTGTATAGAAACCTTAGATATCCCAGCCCGCTGCAAAGATTATTGATTTGCTTTGACTTATTTGTCCGACCAAATCTTTGTAAAGTGCATCCTTTCAGACCCTTGATACCCCTGCCCCACCTTGGCTACGACACTAATGGAAGCCTTCGGCTCGACCACCTTTAGCCTTTTTGGTCATGGTTCAGCTCCGCCTGTCATCCATTGACCAAACTGTCATAACTTTCTACCCGCGGAAGAGATCCAGGTCGGACCCCGAGAGTCACCTATTGACACTGAGTAGAATGGAGTGGGTACGGCATAACTTGAACCATACTCTAATTAGTTCAATTTCGAGAGATAAGACGATAATAGCGTAGCCCATGAAAAGGTTGCCTGGTGGCATGATTTTTCAATCTTGATGTCATGTAGTTCCAAAGCTGAAAAGTGTTCCTATGATGTCACGTCACAGGTCTTCTTCCGGCCGTTAGAGACTTCGGTGCCTCATTGGCTGTGCTGACCGGCTATTCCACAAAAATGCCCACTCTCAAAATTCCTATTCTTGGAGTGCCATCACATAGTATCGGATTCCTGGCCTGTTCGTTAATTTCGGCGATCTGACGTAAGCTAGCGCAATTAGTGGTAGACCCCTTGTCGCATACGACATGAGAGGGGCTATCGGCTTGACGCATAGGAAAAGGATTTTACCATAAAAGAGAACTAATAGATCATCTTAGGATTTACTGCATTCTAGTTCTTTAGTGGATTGTTTGAATTTGGCTTTGATACAACTGTGAGCGGCACTCATATCGATCGTCTCGCACAGTTTTTAAGATAGATATGATTTTTAATGAGTATTTGTATCCCCTTGCTGCAGCTATCGTCTCTAACCTCGTTAAGGCATGTATTATATAGGAAACGAACGGAATGGTGCGGTCTATCGCCGGGAATACAGGCTAAGCTTTAACGCCTTTGATATAACTAGAGCAATATTAATATGGTAATAGGGTATATAAGATAGCAGCTATAAGACTGCCTTTAATAGCCCTATGAGAGTTATCAATGCTGTATTATATCTTAAATATATCAAGTAGATAATAGACGTTGTATAAATAGGCAGAGAAGATAGCAAGGGAGATAATAGTTAAAAGGAATTATAGAATACTTATAAGGCAAAGAAACTAGTAATAGGCACCTGTATACTTAAACCTGTCAGGTATAAATTGGGTTAGTAAGCCTATTTAATTCTTACAGTTATAAGGACACTATAGTTGCTAGGGGTTTGGTCGACGGAATTGTTATAGTAAGCTATAGTAGCTTGAGTTGTGAAAGTGGGACATAGTTGAGATGGAGCTGAGATAGTAAGTTCATTTAAAGATAGCTATAGAAAGAGAGAAAAATAAAAAACAAAAACAAAAACGAAAAGAAACAATGTATTAATAAATAATATATTGATAAAAAGAAATATCTCTTAGAAAAGATTATATCTTTCTAGCTAGAACTCCCAGCGCAACAGGATACAATTAGTCAAATTCTCCCCTCACATGAACTTCATTGTCTCCATCCCACTCCCGCTTCGGCATCTTAACGAAGAGAAAGGTTTGGAAAAGCTCCGACAATAGTTCTCCAGCCAGGCCATCCAAGGCTGAAACATCGGGCTTCATTCCTTTCCTGTCATCCGTTCGTCCATTCTTTCGCTCAGGGAACAGTTTGGAGAAAATCTCCTCGGGTAGTTTCAGAACGAGATCCGGGTTATAAACCATTAAGATACGCGTCGTCTGAAAAACCTTCTTTCGGAGATCATTAGGGGCAGATCTACTAAGCTCAGGTAGAATAGTTCGGAAGCTAGCGATATTCCTGACCGGGAACAAAAATTAACCTTTATAACATAAATGGGGTGACAGGAGGTGCAGAACGGCTTACCATAGACCACGGTTAATTTCAAACGCTTGCATGTCAGTATACTTCAGTGTTAGCTTCCAACCAGCGATGGTTTCCTTGATCTCTTGGTACTCTCTCGAAGCCTTTACAAAGGTTTTGTCAGGCACTTTTCCTTTGTCGAATCCGAGACTTTGCCAGGTGCGAGTGAAGCCTGCGAGAAGGTCGACAAAAAGCTCGGTGAGTTCGTGCTGATCTTTGAGCCCCTTCTCAGCCCAGTCTTCGCCACTGAATTTGAAACCAGGCAACACATGGAGAGGTCTGTAAACCACGTCTTTAGGGGCATCACTACCATTGATGGTTGTAGTTCGTCCAACGTCGCTCATTGCGCAAGGCATGTTGCTTCTATCACACGATCAGAACATGGATGAATGGTGCAATGTGAATTTTCGCTGAAGATCAAAACAAAGGAGAATGGATCCATACCCAGGGACTTCTAGCTTAGAGTTCAAAGCGGAGCCCATCAACTCTTTCTGCCTCAGGACATCGTGCGAACCAGCATGCTCAGCCCTTCGCAAGTTGATTTTTGGCGTTGCTTCTTTCCTCGCAAGCGTCCTTATAGTCATAGCCATATTTCTCTATCCAAAGATCAAATGTCATCTTTGGGTCTTTTTCGAGAGCATCTTTCCATTTATACTGAACCAGTTCAAGCTGGAGTGATGCTTCGCTGCTTCGCGCCTAAAGGCACGGTACTTCTGATCAGCAGTTCGCAGCTTGTCCTCGTCTGTTCCAGTGGACTAATAGACGTTATCGAATGGTCTTCGAGCGATACTATGACATGAGAAAACTACTTACATCCTGTACGTGGTCAAGATAGCTAATAGAGCGAGTCAGCGTCTGACCATTCAACAAAGGTTTTACAAATCCTACCTCTCGAGATATCCCACATAAGAACGGCCCTATTCTCTGGAGACAGGACTGGTGTCACTCTGCATTGTGTTGGAAAGAGTGTCTACCATATCTCGTCCAAATCTTGGCGATCTTGGACTTATTTATTTTCTTTCCGCGTCACGCAATACTGTAGCCATACAAAGATATGGATTGTGATACTGTGTAGATAGCATGGTCACCGGTTCCAACGTTAATCAGTTTTGTTTGGTAATTGCGGACTTTGAAGCGGAGTTTCGAGATAAGTTGTGAGACTCAGGTGTTGCTTGTCAGGTTATCAGAAGGGGTTGGCGTTGCGCGTACTTCACGCTGTACGAGTTTGTGGATCTCTTCGAACGCCAAGAGGTCGCAGGTCATAAGCCAGTGCCATTAAAAAGTACTTCATTGTTCACTAAGTTTCTATGGAATTCTAGGTATCTTCTAACGGGTAAACCTTATACCAGTTGAGCCCGTGGAGACTTTTCGAGTCATACAGCGCCTGTGTAATCAGATTATATTGGTATGAACGGTTGGTGAACGTCACACTGGCCTACTGTCAGACTTTAGTACGGCAAGATTGACTCTGAAACTAAAATTTCGGCGTTACTTCTCGAAGGAATAGATCAACTTCTAGCGCCATCGCATATCGCCCGTTAGGCGGAACAAAGGTGGATTCTTTTTTGTGAATACTTATTTTAATATTAATTGATGTATAATACAGAATAAATCCTTTTTGATATGAACCTTGCGGTCAACCTCTTCTAAAAGCTTAAGCTTGACTGTTCTGTCGTCATCGTAACCTGAGTCTGCTTTAAAATATACTTTTGACTATCCCCATCACTACTATGTCGAACCTCTTTATCGTTTGAGAGAACTTTTGTTGTCAAGTGAGATCGAAAGTCATTCAACTCTAAACCATCATTTCGCGAGTTTATTCGTGTATGTTTTGCTCCCGAGATATTGCTTGTGTGTTTTCCACTGGTGTGTCCGTTGGAGTTCGAGTTGCTCGCATATGTTGATCGGAAAATGGGTAGGCTAAGTAGTGGTCGTAGAGCTGGCATGGATCCAGCGACAATTCCGATACCTTCCTCAACAACGGACCATAAACCAATTGCTCCTGTGCTGTACATGAATTCGGCCGGATTGTTGTAAAGGGTAAGATATCCGAGTCGAACGACGGTGGCAGAACTGGCGCTGTGTCATGTTAGCTTCGAACCTTCATTCCCCCAAATGAAGAACTCACAAAACACCAAGACTAAGCATAAAGATGACAGGAATCTTGACCCTGTTCTTCATTTGGACTTTCCACAACAGCAGACCGGGAAGGATAGCCAAAGTCCAATCAACAACGATCGAAACAGCAGAGAAGAAGAAGCCAATGTTGCTGTTGAGACTAGTGTTGCACACTCCCTTCGCCGCTCCCCAAAGTGTTTCAATCGGATGACAAACATTCGCTGTGGCGAGGATGAAGATGACCGAAGAGAGAAAAGTGAGCGCGATGAGACCCCAAAGTGTCCAGACAAATCGACGGCGGGAATCGCAAATTCGGAGCATCGTGACGCAGATGCTAGCTTTGATCGGGACGGTACATGCTGAGTAGAAGAATTGGGCGATGAAGAATAACTGTATTATGTTAGCATTATGATTGATCGTCGCGATTAGCACAAACCTTTGTTCCAGTCATGATATCCTTCGGATCAAGGTGACGACTCTTCTGGCCTGCGCCATGGAAGACACAGGTAATGACCAGCGCAGAAGTAACCGTGTAGAGCATCTATCAACACATTAGTTTGTAAGCTTCCCCAATTGATCAAAAATACTTACCAATCCTCCCAACATCAACCAATCATCTAATCCAAGATTATTCTTCCATTTTCGAACCCCGAGGCGCGCGGTACAAAAGATCCACGCCAACGTAAGCATCACAATCGTGACGTACAGTAACGGCACGCCATCAGCATTTGGAGCGATCATCTTGCTCGTACAACGCAGCCAAGCTGAACAACAAAGAAAAAAAAAGACAATAAACGGTAAAGAAACATCAAATGCGGGACACCTGCATAGAAGTACGTAGGTTGATCATTTCGGCATCGGATGATTGTAGGCAAAAAACCAGGGAACTCATTCAAACAAAGACCCATTCAAACTGTATCCATAGAGACGTATCCATTGGATGAATCCTTCGAAGGAAGATTGGTCGAAACGGGCGTCTCATTTTAGATCGATACGTGGAGCATTTTGGCCGCGATTAACTCCGAGGAGAATTGCTAGATCAGCACCGTCGAAACGGTCACTAACTAGACTAGTGTCCGTCATGAACTGGGGTTCCTTGTTGCTAGTTGCCACTTGCTAGTCAGCCTCATCTACTGATAAACGCTTCTAATCTACGCGCGCGATCCTCTTCCCGAATATCCCGTCTTTAGTAAGGAGAGTATATCTTGGCGAATGCGGCTGAAAAATAAATATTTCGTACTAATGGGCACGTGCAGTTCAGTTGAAAGACTTGTGAGAAAAAACTTGGACTCAAAACAACGGCGTATGCTAGCTACGATGTAACATCTCGTGTATTGGGGTTACATCGCCTTCCTCGACTTCAGACCCAATCATTCCTAATCGGATTTCATAACCAGATTTATGACAGGTGTTAGAACCGGGGAGATTGGATTTAATGAACCGGGTCAACTTCTCCGTGATGTAGCCTTGAAACAAGCGGCGAATTGAGCTTACAATCCATCGAATGTGGACCCCAACAAGGTTCTTGAGATGTAGTAAGCGGGGACATTGAGGCAAAGGAGATACAGAAAATAGTTTGCCGACAAGTAATTAATGCAAGTCTAGGCTTCAAGACCTCGTACGACTTTCGGTAGAAGTCCCTGGATCCACAAGACCCTTATATCTTGTGGATTTCGATGCAACTTAAATATATCAGCCTGGTCCAATCCTGCCAGGTATTCATCTCCTCCTCACCGAATCTTTCTTATTTCTCAAGCAAAAATGTCAGAGTTTATTATCCAAGACGAAAAGTTGGCCGCCCTCAAGGGTAAGGTCGTAATTGTTACGGGTATGTTGATCATCGCGGGTAGAAATGACCTGACTTATACTAACAAACCTTGATAGGAGGCTCTTCTGGTATTGGCCTCGCTACTATTGAGTTGCTCCTTTCTCTTGGTGCTCTTGTAGTTAGCGGTGACGTTCAGCCTCCTGTTAAGGAGCACGAGGGTTCTTTCACCTTTGTCAAGACCAACGTTGCTGTTTGGGCTGACCTTATTGCTCTCTTCAAAAAAGCGAAGGAGGTTCATGGTCGTATTGATCATGTTTTCGCTAATGCTGGTGTCGGTCCTCGCACGGATTACCTTTCTACCGAGGTTGATGAGAATGGTGATCTGAAGGAGCCTTCTCACATGCTTTTGGATATCGGCTTGAAGGGTGTTATCAACACATCTACTCTTGCTATCAACTATATGCGACAACAGCCTGAGGGTGGTAGCATTGTTATCACTGGTTCTACAACCGCTCTTCAGCGTCTCCGAGCTGTGGATTACAGTAAGCTATGAAGTTCAAGTTTCGTTTCATCAGCTAACATTGGTAGCCACCGCCAAGCACGGCATTCTCGGCTGGGGCCGCGGTCTAGTCCCACTTCTTGGGGCCGCTCAAATCCCGGTGCGCGTCAACATTTTAGCCCCCAGCTGGACAGATAGCAGTGTTTTACCTCAACTTAAGGACCTCCTCGCTGCTATCAACGTTGAGTTGCAGCCTGCTTCAGTTGTGGCTCGTTGCACTGCTTTCCTCATGGCTGATAGCTCCAAGAACGGACAGCACATTCATATTGAGCGCGGAGTTTGCAAGGAGATTGATGAGTCTATTCTTCTCCCTATGTTTGGAAAGATTAAGAGTGAGGATTATCCTTGGGAGGATGATGTTTTGCGCCGCCTTTCTGAGCTAGCGTAAATCTATATTGGTTGGCTGTATCCGTAGTTAGGGTGATAAAATTGCTCGCATTGAATATAGCGTTATGTTTCGATAATACTATGAACCTGGTGCTTGTAAAACAAACTATTCAATAGGCGACGAAATTATGGATCGAAACAGGGTTGATTGATCTACCAATTTCGACAAGCCAAGAATGAGGCTGCAGATCACTTTGCTATAGTGGGAAAGTCCACCGGGTTGAATTATGTGATATTTCCGTCTTGGCGGTTGAAGTGAGTCTCCACATGGAAGTTTCTTCCCTTTTGCCAAGAGTCTGCAACAGTCGGGTTTTGTCATTGATTATTCCCGAATTCAAAAGTGATTTGGGATTGTTACTGTGCTGCGCTCATTGGCTGCCAACACCAGGGACAGAATCTATTCACTTCTTGGTCTTGCCAAGAACATGGAGCCATCTCCACCCCCTAACCGTTATGGGTATCAGGATGTCGAGTATTAGTCTCAAGCAATGCCAACGCCGGATTATGAAATCAGCGAAGAGGTTGTATTTCGCGGTTTTGTTGGCCACTGCATTTGGGCTGACCGGTTCTTGCATATTCTTTTTCATGTAGATGCATTCGGTAGTTTATCAGAAGTGAAGCTAAAGTGGCCTTCCTGGGTTCCCAATTTGGGCGGAGCAAGAGTTCAACGATGGAATTCTCGTACTGAAATGCCGGAGAGTTTCCCTTCTAGTCACTTTCTTGACAGAAAGTTGAAATGGGACGTGGATTTTCCACAATGTGGCCATATAACTTCTGGAACAATGAATAAAATTATCTATCCGCGACCTACAAAGTTTGCAAAAGATGACCATCATGGCTTGATTCTATATGCTGAAAAGCATGAACATATCTCGGAAGCCTGCCATGCCTGGCCAGAGGCCGATAATCGAGACGATTTGGTCAACTACTTACTCACCTGGATTCATGACAAAACCATTCAACTCGCAACAGACAGACCATTGGGACCTATTGGCCTTTTGATACGTCCATACAAGATACCCTCTAGTTATGAGTTATGTATGAAGCATTTGTTATTGCTTGTTACTAGTACTCACTTCTTTGGTTACGCCTATCATGGTTTCTTGCGTAATTACGAGGAAATAGCGATATGCGCTAGTTGGACTCATGAAGACTGTGGAGGTTCCTGTACTTGCGTGGAGAGGATCTGTCCAATTGCTAATATCATATACCAAGAGTCATGGGATGACTCGATACTGGAATCAGAATCATACGTATATTCAGACGAATTTCAAAGATCACCTCCAACAAAACAAGGCTATAAGCAGCTTTCATATCTTCTGGATGATGTTTCCACGATGATGCGAGAAGGGAAAAGGCGACTGATTGTGTCATCCATCGGATCTTCAAATGCTCAAAGGATGGACAGACGTTACTGGATAGGCCCCTATGATGTGAAAGAGAATGACGTGATTACCAGCGTCACGCTTTGTGGGAGGATTGAAATAGTCCTGCGGAGGAATGAGTCCCCTTTAGAGCTAGATGGTCGACGAGTGTTTCGACAAATTCGTATTGCTTGGTCACTTGAAAATGCATATCAGGATTGGGATGATGAGGCGCGTGGACTACATTCTTTAGACGAGTTTCTTATTCTTTGATGTTGTCCTTGTATTGCCTTCCACTTTCTTGCTGATCCATCAGATAAGGCTTGTTACAATTATATGCTCATAAGTTCGAATCTACTATACCAATCACATTGGTTGCTCGCAGTGATGAGTTAGTTTTGATGAAAGCGGCTTTGTGGCTGGAAGGGTAGTCTATTTATCTATCTCCCGCATTTACTGACGAATGCGGCAATAGTCAGATTTGTAACAGAGACCAAACATAATAAAATCATTTGAATGGTTAGAAAGACTTTGCTACCCAGTAGCTTCAGATGTTGGAGCTGTGATTGGCTTTTCTCCAAGTGGCTTGCGGCTGAATCCGTAGTTCAAAATCTTCAAAACAAACCTCCATCATCTTCGGACCTCTTTCAAATATCCTATTCTCTCTAGTTTTGAATTGAAACCTCCAGAACATAGCAACAAGCCTAAAACTATTACGGACCTCCGAGGTAATGGCAGCATCTGCAGAGAAAGACGATGCTCTCGTGTCACTATCGCAGCCAGCGCCAGCCGGTCCAATTCCAACCACGGCCTGGCATGCCTACTTCAGATACGGTATAGGTGAAATGGAATGTGATGTACTTCTTGAGCAACGGAATCCGTGTATCCGATCACTTCGGGAGAACTGGACTCGCAAGAATAAATGGTTTCTAAAGCCTCCTGCTGCAGTTGGCGCACCTCAATTGAGTTCAAACTACGAAATCACTGACAGCGCCATTTTCCCGTATCCAGAGGCGTTTCTGAAAATGATGAACACGGAGTCTCGGAGGCAAAACCAACCGCAAGATGAAGAAATGACAGACAACGGCCCGAGAAGACAAGGCAGTTTAGGACAACCGAGGAAGTTTGAACGAAAGACAACTATACCATTTCTTTTTTCAAGACTCACTCATACCTTGACGACGCGATCAGAGCCTCAGGGAAATGATGAAGAGACTGCAGGTCGAGAGATGGCCGATGACGCACCACGCGGACAAGAAGCACAGAGAATCGAGTGGAAGACAAGTCTTTCAAATCCACTGTTTGGAGTTTCCCGTACTTTGGCTATTGAGTTTGAATCACGAATCCAGCCTACGTATGTGGTTATAGGTATCTTTCCCAACGGCTCCCAGAACCCGAAAGAAAGGGTTGTCTTTGTTGAAAAACCGGAGCAACTCTTTTGGAAACTTTACTGGGCGACCTTTCGTCTTCGAGGGCTGAGAGGTGTCGTGCTCTCATTGAAGCATTTGAGGGGCTTTCGATTATATCAGGTAAACACTCGATAGCCACCAGGTTTGATCGCTCTAACAGGTTCAGTGTGATGCAGAGACAGGAACTCATAAACGCATCAAGCTCGACAATAATGGGGTTGGAGACTTGCAACTTCTCATGAACACATACAGGCGATGGCACGTACCTCGACATATTGCATTAGCCTGGTCAGACTGGATTCATCGCACTCTAAACAATGGCAGTCTCGATGTACTGGAAGGAAGTTACGCTATCGAATTAGTTTTGGACTGGTCGGTCTTGCGCATCTCGACTGTAGTTCTTCTCCCTGTCTTGCTCAGTCTGGGGATTGGGCTTTGGCTCAATTCGAGTCACTGGTCTGATCTTGGGACAATTCAAACTGCTTGGGGTACTGCATCATACATTGTTACTGCTGGAGCCCGTAAGCCCTCTTCACCTGAGACCTGGATCTATAGCTACAAGGCGATAACGCTAACACTTGATAGTACTTGCGGCGCTGCTGGGTTTCTTAGACATTGCGGATAGATAGCCGACCGCCTGTTGTTTGATTGAATCATTCGTCAATTACAACGCATCCATCAAGGTCTTTTGTCTCACTTGTATTGGCTTGGCACTCCCGTGCCTGGTTCCTCGTCCGCTTCTAAGATCTCGGTCTCATCCGTGTTTTAGCGACCCAGAAATCAAGGAACCGATTATGCTTAATCGTGCAGGACTTTCTGGGGAGACCAAGGAATGGAGTGAGCTGAGTTTCAAGGTCACTGGTGACGTAAGTATCGGCGGTGACCATTTGACCTCTGCAAGGGAGGCAATATACACAGATCGAAGGAATCTAATACGTGGAATCATCCGGACGGGAAGGATTTGCGATTCAGATCTCTAAACGAGACAGCCTTGCGAGTCATCAGCTTTACCTTGGCATCAAAATTGCCTTGATTTCTATCCTTATCGAATGTTTGTTAAGAAAATGGGTCCTCAGCTTGATGTCATCCACTTTTTTTTTGGGAGCGTTAATCCGTAACTTATCATATCATGTTTCGTCCGATCGGATATAGTCTCGGATATCTGAGGGGGGGGGTCAATCAAGTTTGGCCTCATTAAACCAGGGTTCAAATTTCCCATCTCTTCCATGATTCCGCGCCAAGTCTTGGGTCCACACTTTCTGCAGGAACAGTATGAGAAACGATATCTGCACATTCATGCTTTGCCACACTGCCACGTATGTATCCACTGTCGGTAGTAGATGCATCACGACTAAATCTGAACAAGTCTTGAAATAGCGTGGCAACCAAGATCAACAAACAAAAGATCACAATGGTCTGGGGTTACAGTGAAGCTTCATCTACACCATAAATCCTCAACGGGGAACAAGTCCGATACCCCGAGCGAATAACAAACATCGGTCGTTGAATGACATGGGCCGAGCTTAACTTATTTTCAACACTAACGATGATTTGTGGTTCGACAATATGAAACGAACTATTATCATGGGTTGGTCACCATTGGTGTGATGGTTTCGGCAGCCGGGTATCCCATTCAGTTGTTTCCTCCGACGATCCCTCCAATAAGCATCGCCAATCGACCGTTTTTATCTAACGGCCTCATAGCGATCGTCGCGACACGTTAATGCGTTATCCCTGTCAAGCTGTGAGTGCCCCTCAGTACCTAGCCGTTGTAACGCTACAACAGGTTTGAGTGGAATTTATAGAAAATATAGGCCAGGATATTGTCATCGGAAACGTCAACGGCTTTACCAAGGTCAACTTGGCAGTATTGCATTAGAGACACATCGAGAGATAATGACGTTGGGAGATTTGCCTTCAGCTAAGGCAATCTTAGTAATTTATGTGAATAGAAACTCAAATTTTTTATAAATATGGCGATGTTGAATGATCAAATTTGAATCTGCATCCAAATCTCAACCTTCTATCACTTTAATCACTCTAATCACATCAACCCATTCACTCGATTCACCATGAAGTTCTCACTCGCTATCATTACCTTCCTCGGCGCCGTTGTCTCAGCTCTCCCTACTGAGGAGAAGCGACAGGCTGCCTACGTCCCCTGCTCTGGTCTCTACGGTACTTCTCAGTGCTGTGCTACCGATGTTCTCGGAGTTGCTGATCTTGACTGCGGAAACCGTAAGTTGCCACATATTCAACACAGAATCAAACTAACACGAGCAGCCCCCTCCACTCCCAGCAACGCCACCGACTTCAGCGCCGTTTGCTCTGCTATTGGCCAGCGAGCTCGATGCTGTGTTCTGCCTATCGTAAGTCCTTTTGAAGTCTATCAACTATGAGAAACTCTACTAACAGTCGCAGCTTGACCAAGGCATCCTTTGCAACACCCCCACTGGTGTTCAGGACTAAGGGATTACGTGTTATGACTGTTTATTCTAGTATCATGTTGGCGAATACGAAAGCGATGGGTTTATGGTATGACAGTGTTGGGATTGGACTGTTTAATTTTCTATTATAACAAACTTACTTAGTCAATTGACTTTAACCCAAACTATTGATGAGCGTAAATTGTAGTGAAATTCTTAACTCCTGTGTTGTGATTCATAAATGACCGAGTTGGGTCGAAAGTTCATAAACTCAGCCCTGCATGAGTGGCAACTCAAGGTGCAACGTGTAGTGATTGCTGATCTTGACTCCAAAGAGCTACTCATTTAACTAGCCTACAATCTTGATTTATGCTCTCGGTTCTCCACGGAAACAACTTCGAAGTCAACACCTGCATCTCCACCAGGCCAACTCTTAACAAGTCCCTCATCTCCCTCTCCAAACACAGGATCTCTCTTTGGCTTAGGAACTCTCCACGATTTCCCATAATCTCCCCCACTTTTTACAAAATCCCAGTCACCGCCACTATATGCTCCCATCATAGTATATCCTGACAATTTAATCTCCGATAATGCTTGTCGCGGGTCATCAGCTTCAATGCCATGTCCAACCCCTGGTGATAACAACTTGAACTCTGCTGGAGGTTTGGTATCATGAGTCTTGTGAGCTACACCAGCTGGGATGACAAAGACATCTCCGGCCTCAGCTTTCAGTTCGATACCACCTTTCTCCCAAGCAGATCCATAAGTATTTTCTTGTAAGTCTTGGGATGTATCTGCAACCCCAAATCGGATGGTTGCATTGCCTGATAGGACAGCCATGCACTCATGGGCTTCTGAATGGAAATGTGACATTTGAGTGTTTGGATATCGAAATATCCATTCAACATTCCATCCGTTTTTGGTAAACATATCCCAGACCTCTGCAGGGTCGCAGTGTGAGCTGTTGGGTCGTTTGACTAGAACATTTTTATAGTGGAGTAGAGGTCTTGGTGAGTTTGGAATGAGATCCGTTGGGAGAAGATGGTATTGTTTGACGATGGTCATTGTGATGGTTTTGTCAAAAAGTAATTATGGATGATGATCTTACCCCGCGATTCTATGCGATATAAATTTATAAACCGTTCATATCGGTCCCGCATCCGAGTCGGAATTAGAAGCCGACCGGGATAGCCCCGCTTAGATCTGGAACCTTACTACCCTATGCCATTCCTTCAAAAATAGCATCCTACGGTATCGGTAAGCTTGACAGGAGCTAAATTGTATGACCAGACAAAACTTAAACGCCACGGGATGTTACTTTCTGGTTACTTTGGTTATTGACTCAACTTCGGCTCAGCTGACACAAAGGGCTCAATAATCACAGACGGAATCCCGCTTGATGCTAGCTTGGGCTAAGCGCGCACGCTTGGATCTTACATACGGCTGAATATGTACGATAATCAAGTCATGATGTCCGGTCAGGATTCAAACCATGTCTTCACATTGGGGCGCTTATCCTCTACAATCATATGGCTGACTCGCCATGTCAGCTTACATATATAATATAATTATGCTTATTTACTCCAACATTCCCCTCTTTATCTCATTTACTTCAAGAACAAGACAGAATATTTCTGTAGGCATTTTGAGAAGAGAGTCCGGAAATCATGGAGTTGCCATCAATAAAATCGGACAAAGGGATCACTCCACAGGGCACCACGCCTCCAGATGCACCACTTCAGTCCAACGACGCCGGCGAGAAGAGCGAGAACGATGTAAACAATAGCATAGCGACATCAGCAGAGGCCGACACCCCAAATAGTAATGATGAGGCGACTGTGACCGAATTCAAGCCTACCTTCCGCTTCTGGATCATTCTCGCGAACCTATCACTACTCGTCTTTCTCGCCACGCTTGAGAATACCATCATTGGGACCGCCTTGCCGTTCATCGTGGATGACCTAAATATCGGAAG
Organism: Fusarium anguioides; assembly: GCA_012977745.1. Classification (NCBI taxonomy): domain Eukaryota; kingdom Fungi; phylum Ascomycota; class Sordariomycetes; order Hypocreales; family Nectriaceae; genus Fusarium; species Fusarium anguioides. The sequence goes on along the minus strand of JAALXK010000100.1, from coordinate 107,358 downwards.
TAATTACGTCTGGGTTGCTCACATCCAGTTACTCACCGGGTAAGTGAGCCAGACTTTATTGCCTGCTATGTAAGGAGTGTGTGCAGAAACAGAATCAGCTGATGGTTCGTATACAGAACATCTGTGTTGCCCTTGACAGCGCAACTTGCCAATATCTTCGGCCGCCGTTGGGTGACCATTGTTGTTACTTCATTATTTATCGTCGGCTGTGTTATGTGTGGAGCCGCCACGAATGAAGCTATGATGTTGGCTGGTCGAGGTATCCAGGGTATTGCCAGCCAGAATTGTGTTCTGCTTACAGAAATGGTCATCGCAGATCTCGTTCCGTTGAGAGAGCGTTCCAAGTATATTGGCATGACTCTCAGTTTAGCGGCGTTTTCTCTCATCTCGGGACCCATTATTAGTGGTGCTCTTGTTAACAACGTTTCTTGGAGATGGGTGAGCTCTTTCAATGAACAGTGATTCCGGCTTGTAACTGATTATGTTCAGATCTTCTATATCAATGTACCCATTGCTGGTGTTGCTCTAGTCGGCCTTTACCTCTTCCTCCATGTCAAGTGGAACCGAAATGAGACCATTTTAGTCAAGCTCCGACGCATCGACTGGGTGGGGAACATCATTATCACTGGCTCTAGTATTAGCATTCTCCTCGCCTTAACCTGGGCACATGTTGTCTATCCTTGGAACTCACCAGAGGTCCTTGCGCCACTCATCATTGGCGTTGTTGGTGTAGTTGTCTTCTTCGTTTGGGAGGCTAAATGGGCTACGGAGCCTGTCATCCCGCTTCGAATTTTCAAGGACTGGAGCTCTATCCTGCTGTACATCGAAACCTTCATGTGCAACTTTTGCCTTTTTTTGCCGGCCTATTTCCTACCACTATTCTTCCAAGGCGTCATGGCTTCATCTCCGGGTCGAACAGGTGTACAGATGATCCCGCTAACAGCATTCATGATGCCTAGCATGATCTTTACAGCCATTGCTCTCCCAAAGGTTGCCAAGTATAAGATTTTCCACGTCGTTGGTTTTGCTTTGCTCACGATAGGACAAGGCATATTTACGCTGCTCAGGCGTGAAGACTCAAACGCTCAGTGGGTATTCAAGCTTTTTGTTCAACCCATCGGCACAGGTTTCTTGGCTGGTTCAACCCTTCCAGCGATACAGTCATGGACAACTGAGGTGGACATGGCGGCAGCAACGGCTGGATTCACCTACATCCGTGGCATGGCAATGATTTTCGGCATCGCTATTCCCAGTACAATCTTCAACATCTATATATCACAATACTCCTCCCGAATCGACGACCCCAAAGTCCGTGCTCTTCTGAACGCAGGCGACGCCTTCGGTCTTGGATCTAAGACTTTCGTCATGAGTTTCGATGATCCCGTGCAGAGTCAGATCAGTGAAACATTCCAACTGGCGATCCAAAAGGCTTTCCAAGCAACCGTCGCATTCGCAGGCGTGGGGTTTATCCTGGCCTGTATATGCAAGGATAATAGACTAAGGTCCGAGCTGGAAACCATGTATGGACTAGAGGAGAAAAGGAGGAAGGAAGGGAGAGTAGAGGAGGCCACGCAAATGGGGACGGTCGTGGAAAAGGTCAAGGGAGAGAAGTAGAAAGATCTTCAGCCGTCGAATTCACAAATTACCGCGTATGTCGGTCCCCTACTTGCAACTAATATATTAAGGATGCTGTCTAAACTTTGTAACCTTGATCGATCTTGGACTGACAAGGAGAACTAAAAAAAGAAAAGAAGGGTACTGTGTAATATTCTTGTCAATTTATGAAATGAAACCGGTCTCTCATCGCTTGATACGCATGGATCTTATACAATGACTATGCTCACGTATCATCCAGACAGCTAAGGGGGTCATTGCTAAAAGAATAGTAAAAAAAGAAGAACCTATATCGTGGAATGATTGTCTATCTGCGAGAACTCAAACACAAAAAACCCGAACCCAAAATTCAAATTACAGCACAAAACAGACCCGTCACAATTCTTAGTCAAAATGAATGCGCCAAAGCTCACGGTCAATACCAGCAGTAAAATCGCTCCTGGTATGCATCATCAAGATGTTATCACTGACCAAAATATCACCCTTATCCCAAGCGTAATACAGAGCGACTCGACGATCGTATAGCACTGAGTCGATAGTCTCGCAAATATCAGCGCTTTCCGCAGGCTCAAGTCCATCGATGGTAACCTCAGAGGCATCGAATGCCGTCTTTGACTGAGGCCAGGGTTCATGGTAGCGAAGGCAAGGCTTTCCAGTAGTAGGATGGTCGACAACTAGAGGTAACCCTTTCAAAACAGTGTTGTCGAATGCGGTTGTTGCAACGGTCCATCTAAGTTTGGAGAAATCCTGTTCCTTGAGCCATGATGGGAGGTACTTGAAGAAGAGAGTTGAGGAAGAAAACAGAGTGAATCCGGTATCTTTTGGTGAAGATGTGGCTCCATGGAACAGTTGAAACCTCAAGTGATGGTTAGTTGCGGAATCTCAAATTGCTTAAGAAGTACTTACTGTGGTGGGATTGAAGTGGTTCTCTCCTGGCCATTTTCATCGGTCTCCTTGATGACCTTGAAAAGGCCATCATAATGGAACGGCATAGGCTCAGCCGAAAGGACGTTATTCAGACCTCGAGCATCTTGACCTCGATCCTTGACTTCGAGCAGCAAACCAAACTTCCATGGGAGCGGCGTTCCGAATCGATGACTGAAATCAATGAATCGATCCTTGTTGGGCTTCTTGACAAAACCCTTCAAAACAACTGGAGAGTTGATTTCCGCTAAATCGCGAACCTTCTTGGTGTCGACATCATCAAGTGTCAAAGAGCCAGCTCCGTTGACGGGACGAATAATCAGACCAGCGGGATAAATAGGGTCGACTGCAATACCGCCCTTTTCTTCGGCCCAAGACAACAGAGGTGACTTTTCTCGGAAATATGCCGGTCGCCCGTTGTCATAGACTAACTCGAGATTTTCATCGTTGTCAAATTCTGAGCGCATTCCGGTTCTAATGGTGCCATCCAAATTGAAAGCTACACTGCAATGCCAAGGTGTAGTATAGAGCTGCTCAGTCGGCAATAAACTGATCGACAATTTCGTAGCCTCGGTTGATGGGTGAATAGATAGACGAACGTGACCAGGGTACTTTTGTCGAACAGCACTGGCAAATGCCTGATCAAGTTAGTACGTCTGACCAAATGTGTTGCTGTGCCGCCACTTACATCTCCGCGCGCCATCATTTGTTTGGCAATATACTCGATTCCTTTCTTGTACTTTGACTTAGTGCGAGTTTCATCGACTGGGTAAACTGTTTCCAAGTCTGTTTGGAGGAACTTGATATAACCTCGATACGTCATGCATTGGTCATCAAGTTGCTTGACATCATCCCAGTTCCATCCAGGTTTGCTAAAGGTGTTGAGAAGTGCGCGGCGGAAGTTTGAGGCATTAGCTACATAGGTCATTTCCTCGAGATCCTTTGGTAGTTCAATGTCTACAAGATCTCGTAGACGCGAAAAAGAGATATTGTGAAATCCCTTCTCAACCGCCATAGACCTAAGAGTTTCGCCATAATTCCAGACATCTTTATCTGGTACACCAAGCAGATCTAAAACTGTTAGTTCACCTTATCCAACAAGTCAAAGCCTGACTTACCATTGTATACAAGACCATCTGAGATAATGGTGAGATGAGCACCTGGTGCATGTACGTCACCAATTGCGCTGCAAAGTCCATTCAGATGCGCAAGAGCAATTTCTTCTCCCTTATCTGGAAGTTTCCCCAAGACCTTTGATTTGGAGTTTGGTGACTTGAAAGGAAATGCTGGCAGGCAGAGAGGTACTGGGTTTCCAGCCTTGACATGTGCGTAGATGAGAGCGATGAATTTGAGTGCGGACTCGTCAGATTGGGAGTGAAAGCTCTCATCTCGCTTAAGACGATATCTCCCTATGACGTCGAGAATCTTGGTTGATGTTTCTAGAGCCACGCGATCAACGGTAGCTGTTAAATGGTCGAGTTTGCCGACCGATATCTCACGAACAGCAGTATCGGGGGTTGCCACTGAGGGACTGAGACTGATTGCAGTCATGGCGAAGGTGATGAGAGGATGGTTTTGATATGAACGATAGATGATGTGCGATTACTCTGAATGTTCAACTTTAGTGATGATGATGAATGACAGAAGAGGGAATGGACGGATAATAAAGATATAGGCTATAAGCATGTGAGTTGAGGTTACATATTGTAACACAAAACTCCATTTCAACAATACCATCTTTCCCTTAGTAAGAACAATCTGCCTAAAACGCCCGAATTGTCTCAGCCAAATCCCTCAGACCACCCAATTACGCGGCAAACCATTTCCTTGCCAGTCGTTACATTTCGCCGAAGATCAGACATATAATCCCTTGATCAGGAAAGCCACACGTTATCAATCTGGATACCAAGTAGGGAAGGTCTCCGTGTAATACCACCCCGGACCAATGCCTAGAGCGGAAGGTATGCCACACTAAGTGGTAGCCAAGACCTTTTCGTGGGCCCTTTTGTCGTCACATCTTCATAAAACAAGACACGAAGTCGCCGCATTATGAAACGGTGTTGAAATTTTCATCATGTAAAATCTTGGAAAAAATTTGAGGCTTTGGCTTACAAAGATCAGGAACGGGCCGTTGTTGATCGGCATCCCGCATTAATCCCGCGCGGCATCCCACCGGTAGAGTTTTTTCTTCAGCCGGACTGGGGATCGGTAATTAATATCGGACCTCCCGGTGGATCATTTCTTGAAACAGTAATTAGATGATAGCATGATTGGTTTTAGGTAGGTGATTGAAGCATGCGTTTGAGTTTATTCTCATGACATATCTTAACCTCCAGCCCCGATTATTACGAATATACAACTTCAAAGCCTCCCAATTATTCACCAAGTCAAATTCAAGTCTCACTCAACTAAAGTTACGAAAATGGAGAAAGTTGATGTTACTATTATTGGAGGAGGTCCCACTGGACTCTTCATTGCTCTTTTACTACAGCCACTAGGCATTTCGGTCCGAGTTCTAGGTAAGATGACCTGACTTATATGGAAATACCTTCTAATTTTCATCAGACGAGAAACCATCCACCTTAGAATTGGGACGCGCGGACGCCCTCAACGCCCGCACTCAACAATATTTTGAAGTTGCAGGCATCTTGGACGAGCTTTTACCGGATGGTCTCAAATGTAACAGTATGTTACCGGGATATTTCCGTATTTCCGAAAACTCATTCTGACAATCAACAGCAAGTTCAACCTTCAAAGATGGCGATTTCAAGTCTCGCCAGAATGCTTGGTGGGTTGGAATTGAACATGCTCTCCACAAGAACTTTCTTATGATCGGTCAACCTGTTGTTGAACGGGTGATGCGCAATCGACTTGGCGATGCAGTGACCTACAACGAACATGTCATTAGCATTACCGAAAGCGAAGAATCCGTCGATGTTATGACGAGTTCAGGTCGAAAGGTCCAAAGCAAGTATGTTGTCGGTGCTGACGGCGCGCGATCCTTTGTGAGAAACACGCTAGGAATCAGTTTCACTGGCACCAAGCCTGAAATGACTTGGGCTGTTCTTGATACCTTTCTGGATACTGATTTCCCAGTCTGTCCTGAGATTATCACTTTTGAGAAAGATGGAGAATCTCGAGTTGCATGGATCCCACGAGAGCGAGGAATGTCTCGTTTCTATGTCCTGCTGAAAGGCGAGATCAATCAGCAATTGGCTGAAGAGTCTATCAAAGAGCATCTTGCGCCTCACCGAGTGGACTTTACAAAGACTGAATGGTTCAGCACATTCACTGGTATGCATTATTTACAAATTCACGCTTTATAGTAACTAACAGAACATCAGTCAAGGAGAGATTGGCCGCAACTTTCATATCCAAAGAGGGCAGTGGCAGAGTCATTCTAGCTGGTGATGCCGCCCATGTTCACTCCGTCAATGGCGGACAGGGCTTGAATACTGGCGTGTCTGATGCTTTTGCTTTAGCCTGGCGTTTAGCTGCAGTTGCGAGACCTTCAAGTCTAACAGCCCAAGCAAGAGACGATATCTTGCGCAGTTATGATATTGAGCGACGATCTACAGCAGCCCAAGTCATTGGAGTTGCTGCAGCACTAGTCAGAGATACAGTGCACACGGCTAAGAAATACGTTTCTACGATTGAGCGAAACGCTGGTTACATTACAGGTATGTTCCGATTGTTTACTATGACTCGCCCGCTAACATGATCAAGGTATGGGAGTCAACTACAGCGAGTATGCAACTCCACTTGTCCAAGGTACAGAGATTGGAATTTGGAAACCTGGATATCGCTGCCCTGATGTCATTCTGAACGCGGGTTCTGGAGAGCCCACGCGACTCTATTCAAATGTCTCCTACGGTGATTTCATCGTTTTGGCTGTTGGCAAGCATCTCCCGGCTGAGTCTGTTTCAGCTAACGTTTACACTATTCTACCCGCTGAAATGACGAATGGCCATGATCAACATGTCAAGGATAAGGATTCTGAGAAGATCTTCACGGCTGATTGGGTGAAGCATGAATATTCACAAGTTGTGATCGTCCGACCGGACATGTATGTGGGATATGTGGGCAGTGTTGAGGATGGCGCATGGAAGGCCTACCTCGATGCTTACCGTGTCAAGTCTGAATGAGTATGAGTCAAGGTTATTTTAGTGTTATTTTTGTTAGGTCACTCAATAGAAATTGCTTTTCAGTTATTACATCTTTTGTGGAACTAGATTGTAGACTTGATGTCAATTAGGAACCAGGTAACAGTAGCAATTCGTTTCTATCATATGCTGTATTTTCAAACTAGAAAACCAGCTCAAAACTTAGATATTTCACAAATGGCATAACAGCCGTTATACTTGAGACTATTAGCTTGAGGCAAAACTCTTGGTTCCTGGTTCCCCTCCAAGTGTGACGTTGATCTTCCCCATCGAGTCATGTCATCCAGTTATCCAATTAAGCAACTCAAAAACAAACTTTTTTAGTCAGGCACCAGGCAGCACAATGCAAAATTTCTCAGCTTCCCAACTAGTTATCAAATGTTTCACCAAAATCGCACAAGCCACAATCTAGCGTCATTTAAAACCATGTCAAAGCACCATATCATGCGTGGCCAATTCGTCGTTTCACACCTGCCCAATATGTGAGTGGGATATTACAAAGCACTAGAATCACTGATTCATAGTAAAAGGCTCCTGAATTTCTGGCCGATTTGCGTCCAGGATTATCCGTGTTAAACTGGGGGGCCGACTGATTTTGAGTTTCTGAAGGGTGGATTTCTGTCAAATGCCGAGAAAGGGGTACTAAATCCGGGAATGCTTGTTCAGAACTTAATAGAGACTCATAATATGAACGGGCCTTTTTCAGCTTCACTTTTTCAATTTCATTCTTGATTTACTTGTCTTTTTTACACGTGAAATCATGAAGCAACCATCAATGTCTTCCAGAGACTCATCAGATGAGATTCCTATCATCGAGCATCAGCTTACAATCGATGATGCATCACCAAAGCCAATTCCAAATGGCGGTTTAACAGCATGGATGCAAGTCGCAGTGTCATTTTCCCTCACCTTTTGCACATGGGGTAAGTTCCTATCCCTTGAGACAGAACTCAAGCTGACCATCCTAGGCCTTATAACGAGTTTCGGTAGCTTTCAAACCATCTACGAACGAGATTACCTTTCAAAACAATCACCATTCCAAATATCACTTATTGGATCTCTTCAAACATTTTGTATGATCTTTTCAGGCTTCCCAGTTGGTCCCATCTATGACGCTGGTCATGTCAAAGGGTTGCTTGGTGTTGGGTCCAGCTTCATTGTTATTGGAACCATATTTCAAAGTCTGAGTACTCAATATTGGCACTTCATTGTCACTCAAGGGCTTATGGTTGGCATCGGTGCTGTGTGTCTAACCATTTTGAGCGTGGCGATCACTTCATCATGGTTCACCACCAAGTTACCTCTTGCGAATGGAATTGCGGCTTGCGGTAGTGGACTTGGCGGGTAAGTAAAATCTTGATCCCAGTTAACATCCATCTAATAATTCTCAGTGTGGTTCTACCTATGGTGATACAGAGACTCAATGATCAAGCGGGATTACCATGGGCAGCACGGGCTATAGCTTTGCTCATGTTTGTTCTATTGTCATTTGCGAACATTGCTTACCGGCTCCCATTAAACTCGGGTGGACCTGCAAAACGACCACTTGTTGACAAGACAGCTTTCAGAGATCCACCCTACCTAATCTTCGTGGGCGGATGCTTTTGCGTATTCCTTGGAATGTACACGCCATTTGTATATGTCCAAAGTTACGCTCTTGACGATAAGATTGTACCCGCCAATCTCGCCCAGTCATTATTGGCGATCATCAACAGCAGCGCAATCTTTGGACGTATTATCTTATCATTTGTCGCTCAATTTGCCGGACCCATGAACACCATCTTCGCTTCAATAATATTCCTTGCTATTACAACACTATGTCTCATCTCAGCAACTTCCCCTGCACGGATACTGGCAACGATTATCTTCCTTGGCTTCTTCTCAGGTGCCTTCTTCGCCCTTCAACCAACCGTCTTTGTCAAACTAACGAGCGACCCGCGAGTAATCGGAACGAGATTCGGAATGGCTTTTACTCTTATTTCTCTCGCATCATTGTTGGGAACCCCAGTCAGTGGTGCTTTGAGTAAGAGTTTAGGATATGCAGCTGCTTGGACATGGGCCGGGTCGGCCATGTTTGTCGGAGCCACTTTGATCATATGGAGTAGGATGATGAAAGATAGATCTATTTTGAAGGTTTGACGCCTTCATTTCTATGGGTTTCATGATTGTATAAATAACATGTATGATAGATTGAGAAGGGTAAGGCTCCTGGAGAGCCACGCCAAGAACGAAATGGTCCAATTGCATTTATCGACTCTACATATATAAATAACAGCGCCCCCTCTATACAACTCCCTTATCCAACTCCATTTGATTGGAGGCTGGGACCATTATCAAAGCAGGAGATTTAAGTATCACTAAGCAGTGCGAAAATCGCCTAGAAAGATACCAAGGCCTTGTCAATGAATGGAAAGTACTCTTGAGGGCAAGTAACGTTTGATAGTGGCACAACACCTTGAAGGTATGCCTGGAGATGGCGAAAGTAGCAAGTCGAACCGCCTTGGAGGACAACAATGTGCTTTTTAATATGAAGTCAGCATACACTCAGAAACAGATTAATCAGAGGGGACTTACGCCAACAGCTTCTTGAAGTAGGGCCACAGATCCTGGAAATCGGGATGCCATCTCTTTGGCTCTGTAACACGTTAATGGTCTGAGATGACAGCAGAGAATAAAACATACGATACCGCGGGAGCAACAGGGTCAATGGTGTTGCTTGTGAAGAGAATTGGGAAGTATGTAGACTTGTGAACTTTACCCAGTGGGCCTAATCATAACTGTTAGTAAATAAAACACAACGAAACACTGATTATTTCTTACCTCTCATCATCATACTTTTAGGCAATTTGGGCTTAATGGAAGTGCACATAAAAGACCTTGCCCAGATAGGGAAGATATCGCCAATATACTTACTCCTGGACACGGAGAAGTCGACTAGGTTTTGTGCTCCTTCAATGGTAGCGAGCTTGTTCTTTCCATAGGAGTCTACACATCGGATGACCACGTCGGCATCTCCAAAAACACTCAATTTCTCGGCCATACCGATAAGACCAGTTACATTCCCAGCTTCGAGTTGATGAAGAATATCGGCCATAGGTGGGAAGAGTGATAGTGGTTGATAGACAGCATTAGCAAGAAGACCCTTGATGTCAGAGTATGTAACCATCGTTGGCAAGGACTTGCCTTGAGCACCGCTTATAGGGATTGGGTGGCTTCGGAGGTTTTTGATAAGGCGATCCAATCTGGCTGTAATATTAGCTGGTGAATCCCCCCAAAAGGAGCACTCTTTGGGTCCAGCTTTATGACAAAAGGTCGAGAAGCTTTCTACCACCTTATCGGCATCGAGAAGACCGCTAACCCAGTCATTGCTGTAGTACCAGTCTTCTCTGACAACACTCTCAAGTATCAACCTCTCAACACGATCAGGGAACATTGAGGCAAAGGTTGTACCGATGACAGTGCCGTAACTGAGTCCGTATCCCCAAAGCTTGGCTTCCGAAGGTGGTTTTCTGGACAATTTAGCCTCTGCCTCGACAAAGGTAAGCAGGTCGTGGGCTACCACTGGCGTAGTCACATAGTAACCGTCATGCGACTTGTGCTTCACAGCATCGTTGCACCAATCTCCGTAGATGGTACCCGAGTAGAATTGCTCATCAAAAGACGTGGAAGAAGTGTTACTAATGCCGGTATAGTGAAGTCGACTAAAGGTCTCCCTTGCTTCTTTGTTTCCAGAGAAGCAATCGATTTTCGGTCCGCTGGCTCCGACGCCTCGGGGATCAAAAGAGACAAAGTTATAGTTTTCACCAAGGAACTGGCCGATGCCATCTTGGAAGCTAGTGAGAATGTCAACACCAGAACCGCCTGGGCCACCTAAAAGAGTGTTAGCTGTGAAGGAACAAGCAATGATGTTAGACTTACCAGGAATAATTATGATGCTTTGGGACTTCTCCGTAGCATTCTTGCCTGCCAGCTTGATGAAGCCGATAGATGTAGTGCCCCGACTCTTGTCTGCATAGTCGAGGGGAACCTGCAGTCTGGTGCAGTTGAAGTTGTCAAAGCAAGGTGTCCAGGCGAGATTGGCTGAAGGATTGATCTGAACATGCCATTAGCATCCTCGACTAAGAAAATGGCACGGTTAGCTAGCCATGCCTGGTCAAAATCAGTAACCATCTTCGGATTGCCCCGACACTCAGCGTTGGACGCCAAGCCTGCGATGAGAAATTGGAAAATTGCTGATCGTTTCATTTTGATTTAGGACGTGTCCTCTCTTTATTCCTGTAGTATGATCGTAGCATGAAGAATAAAATATAGCATATTGAGGGTATCAAGGTCAGACTTAAACAAGTTTGCCATTTTCGGTCTTTCACGGAAAATTAAACACGGAAAACTAATACACGTAATCAACGATCCTTTACCGACACGATCTACCAACTAACATTTTCATAAGGCTGAAAGGATGGGTGAGTTTAGTCTCTTTGCGACTCAGATCTCTAAGACACCAAGGCTCAGCCACTGGAGTCTCAGTTTAGCATAGCTAAGCCGCATCCACCTAAGTGATTTGGCCAATTAATAGTGAGCACTATTCCTGATTGGAGTTAAGCTCGGTCTTTGGGTTTACAGGGGCTGACGGAGATGAAGATCCGGGATATTTTGTGTCATCATGTTCTAGAGCTCTTGAATACTTCAGGTTTGAGATTTAAAATCTGCAAGGTCTCTCTTATATCGGGGCAATAAAATCCAACAGCGACTAAAAAAGCCTGTAAATAAGTGCCGGAAATAGATAAGGATAATATTTGTGTCTATTTAAGATGCCTGAGTAGCATAGGCTCGCTCCCTTGTTCAGGTTTTCCAGTTGAGATAGATATTTCAATTCATTAATGCACATGTAATAAAACATCACCAGAGATCTACATGAGTTAACAAAGCCATTAGCCATACATATGCTTAGTATTCACTAATGAGTATTTTATTAGATACGCTTTTTTTTATAATCTGATATCCAAGATCAACCTCGACGCCTTGTTGAAGTCAATTCAATCAAGTCAGCAATCGATGATTAGGGTAGATGAACTACAAGTGGCAAAAGATGCGATGCCTTTCAATTGGTTGAGAAGTTGGCTTCAAGCGTTATTAATAGTACAAAGGATTAGCTAGTGTACTTCTGCGACATCCTCGTGCAATGTGATTGGCGACGCATTGTACTAACAGCGGGGGCTTGTCTACCGTGACTATGGCTGTGCAGTTGAACGCCTTGCGATTGGTATGTAAATAAGAAAAGTAAGTACTAGCAGTAACAGATTGGCGAGAAGTCTATTTGGAGGGATGTTCTCTAGAGAGCGTCTCTTTGCTTTGTACAAATACGTGTTTGAGAGATGTTGATCAGACTGTTCTCTCCTCATAAGGACCACTTGATTATTCCTTTTTCTTTGGCCCCCAACCCCAGCCTGATACACAACACCACTCAGGCCAAGGTGCATCCAAAGGTGCCCGCTTACATTAGCGTATTTGCCTCAGACGAAACAGATAAGAAGAGAAACCCCTCAGTTGAAATCGCATTCCGTCAGCCTCCAGCCAACCTGTTCAGGACGGTCGAAAAATCACCATGCATTCATCATATTTCTCCTACAACTTGTGTAGACCATACCCTTACAAATGGTTTACTCCAGTAGTTGTAATAGGCGGCTTAATTGCCACAGCTTTGGTCGCTTTTCTCAGTGTGGCAACTCAAGGCTACGAAACAATCGCAGCATCTTCTTCCAACCCAAACGCAACCGCCTCCAACAAGAACACTTTCTCCGGATGGCCTTCATTTCTCACCGCAAATACCAAATCTGTCTGTTCTACGACCATGGTTCCCATCAACACTGAGTTTTATACCAACAACACGGCCCTCAAATACACCATATCCAAGATTTGGCAAGGGAATGATGCCGATTCTCCCGAAAGGCTCCTAGGCTCATTGCCTTATCTCAACAATCCACTCGGAAACTGCTCTATTAGTAGAATTACTATTGAGTTCGAGGGTATTGATCGAAGTGCTTCGCAGATCGCAATCCAGCAATGGGGAGCCCGACTAAGAGCACAGCTCTCTTGTAACGTTGAAACGGCGGATGGTCGGACAACAATGAACATGACAACCTCATACGACTATAACTCAGATGGTGATAATAGCGCGTTCTCTGGTCGAAACAAAACGAAAAAGGCTAGTCTCTGGTGGGGAGAGTCTCTTCTCGCTTGGTATTCAGTGGCTTTGACAAACGACATGCACATCTCGAACCAAAAGTTTTACGAGAACCAAACCGACATCGCCCCAATCTTCAAAGGACTTGTTTACTTCCAGACCAACACAAGCAATATCTCATCAAAAGATGATATCAAGGGATTGAACATGTTTATACCGAATTGCTTCTTTGTTCCGTTCAGCGACGATGGAATAGAGAATCAGGTATACTATTGCAACCATGATTATTTGGGAAACGCGAATATGGTACAGAAGTTGATCAATGCTTCTCAGAGTGATGATAATGCGCCACTCCCTGGAATCTGGGACTCTGCGTATAGTTTGACTCGGGCATTTTATTTCACCATTTTGACGGATCTTGGACAGACCAATCTGAAGCACAGTACACTCGATGATCCGGATTTGTTGGCTGATGCGACGAAAGATTATGATGCGATTCGCGACAGGGAACCGACTTGGGGAGATAATTTGAGAGTCAACGTCACATCAGGTCTCGCTGATCACGCCTTCAAATCTGGGGACTCGACGGAGAAGAATCTTGGCATTACACCATCTGTTATTTCGACTACATTCCTTTGTCAAGTGCCACGACTGAAGAGTAAACCAACGCTCGTTGTTTCCGTTATCATCAACACGTTTGTTCTCTTGTCAGCATTGTGGAAGCTATTTAAACTTATCGTTGATTCGTTTTTATCGAGTCGACATCCGGAGTTGATGGCTTGCGAGGGCTGTGCAATGGCTATACCCAAGGCGATTAGCGAGGAGACTGTTAATACTTCTGAACAGAGTTTGCAGGGAAAGAATTATACATCGCTCAGACAACAGGATGAGCGATAGGAGCTGTGACGGAGTGTTTTACATTTACTTAGTCATGGGCGATAAATAGAGTGACACGAACAGGCACATGAGTCTTCAAATTATCAATTCATAACCTACTATTAAACTATAGCATCAACTCTACTCCTTCCCCTTCAAGCTGAAGCTGTATCTAGCCTGAAGAACATAAGGGTTACCACCGGGTGAAAAGATCTGCTTGTCCTCACGCATCCACTCAGGGTTATTAATACCATCAATGTAATCCTGAACTTCAACAACGAAACATCCGTACTTGGGGATGATTCGAGGGAAGTCCTTGTTATCCTTGAGACCTTGAGTCTTCTTGACAGGCATGTCTCCCTTTTGCTGAGTGCAGCTGTAGAACTGAAAGGCATCCTGGTCGGTGAAAATATCGAGCTGGATACCTGACCATGCAGAGGACATGGTGGCGACGGGGCCTTCGGTTCGCCAGTCGTAGTTTCCGAGTTGACCACGGTTAACGGTATAGCAGGTGTCTATGTATGTTAGTCTAGTCACTTCAGATGCCAAGAAGGGGAAACTCACCATATCCAGTACAGTTGAAACCACAGTTGTTCTTCAAATCCTTGTTGTTCTCCTGGTCACCAATCATCCTGGGCTTGCTCCAGAAATCATTGACAGATCCCTTTTTGTTGGGAATAATATCACCATTAGGAATGAGAATGTTGTCAACTCCAACACGCTGACCACCGTATGGCATGTGAAGAGTATGGTTGGAAATAGTGTTTGTCTCGTTGTTGGCAAAACCATCAAGATTCCAGTAAGTGTGACTGGTAAGCATGATAGGAGTCTTCTTGGTGGTTGCAAGAGCGACAATCTTGATGTGCCAATCCATGTCTTTCAACGTGTATGTGACGTAAGAGACAACTTCTCCGGGGAAACCCTCCTTGCCGTCAGGGTCAACGATGGAGAAAGTGATGCTGGAGTCGGTATAGGACACAACAGTGAAGTTGCGGTAGTCCCATCCGTCAGGTCCACCGTGAAGAGTATCAGCGCCCTTGGGAGATTCAGGCGTAGGGTTGTCGTTGGGCTTGATGTGATACTTCTCGCCGTCAATCTCAAAAGTGCTGTTCTTGATGCGATTGGCGTATCGACCGGGAACACCTCCAAGATGGGGATGGCTCTTGTCAATGCTATAATGAGTAGCATTGTCAAAACCAGCAACGATATCTCGAGAGATACCATACTGATCCTCGATCAAAAGATTGCTAATGGAAGCGCCATAAGGAATAAAGGCAGCTTGAATACCATCTCCCTTGAGCCAGTATTTTCCATCCTTGTCGGGACCTTTGCCCTTGGTCGCAAGGGCAAGTGGGAGGAGAGCAGCAACGACAGCACTCTTGAAGAACATGATTGCGGTGGTCTAGTGGAGACTGCCGATCCAAGAAGAGCGTGCAGCAACCCCAAGCTTTATAGAAGTTCCAATTTGTCAATACGAGAAAATCCACCAACGAAACCCCTCTCCAATTGAAGGATTCAGGGTCTTGCATCTTGATCGTCTGATTTGTATTCAAGTAAATGACTGGTGCGGTTGTCAATCGTCATCCAGGAACTTTTCATGCGATCCTGGGGTAGTTTTTGGAGCTAGACTTTCCCCAGGTTTTCCGACGATAGATCATTGGTGCGCGTGGGTCGGGTAATGTTAGCGAACTATATCGACATGGTTGTAGGAGGTCTGGATTGGGATCGTCGTGCGGGGGAAATTCAGGCTGTTTACTGAATATGGGAAATATATGGGTGAACGGCAGTTTTACGCCGAGCTTTTGACCGAGAATATATTGGTGGTAAGCGGAGATTGTACGACGGGTATGGAGTAGATGGTTTGTGAATTTGATCCGCCAATCGGTCTCGTTGATGATTGACTAGCTTAAATTGAGGATATAGCCTTTCCTAAAGACTAGCCGAACGAATTGAATACACTACAGGCTGAATAGGCGTAATTGAATTTAGTCTTATTCTTCGTAGAATGGCAACAGGCGAAAACAAACGAGGTTGGGGACAATCCTTGAGTGCAACGTTATTCAAGGATCAGATAACTCGTGAGGAGAAATGTGACGTCATGGATATGACAATCATACCCTATAGCAGAAACGAAGTGCTTCATGTTGTATTCTAAAATGCTACCTGTAAGCATGAGACGATTCTGATATTGAGGAATTGAATGCAGAGTGGCCTAAGCTTCACTAAGACATTTGTCTAAACTCAGGAACGGAGAATCTAGTGAATCTAAGAGGGTCAAAAACGTGGTTCTCATGGTCCATTGATGAGCTTGGTGTTGTATGATTGGGTTCCGTTTGATTGGAACTGAGCTTGAAGAGGCTGGCATGTGTCGGATGAAGATCAACTAAAAATTTGCGGTTGTTTGTGGTCATTATAGTTGAGGTATCTTAAGGTAGTCCATATAATTAGCAATGATAGTAATCAGACCGTGTCACGATCATGTCACAAACTGCTTGTCGATTCACCATTTAGTCAAAGACTAGCATTTGAGGAATGGAGTCAAACAACGTAATACCGTGTTAAAACTTCCTATCTATAATAAAGTCTCATGGAAAGTTTCCTCAGCAATTTCCCTTTGAGGCATACCACCTTCATGAATCTACTCTTGAATCATATTTTCTTAGGAAATTCGGACGATAAAGCGGAGCCGGGATGTGTAGTTCCACCAGCTATAAAAGTTCTGGTTGCCGATCTTGCCATATTGGGTATCAGATACATCCATATCTCCATCCGAATCCGTACTTAAACTGAATGAATGAGAATTCCCATCATAAATTTATGCACTCATAAATGGTATCACTATCTAATCGTCTATCGTATAAAAGCATTTCGTCATCTCTCACCACAAGCAAATAACAGAAGCAAGCATCATGACCAGCATGACACTCTTTGAAGGTGTCTGAACAATTCCCTCAGACTGTCCCTCCTCAAAACCCTTCTCTTCACCGCCCAAATACTCAGCACCAAGCTTGGTCAAACCACCGTGCTTGTCAAACAGCGACACATCTTTTCCAGTCCACTCATTCGCATCGCTTGTTCTAAATGCGCCAAACCAGGCATATGCTTCCACGTCCTTTGCTCCATCGAGATATGAAAGACTCTCATTCATCATATTGAACGTCGCGTCTTCATCTTCTTTAGGGAGCGCCATCTCGGTAATCCAGAAAGGTGCATCAGGCGCTGTCTCGTTGTAAAACTCGCGCAAACTTCCAAGCCAGTTTTGAAGACCACCTGCGTCGCCGTACCAATGCACAGCGACGAAATCTGTCGGACAGCCATTGTCGTCAATTTTGTAGCACGATTCATTGAAGTCGCGTAGCCATTCAAGACCTCGTGGTGAACCAGTGACGCTAGGATGGCTGATTGACCACTTGCGCTTGGCCTTCCTCAGAGGGACGATGTTGTCAACGTAAGCGCGTGCTGCATCTTTGGCGGATATTGAGCTTCCTCCGGTATCTGTTTCACCATCGGGCTCATTGAAGGAAAGGACATGAGTTGATGAGTCGGGAAGCCCGTTTAGTCGTTTTTCGAGCTCCTTGTCCTTTGCATCATCAAGACCGTGAATCAAGGGCACGAAAGGTAGGGATTTCCCAAGTTGATCATTTGGCCAGAGAGACCAGGTGTAGTACCACGCGATATCGGAATTGTTAGAGAGTAAAAGGTCGATGTCGGATTTATGGTCATCTCCCTTATATGCCAGACCACGCTTTGACTTTAGTTCGACGCCTTGAGCAAGACTCGCAACACATAAAAGAGGGTAAAAAATTGATTGGCGCATTTTGGGTATAATGGTTTGGTTGGTATCGTGATACAGTCATCCAACCGTCGTATTTATCTTCGAGCAATATTGTAGAAGCAGGATTGAAACATATCTGAGCCCCCAGCTTTTGTTTCAGAATTGTCAAGGGTTGCCTTGGAATGGCTTCTTTTTCTACGTGGTGCTCAATTTCTGGCTGCGCAAAGTGGCGATCAGTTAAGTCCCTTGTCAATGATGTCATTCGCTTGCCAAGTAAACCCTGCCTCAACACCGAGACTTGGCAGCGTCAATGATTCCGAATAACTTGGTATTGACTCAATTGAATGGTTTTTTACTCACCGCCTGATGAAAGACCGAAAGGCTTCCTTTTTGGGATAATTTCCTTTTTTAGTGACCGTGCCTGCTTTCACAGAATGCCTTCCACGTTTTCACGATTCAAGGCACGTGGAAAGTCTATTTAAAGCACAAGGCTAATTTAAATGGCAATTGCCGATGTAATGATTGAGACGGAAGTTCTGGCGAGGCCTCTACATTTTCGCGGTACTGCTATTCTTTGATATCCAAATGAAACAACTTCCTCCAGCACAAAATTTTAACTACTGCCAATTTTGTGTCCATCAATAAATAGCTCCGTGCCTCTCTGACCCATTCTTGCCCTCACTACCAGGGCCTTACTTGTGTCTTCTCCCAAATCTCGTTCGATTAAAGACTGGCTATGTGTAATAACCACGATCCAACCCACGACCGTTTTCGACATGACATTGCACCACCTAACTACAGCTGCCTGACCCGCCTTATCCAGACTGTCAAACACCTCGTCGATAAGTACGTAGTGCGCGCGGTGTGCACTTCTAGCACGTGCTAGTTGTAATAGGGCAAAGAACAGGCCAAGGTTGACTCGTTTTCGTTCGCCGCTCGACCGTTTGTTATAAGCGAATGATGAGCGAATAGCAAGGTCAGAATCAAGAACAGATCCCGAAAGGGATTGGTCACTACTTTCAAGATCAGAGTCGAAAAGGGAACGCAACATCCCCGTTGCCACGTGCGCATGGCGCGTGTCATCGTAAAGTACCGTAAGGACTTGCATGAGGAAACCGTTGAGCTCCGTTAAAGAGTTGAGCAGGATGTGCTCACGGAAGCTCGTTGCTGTCTTTTTAGATAAGGTAGGTGAGGGAGATGAAGAAGTGCGACGAGTGCGCTTTCCTAGTGCTGAAGACCAAAAAGCGAAGAGCTCGCGGTTGTTGGCAAGTTCCTGAAGATCAGCCATCAACGCATCGTGTTCTGAACGCAGAGAGTGTAAAGATGATTGTTCAGCTTCAGCGAGGCTCTTGTATGTGGCTGTGTCGGATTGCTTGATCGTGACCTGGTATTTTAAGGCTTCGCATTGCTGTTGAGCCCTGGCAGTCTGCTCGAGCTGTCTGTTGATTGTGTTTGTGTGGTTGATATCTTTGTCTTTCAGGCCCTGCAAACGAGATGTGGTTTCATAAATATCTCGGCGAAGACTGTCAATAGCCTCTTTGCTATGGTTTAGACCTTGAGATTTCAGAGAGCTAGTGTGTGAAATCCCAAGTATCCTCAAGAGGCTTTCGAAAGCCTTCGATAAAATGTAGAGAAATGAGGTCTTGAAGGGTTTAAAGACTTTGCGTATGCCTACCGGGTGATCAGAAACCAGTGCATAGAGTCTTTGACTTAATTGCTGCTGTAGGCGACCATGCCATGACTTCGATTCGGCACGTATTTGATCCTGTAATCGGCTATAAGAAGTTTCCAGAGGTTGTAAACCATCTTGCATAGTTCTAACTTGAGCCTTAAGGGCCCTAATCTCAAGTTTCAACTCCATATCAATCTGTGGGATTTGAGCTCGACCTCTTTCATGTTCTTGGATGGCTCCATCCAAAGAAGCGACAAGCTCCTCTGCCTCATCTTCCAGTTGACTTCGCGTACGGTTCAGATCATCCAGTCGTTGAGTATAATAATCAATCGTTTGCGTCAAACTTGCCATCTTGCTCTGTATCTTATCCATGTCGGCGTCGAGATTCTTAAGCAGTAGCCTTGACACTTGACCACACTGGTCCAACACGGACAACCCGAGCGATGCTTCAATCAGATCGTACCGCTCCTCTGGTTTTGAGTTCAAAAACCCGGCTGCACTATCGTGGCCTAGGACTACTGTTTTTACGTATGTGTCATAGTTGGTACCGAGTAGCTCGTTGATGGCTGTTTGCGTTGTGCGCAAGTCTGGGTGCTCAAGTTGCGGTTGCGGCTGGCCATGTAACGAGACGATGATGCGATTCTTGTAGGTTTTGTGCTTTCGATAACGCGTGATAGTATATCCGTTGGCAAACTCCATCTTTACAGAGCAGTTCTTACCTATGTCTTCATTAATGACATCGCTGACCGCCATCCCACTGCGAACACATCGTCCAAACTGACACCACGTAATGGCCTCAATAATTGTACTTTTACCAGAGCCATTTTCGCCCACCAAAAAGGTCAATCCACGAGGGAGGTCCTGAAGGAAGTCGATAGTGATGGTGCTCTGCACGCCAAGGAAGTTGGTCATCGTGAGCCTCCGCGGCTCAGCAACAAAGACATGAGTCGACGATCCTGAACGCTCAATCGCAGTCTTTGTACCAAGAGACTGTAATGTTTTGTCGAGGAAGTCTGGATAGTTGATTTTGCTTGCGCCATCCTCGTCGACGATCTCGTGGGAGAATTGAATCATTCGCTGGCCAACCCGCACCAACTCGTCTCGTCGCGACAGAAGAGAGTCATCCAGGTCCAACGACTCGACGTATTCACGAGCCTCTGCAGGCAGATCCAACCTATCAGCTCGAAGTTCGATACCAGGGTCAGGACCCGAAATGTTTTGCGCTGCTGTGTCGACATCCACTTCATCTCTGATGGGCTCCTCCAAGGGCTGGATAGCAGCATCGCTTGCTGGAACTGAAGCTCCGAGACCAGAGAACGGAGAACGTCCAGCGTACATAGAAAAACCCAC
The DNA here is from genome assembly GCA_012977745.1 of Fusarium anguioides. Classification (NCBI taxonomy): domain Eukaryota; kingdom Fungi; phylum Ascomycota; class Sordariomycetes; order Hypocreales; family Nectriaceae; genus Fusarium; species Fusarium anguioides. The sequence goes on along the minus strand of JAALXK010000100.1, from coordinate 86,803 downwards.
AGGGGTCCATTCTCGCACGCTCCGTACACCGAGAGAGAGGAGCTTGTCACGAGCAGTGACGTACGTGAGATGGGTAAGATTCCCAAGAATCATAACATGCTTGCCCGCAACAGTATTCCCATCGATTTGGTCATCGAGAACTTGCTGCAATTCAGCTGTTATGTAACCAACCGCATATGGATTGACAAGTAGCTTGTGCTCTAGTGTCTCCGGATCGAATAGGATGACGCCTCTCTGATCGTCGTAGAGATCCGCCCAATTTAGTTGCAAGGGTGAGCCCAGGTATGTTACACTCCCTCGCAGATCGGCTTCACTTCTATTAGGCCTTTCTTGAATGATGGTCTGGTGGCTGTGGAAATGCCCCGTGAATGTTCGGGCCAGAGAGGCAAATCGGGCTGGACCAGTGAAGCCGTGGTGCGTAACCGAGCTCGCTGCGCCAGGTCTTTCGACTGCAGCACTGACTACGTACCGCTGTGTGATGGCTTTGTTAATGGCGAGATGGGCAAATGCAACTGTCTCTCTCGCGTCCTCATGATCCACAGCAGACACGGCGTCGGTCAGCTCGTTCTGCTCTTCGCGAAATGGAAGCAACAAAACACGTCGGCCATCCCACTGATGGTGAGCGATATCGCTGTGTAGAGATACGTGAGGGGCCAGTCGTTTCATATTTAGAGCATCAAGAGCCGTTGTCTGATAATCTCGGCGGTAGGCAAGGTCATGATTGCCAAGCAAGACATGAATTCGAGGTACAACATCGCTGAGATGGCCGATGAAGCGGTAACATTCGGACAAAACATTTGTCTGCTGCATAGTTCGGCTCGTAAGTAGATCGCCACATATTATCGCCCGCCCGACTTGGTTTCGCTGTGCCTCTTCAACGATCCAGCGTGCTGTTTGCCGCACTCGGTCCAAGTCATGGTGTTTAAAGTGGAGGTCGCTGAGGAGCAGCCATCGCACCGTACCGACAAACGGCAGTGGCATGGGCGGTAGAACTGGATATTATGATTGTTGCGGAAAGGGAAGATTGAGGATATCGTGATGTCACTAATACGCGGCAATATAGCCTAAAGTCTCTTTTGCCCACCAAAGTCAATCCGCACTGACAAATATATGAAAAATCCCGCGTGAGCCTATTATGAACCAGACGAGTCATTTAGAATTCTCACTACAATTTCTAGCACCAATCATAATTTCATTTGCTGCTTTATGGTGGATCAGCTACAATGTATTGCCATTTTCTTAGCCGGTCTTATCATGCAATGAGTTGGAGCAAATAATACAAAATATGCATTCCGCATTTTTAAAAAGATTTGTCTAATAACAGCCGATCATTCTAAAAGAATCTATGCCACTTCTACCTAGTTAGCCCGGAGTCGCCATTCTAACATTCAAGGTTAGAACTCCGATAGAGGCCCGAATTCTGAAGATAGACCGACATGTCGCCGCCACGTGGTGGTGATCGACAAGAACCTGGGGATTCCAACGATATAGTATTGCCTCATTTTACAAAGGCTTGGGGAAGGACTCGAATGCCTGCATCGATCCTGTACCTTACATACGATGTTGATGCTTTGCAGCGACGCTTGAGTTAACGCCGCCACAAGAAACTTCATCGGGTGCGTTAAGGGTTTACCATAGCAAAACGCAGCTCTAATATCTTCCGATGCTTGGAATCTCAGTAACTCTCATGATCCCTTACCAACAAATGGCTACATGCGGATCATACCGGGGTAGCGGAAACTCTCCGATGACCCCAGGTTTTTGCGGAGTCTCCGCATCATGTTCAGGTCCAAAGCCTTAAAAGGGGGTTGCATCCGATGGTTTTATGTGCAATAGTCTTGGCATTTGTCCTTGATATGCATGTATTCGGTCCGTAACCGGCTAATACGACCCTCTACTATAGCGAACTTTTGGCTTCACTTACCAAAATAGTGATCACGATACCTGCATATTATTTTCCGAGACCGTAAGAAGCGCCGAGCTTTTGACTAGTATTTCTGAATTGGGACTTGAAGGAAAATGTTTCGCATAAACGGAATGAAGCTATAGGTGGAACAACCTTGCCTTAAGAGATTGATGTTCCGCTTAATGGCCGAAAGACGATCGTGAGGGATCGGAAAAGCTTCAACGGAACATTATGAATCACGCAGTATGGACGGAGCAAGAACAAAGCAGCAAAGATCTTCATCATACTAGTATCACATTGTGCGAAGCGGTAGGGGCTAGAATGAGTATAAAGGGGCAACGACAGCCACGGAATGGCCAACATCATCGATCGCTATCTCCAGACAACTCCAACACTGTCAACCGAAGGCCAACTACCATCAAGATGTTCGCCCTTCAAGCTCTCCAACTTGCTTCCATGTGCGCTCTCGCATACGGACATGGATACCTCAGCAAGCCAATGAGTCGAACTGGTCTCAACGCCGAGGTAAGTACTTAGCTTTCATAAGAGCCTCTAGCTAATAGCCAACAGGCCGGCCCAGACACATGCCCCGAGTGTACCATCTTGGAGCCAGTCACTGCTTGGCCAGACCTCGACTCTGCCAAAGTTGGAAGATCCGGTCCATGCGGTTACAACGCCCGAGTCAGTGTGGACTATAACCAGCCTGGTGCAAACTGGGGCAAAAAGCCAGTCACAACCTACAAACCTGGCGAGGTTGTTGATGTCCAGTGGTGCGTTGACAATAACGGCGACCATGGAGGCATGTACACCTATCGCATTTGTCAAGATCAGGACATCGTCGACAAGTTTCTCAAGCCTGACTACCTCCCCACCGAGGCTGAGAAGCAAGCTGCCGAGGATTGCTTCGAAAAGGGCATTCTTCCATGCACTGACGTCGATGGGCAGAAGTGCGACTATAGCCCGGATTGCTCTTCTGATCAACCTTGTTACCGAAACGATTGGTACACTTGCAAATCTTTCGATGGTAATGCAGATGGAAAAGGATGTCGTGGCGTTGACAACGCGGCTATCAACTCGTGCTACACCTCGATCGCTGGTGGTTACACGGTTTCTTCCAAGATCAAGATGCCAGACTACGTCTCAAACCATACTCTCTTGTCTTTCAAGTGGAATTCGTTCCAGACTCCTCAGGTCTACTTGACCTGTGCTGATATCGCAATTGCTTAAGAACGTGCGCTGTCAAGGCGAAGCGCGCGGTGGGATATTCTCCCTCTTCACGGTTGTTATAAATATGCCAAACAAACAAGGACATACACAAATGGCTTGGGAAACAATACTTGGAAGACATTTGAATACATGGGTTTTGTCATTTAGTCTTGCTTTTTTGTCTACTTCTAGCTGTCACACATAGCCTCTTATCCGCTAATCTACCCATACAAAGAAACATGTTATGTCTCCCCAATTGTCTTTGCAGGGGCAACAAGCGGCAGAGTTTCATATCCGCGAGAAGATGATATCAAGACACTCATGCACCACACGCATAAGGGAATTGATACCCTAGCCTGAATTAGAATGAAACATCACTACACATCATAATTCTATGTGATACCATTGATATTTAATTGATTAAAATGCTTGGGCTACCAGCACTACTAACGTATCAAGCTAATGGCTATTTCCTAGGCCTTGAAACAACCTGAAGCCGTCTCTACGTCATTAGTATCAATAGCTGTAGTGGCGTCTGATATAATCTCCAGAGATCGTTGTCTAAAAACATTACTGGACTCTTGTTGAGAGTCGTTACGATCTAATTTGGAGGAGACCTTGCGTACGAGCTGTCGCATATTGGGCATGCATGCAACTATAACTCCCACACAGATTTCGATACATGACCACATGAGGGCTCTGGTAGCCTGGGATTCTTCAGGAAGCGTCAGACTAGAATCGTAAATGGATAATAAGAAGGCTTACCTGCGCCGTATTCTCCAGCTAGAAATGATTTCAAGAAGACGAAACGTACAACACTAACTCCTGCGATGCTAATTGATGGTCAGGTAGAGTCCTTGAAGGGGAAGAAAGAACTTACAAAAGTCCGACACTGAACATAGCGATGACGCCAATTTTCTTTCCCAGTTTCAAACCCAAGTGATAAAGTTGCGTCATAGGAATTATAACCATCCAAACATCTAAAACAATGTTGATAATTGAGTGAGTCTGGAACAACACCTTTTGGCTGAGGATTTTACCACGAGGATAAGTATCCATCCAGCGATCCCAGTTTGTAGATATAGGTTGCCTCAATGAAAGCATCAAAATGATGCAAACAAGAGTTGAAAGGATGTTGAAGACTTGAGTAAGCCAGACGGTGATGCGGAACTTTTGATCGGGGAATATGCGAAGGTAGAAGGCAAGGATGGATGCTTTGATGAGACCCAATATGAGGAAATAGTTGAGTTGTTGAAAGAAGAATAGCTTAAATATGGATACAACGCCGTCTGCACCTAGCCTCCAGATTGCTTTACCGAGACCGTCTCGAACCACTGCGAAGCTGTCAATAAATTTCCAAAGGTTTGTATTGAACAGCAAGCTTACTGAGCTGTAGGATGACCAATTGTGGGATCAGAAATACCTTTATGAGTTAGTATATGATTGATCACAAGGGACAAATACTGGGATTGACTCACGATTGATAATATGATGAACGTATCATCCAGTCCCCAATCTGATCTTTCCAAAAACTTTGATATCATCCTGAGTATGACAGACACTATCGCAAGACTGACCATGACCAGGCTTGATACCTTTAATCTCGGGACATCGGCTGTTGACGGTGGTTTTAGGCCACATTGTTTCGATTGCGCTGCAGAGATGTTCATAGCCTCTTTCACAACTGATCAGTATTCAGGCTCCCCTTTTAGGCAAGTGGTTCGTACTCAAGGCATCTTCAATAGAGCAATCTTGCAGCAAGCAATCGCCCATAAAGTTGGCAAAGTCCTTATTCATGCAGAGCTCCTCTGGAGTCGCATTGGCGAATGCAGGTTTAGAAAAAGCTTTGATCACACAGTCCATCTAAAAGATCAGCATGATAATTCCTGCATTCAGGAGATATGACTTACTCCACATTTTGGTAGATCTGTAATGGATTGAGATGCCGTAAGCCCGCACATGAGGGCCAACACCCAGAGTAGTACAGGAATTTGTCGTCTCATCATTATTCAGAAATTCTTCATCAATAGCTATAAAGAAAATACGATAAAACGGCCAGGGGTCAATGCGTTTATCAATTAAAGATCACCCTGGGGAACAAGGTCCGGAATGCAATGTTTGCTGTTGTGGCGGCGTCTGTGGCGCTTATTCACAACCGTTCTCGTACTTCAATAACGAAGCCTCCAAATTCAATATCTCACCAAGATCACACAATCCCGACTTGTTGGGTTTAAAGGAAAGACCAATTAAAGCCAAGGCTGATGTTTCACTCAACTGAGATCTACTAAACTGAGATTTACTTTAGCCACCGTTGAGCTGTAGTACGTCAACGACACGTCTCACCATGGAATTCGGAGCTGCCAAAAGTTGCAAAACATTCCAGTACCTGGCTCAACCCTACTATACTCATTTTCAATTGCAAACATGACTTGGCGAGATCTCGACTCAACTATTCAAACCCGTTGTTTGTTGGTGGCAAGGTGAATGTAATCTTTAGCGATGTCAAGGCGGAAAGTCTCATCCACGCATCAATAAGCCATTGGCGTTGTTGGCGGTAAGTGCCGAGAGGAGATGTGGCACATCAAGACTAGTCCCTTGCATCCAAGCCAAGGTACCTTACATACTGCGATAGATCAAACTTTGAATACGCTAAATAGGGAACTATGGTCATTATAATACTTCAATTGGTCACAGTGATGTTGTTTGCTCTTGCAGGGCTGGGAAATCGACTGATCAAGAGAATAGCCAATATTGAATTGCAAGGTTAACCAATAATTAGCATTCAATCACAAGCTTCCATTGCAAATGGCTTATATCACAGGATAAGCATCGTATGAAGTAGTACTGGGCGTGTTTTAAAGAAGCAGTAAATAGTATTATAACCGTTTACTAACTTTATTTTTCATTTAGATCTAATGTAATGTCTAACTTATGAAGCACCCGTCTTGACACAAAGCCTATTCTCCATTTAGACGGCCCTGATCAATAGTTCCCAGAAAACATGTGACGTTAAATCAGACTTGTGTTGCTTCAGCACTTCAGCTACAATTTCGAAACATTCTTCATCCTTATTGGCTATCGCCTCAGATACAATAGAAGCCCTCCTGTCCTTGACTGGCAGATTCTTGAGAGCCTGCGTCATCAACGGATGCTTGATTTTCCGTAGGCGGTCTTCGATATCTAAGAACACTTCTTGGACCCAGCAAGTGATACTTATGTAATTAATTGCTGAGAGTGTTTGGTTTTTTCTTTTGTCCAGAACACCGCTAATATCAGTCGCAAGACCTTGCTTCATAGTGTTCAGAAACAGATACATCGTTAAGCTGTCTTCTTTATCCTTTGAAGATGATGTGTCCATGGCTTGTGCGTTTGAGTTCTCCTCTTTCATCCAAGAAACTTGGGAATCGATCAGACGCATGAGCATATCATCGCTGCATCCGACATTCTTGCATCGCTGAACAAGCGGAGTGTCCTCGAGGCGTAGCTTTTGCGTGGTTGGGTCTGTAATCTGTTTTATTTGGCTTAACCGACGAATGAATAAGTCACTGGCCAAAGGAACTTCATCATCAGGAATAAGCTTTGGATCCCAGTCTACATCTTGACAGGTCGTCAGAAATGAGAAAGTTCGGACATCCATCGGGCGATCGGCGTGTCGGATAAAAAAAAAGTAGTCGACTGTGAGGAACGTCTCGTGCAGCAGCCATTGTAGAACATCAAGTGGCTCTATAGTCGTTTTAATGTACTCAGTTTCGTAATGGAGATAGTCGTAAAGATGAAAAAGAGCAACGGCGTCAGGTAAATTGTTCCACAGCCTCATGCTTGCTCGGAATGATGTCCCGAGAGCCTCCACCAGACCGGCACCACATAGGTAAGGGGACTGACCGTGAAGACCGTGGGGGCTGTGTTGAGAAAACTGCGATGAGGGAACTTTCGCTCCTGTCTTGTACTCTCCAAGACAAGTAGCAAACTGTTGACTTGCAGATTCCAGATTCTTGAAAGACTCCTCCTGGCTTTTGGTCATTTTCTCCCTTTTTTCTAAGAGTCCCTTGAGTTTCTGCACTGATCCGCAAAACCCTGGTAGATTGGTATTTTTTCCGAGGAATAAGTCGATATCGCGTCTCGGTTGGAAGTCCGCAGCTGGGTCTTTGAAGAAATCATTATCACAATCTATAGGCCAACCCTTTGAAACGGTGAAAGAATCGATAATGATTTGAAGTTCGAAGACGTGCTGCGGTTCAATGAACTTCGAGATATCTGTCCCTGGTTTCTTCATCGCCATGGTGGTAATAGCAGCAGCGAATTCTCTAAGACCAGAAATGGATTGCTGGATGCCAGCCCAATGCCAGTCAACCTCTTCGAGCTTCTTTCCTTCTGTATCAGCTTCAGATGAATACAAACTCACCAAGTCGAATAGAAACTTGGTTGCATAATCACGACGCCAGTCAAGTCGATGTTCCTCTGTTGCGGCGCGCAGATCAAAGTCAGGGTTCCACCTAGACAGCCTCTTCTGAACAAGCTTTGTCGGCCTGCCACTGCGATGCTTCTGGAAATCTACAAGGAAGTCTTTGAGGCATCGGTAGGCGTAAGTAAGATAGTGCTCTTTCGCATCGAGGTAGCTAACCAGGTTGACCGAATCATCGTTGGTAGGGACGCGACAATTGAACCTAACATTTCCAAAGGGTTTGTTGAAATCCCCACCATTTAGCTTCGAGATGGCATTTCCGTAGTTGTCGCACCCCGGAAAGTCGAAAGACATCCTAGCAGCGGTGCGCTTGACCATCGATACAGCTATCTTGGAAAGGCCGGCTGCCACAGCACTGTTGAGTCCTTCATAGGCTACACTCTGCCAAGTTTCGCCGAGGAAAAGTCGCAGCTCGATCCATTCCATGGTCATAGCATGTAGCGCCATAAGATATTCGGCTTTAGCTTCCTCTGACTCAGCCAGTCGTACTGAATTGAGGTGTACTTCTGGAGTCCCAAGGGGTTTGCTCTGTTTCTTTTTGCCCTTGGCCTTCTTGCCCTTTCCGCGCCGTTGGAAATTCTGGCGTTCAGGAGAACCCTGGGGACTGTTGCTCTTGCTGCTAGGTGGCCCGCGATCGTCGACTCCCAATGCTTCAAACTTGTTAGTAAGATTATTGTCTGGATCAGTGTTAGTAGGCGAATCTTTCTTTCTCTTCTCCCATTCCTCTCCACCAAGAGTAATGAATGCTCGCTTGAGGACTGAGGTGAAGTTTTGATGGCTTTTGTTACTCTGCTTCAAACTAGGATTGAACTGCTCCTGTTGCTGAAAAGATTTACTTACAAGAGATCTTTTTTCAATCGCAGACTTGAGCAGGACGTATATAGACTCCGAAACGTGGTTTCCTCGTTCAGCAATGAGGCCAGTCTTCTGGAGAATCTCTTGAACGGTCACCACACCACTGGTGTTGACGCTAAGTGGTGTTGAGGTTGTTGGGGAGGCTCCCTCAACGGGAGTGTTAATCAAACGGTTTGACTCATTGATGATCCATTGAAGGGAGCGTTTAGTGTCATTCTTGTAAGAGTCGTAATGATTTTTGAAATCCATGGTGAAAGTGCTTGTAGGTATTTAAGTTGGTATGTACTTTGGTGTGTAAATGTGAGTGTTGTAATAAGTGTTGTGATGAGTTTTGTAATGGGTTGTGAGTGGTAAATCGTAGGCCGTTAACCTGTGAAGTTGTCAAATTGAGTAGTTTGGTAAGTTGATGATATTGTAAGTTGGACAGGTAGTACCAGAAGTCTTTATAGCCGCGACGGCCTTCAATCTGTTCGAAGTGATGGACATTTCACTCTCAACCAACACTGAACAACCATGCCCAAGCCTTTCTTTGCTTTTTGGACAGAACATGCATGGTGTTCTTTGTTGTGGAGTTTGGGCGGCCATGGCTTATGCATTCTTCCAGGGCACTGATGAAAGCGCAGCAAATATTCTTTGTCCTCCAAATCAGAAAACTGATATCCTTTCCCGCATTGGCTTGACCGCCTTAGACGGCATGTTCATTCTTTCATACGTACTTGTTCACATCCTGAACATGTTTTCTCTTGCCCTACAAAGAGTCTGTAGGCGTGTCAAATTTGTCAGTGAGGTCAGCTATGTGCAAGTATCCGAACGACACATCACTTTCGCGTAGCTTGAAGCAACACAGCGAGCTGTGAGTGGAAATGGTGGCCAATAAAGAATGAATGGAGAAAGTGATATTTGACAACATAACTTCACCGTATGGAATGGCTTTACCATTCTTTCAGCTGTTTACATCATGAGCATGTTTTACCTAGCCCTGTAAAAGAGTCCATAGACGTGTTCAGTTTCTCATAATGTCAACTGAAATTATGTGCACGTATCCGAACGCAGCTCCACCTTTGCGTGACCTCAGCCCTTCCAACGCGACACTACTCAAACAGAGGTGCATAGACAAATTTAGTGAATGATCTTTGTCACCTTGCCTTTACCGACTGAAATGGCTTGTCTATTCCTGGATCTGTTTGAATCCTGAATATCTTCACCCCTGTCTACCTACCAGAAATAACTTTTACATGCAGAGTTTCTCAGTAAAGTTAACTCAAGTTGAGCTATCCAAACGCCACTTTTGCGTAACTCAACCCCTCGAACGCGACGCTGCCACATCCTCAACTTCACAAGGATATCAATGGAAAATGCGTGATATGACAAACGGCCCTTGCTGCCTTGTTCACCACCTGAAGTGACTTGCACGTTCTTTGATCTCTTTGAATCTTATACATCCTGAACATCAACCGCTGTCTAGCAGCTAAGTAAATGTGTAGATGAACTTGGATCGGGGCGGAAGGAGACCTTAGACGTGCCGTCGGATAAGTCTCTCCTGGCGGCATTACGGGACGCGGGATTCGGCATGACTTTCTTTTGTGAGATGGGTGGTTGTGGAGCTTGCAAGGTAGCTGTTTGCAAGGGAGAGGTTGATCATAAAGGAACGGCTTTGTATCCTGATGAGAAAAAGAGTAATATGTTGAGTTGTGTTAGTCGTGGGATTGGACATATCAAAATTGAGCTAGATTGATAGATCTGGTAGTAATTAGATCACGGTCGGAGATTCATTTATTTCCATGGCACTAGCAAACATTCATGTTCTATGAACCATCTGGAACTACCTATACATTCTATACCCACGTCTAAGAGTTTGTAGGCATACTTGTCAACTTCTCCCCCGTACTAGCATCATCAGCCCTCCACAGCGAGGTAACAGTCTTCCACTGCGTATAAAACCTCAACCCATCCTTTCCATAAAAGTTGGCAAGTCCTGTTCCAGCCACACTCCTCTTATTTCCTGTGAAAGAAAACATAGGCAGAGGTACAGGGATGGGCACGTTGATACCAACTTGACCAGCTTCGATTTCTTGTTGGAACAGAGATGCCTTGGCACCAGAGTTTGTGAAGATGACGGCGCCGTTACCCCAGGCGTTGGAGTTGATGAGGGAGATTCCGTCTTGGAGGGTGGATTCTTCCATGCAGAGGAGGACGGGGCCGAAGATTTCTTCTTTGTAGCATTCCATTTCTGGGCGGACGCCGGAGATGACAGTAGGACCGACCTGTAGATGTTAGTGCTGATCAAATTGTGTATCTTGATTACTTACCCAGTTGCCATCTGGGAATCCATCAGGCTTGTATCCTCTTCCATCAAGAAGAATCTTAGCGCCCTCCTTCTCGGCACTCGCGATCAAAGCGTTACAGCGATCTCGGCTTTGAGGGGTAATGAGAGGTCCAAAGTCCGACTTTGAGTCAAATCCACTTCCAGCGATATGGTTCTTTGCCTTGGCAACAAGATCAGGCAACCATTCCTTCGCATCTCCAAGGGTTACCAAAACACTCAAAGCCATACATCTTTGGCCAGCAGCTCCAAAGGCAGCACCAGCAATTGAATCCAGGGCATGAGCCTTATTAGCATCTGGGCTAAGAAGGGCGTGGTTCTTTGCTCCAAGGTTGGCTTGCACGCGCTTTCCATTCGCCGAGCCTCGTTGGTAGATATACTCTCCTGCCTTGTTGGATCCAACGAAGGAAATAGCTTGGATTTCTGGTTCGTCGAGTAGGAAGTTGACTGTATCTTTTGATCCGTGAATGACGTTGACAACTCCAGGTGGAAAGCCAGCTTCTCTGCAGAGCTCTGCGATCATCATAGCTGCTCCGGGGTCACGTTCGGATGGTTTGATGATGATGCAGTTTCCGGTAACTGTTGCAACAGGGAGAGACCACAATGGGATCATGGCTGGGAAGTTGAAAGGGCAAATAGCTGCAACTACACCCAAAGGGTTTCGATACGAACGAGTCTCCATGTCTTTGGCAACCTCAAGGACTTCTCCACCGAGTTGAGTAGTGATTCCACACGCCGTCTCACAAACTTGCAGTCCACGAAGAACATCACCCTTTGCATCAGCAAAAGTCTTTCCCTGTTCAGTGACAATGCTTGTGGCAAGGTTATCCATGTGTTCGCGGATCAAATGGGTGAGTTTGAACATTATTTGCTGTCGCTTAATGATGCTAGTCTTTTTCCAACCTGGGAAAGCAGCTTTCGCTGATCTCACAGCTTCCTTGAGTTCATCATTTGTACTTTCAGGAACACGCGTGATGACATTATTCGTGGCCGGATCATGAACTTCAATCCATTGCGTAGCCTTTGACGAAACAAGTTTGTTATCGATAAAGTTCTGCGTATCTTTTCGTTCGGACAACTTATCGTGGTTGCCAGGATAAATGATGGACTGGAAGATTGAAGTAGAAGGCATTTTGACGTGATGATTGTTGCTGAGGTTGAAGAAAGGGAGAAGTTGATATATGGTGAAGCGGAAAGCTTCCCGATATAGGAGCGAAGAGCGGTGGACTCCGGACGGGGCAGACCGACATTATCTTACCCCGCACTCTTTTGTCGTGGAGCGTGTCTTGTGACGGGCTTATCTGTGTGTTAGCGGGGACCTACATCCGCTATCGCTGAATCTACGAATAGAAGTGTGTTGAAATGAGACATTCTGTTGTTGTGTACGTGTAACTGTTGATCTCAAAGTCAGCGTAATCTCGGTGAGATCAAATTCGAGGTTCCAATTGAGATACGGTTCCGTTGAACCGGCCTAGGTCCCGTCCCGTAAGGCAAGGCCCCACTAGGCTCAACGAGATACCCTATGCCACGACATTTACTGCTCTGTTCAATTGTAAACATTGACAAAAGACAAAACCAATCGAATAATTTTAACTTTAGAGAAAAAATAAAAGAATTTCAAAAATGTGAGTCGCGCAGATTGTCAATTATGCATGGTCAATGTCTGTTGGCCTGGCGTGGATGAATTCAAGTTCGCGCGTCCTGTCCCAGTAACTTTCGTTAACATTGCTTTGACATTTTAACAGGACATCCTCCTTTTTGAGAGAAAAGAACAACGCAGATCGAAATCATACTTCTTCCATACAGATTCATTGTAATCGCTCCATCAAGAAACGATTTCGGCCTGACTCACAGATAACAATGATGCATGTCACGTGCAAATGTCTTAACTTTCAATCCCAACAAACGTGAACTTTTCATCTGAACAACAACACTACATCATTCAAAATGACAGTCCCAAACACTATGGACCCCAGTCTTTTGCCCCTTGAGGGTCAAATTAAGTACTTTCGCCAAGCAATCGAAAAAAACAAGACCCTCATCACTGTTTTAGAGCGTGCGGCTCAAATGAATCTACCCAATTGGTACCTCGCTGCTGGTGCACTCACGCAAACTGTCTGGAACGTTATCACCAATCAAGACCCGGAACAAGGAATAAACGATTACGACTTGATTTACTGTGATGAATCAGATTTATCCTATGAAGCTGAAGATGCTGTCATCCAAAAAGGAAACAAGATCTTTGCCGATATTTCAACCGAAGTCGAAATTCGAAACCAAGCACGCGTTCATCTCTGGTATGAGCAGAAATTCGGCAAACCTTGTCCTCAACATCATTCTAGTGAAGCTGCTATCACTACTTGGGGAACCAACACTGCATTGATCGCCATACGACTGAAAGACGACGGAGAATGGGATATTTTTGCACCTTGGGGACTTTCTGACATGTTCAAACTTATCGTTCGACCACACCCTACGGTCATGACAGAGGAAGCATACACCAAAAAGGTTCAAAGATGGATCAATATATGGCCTGGGTTGACAATTATGCCCTGGAAATGATATCTCAATGGCCTATGTAATTAACGAGCTAAAGGCAATAACTATGGAGCAGTTATTAGGCTCCCATGTGTTGCTAATCTATTCTATGTTTAAATCTCCCTCTTGGGTCCAACGTAAACCTTGTTGGCACGAAGGACGTAATAAACGGTAGCCAAAACGGCAATTCCACCAGTCATCAGAGAAGCGTAGTTCATGCTCTGAGCAGTAACGGGAGTAGCAGGAGGCCAGAGACTGAAGAACCAAACAATGGAGATGAAACAGCATGCAAAGACGTTGTTAACAATGCCAAACATGCCCTTAAGATGCCAAGGTCCCCATTCAAGAACTTGTCCATCACCGTGAATGTTGCGGATCTGGTAGTCCTTGTCACAGCGACGGTAGAGAAGTAGAGCGGCTGGCATGAAGTATGATGCGTAGAGACCTGAGATAGCGACTGAGACAATAGCGTTGTAGACGACTGAGGAACCGAGGTTGATGAGACCGATGATGCAAGAGATGAGACAAGTGATGGTGATGGACCAGACAGGCATGTTGGTTCGAGGTTCGACCTGGGATACATTAGCTCAAGTTCATACAGAAATGTCATGAAGCATACCTTAGAAAGGGTAGATGAGAATGGCAGAGCGTTATCACGAGCAAAAGCCCAAAGCATACGAGATGTGGAAGCGATAACACCAACCGTAGCGGACAGAGTCATTACAACGATAAGAGAAACCATTCCGGCGGTTCCTCCAACAGATCCAGTAGCCTGGTAGAAGATCTCCATGAAAGGGTATCCAGTTGGGGACTTGATAGCGGCATCAATGTCGGTGGCAGAGTAAAGCATAGCGATGACCATGCCAAAGCCAAGAAGACCGTTGATGCAGATACTACCCATGATAGATCGAGGGACGATCAGAGAAGGGTTTCTGACCTCTTCACACATCTAATTCTAGTTAGTGATGATATCCAAAGACACGCTATCGCGAACTTACGTGAAAGGAGCAGTCGACACCAGTGAAGGAAAAGACACAACCGAGCAGACCAACAAACCAGGATAGACCTTGGCTAGGCCACATACCCTCATTGCGCCACTCAGTAAATACTTCAGTGCCGTTGTCGTTATCGCGGAACACAAGAAGTGTAATAAGAACAGCAAAGAATCCGATCAAATGCAAAATCAAGATCATTCCCTCCAAAATAGGAAGCAATGCGCTGACAACAGTGTTGATCACAATAGCAATCAAAATACACATCCAAATCATCAAAGTACCATGCCACGTCTGCGCCTGATAAGAAGGTGTAGTAAACGTAACAAGACCTTGAATCATTGTAGCTGTAAGGAATCCAGCAGCTGCCGAAGTTCCCTGCCATCCTGCCAAGTTCATCCATCCGGTGATATAACTGAGGTATTTGGAGTATCGTGGTGGTGCGAGCATGGCTACCCAGTGGTACTGGCCGGCAGCCATTGGGGCGATCGAGAGGAGTTCACATAGACAGGCGAAGGAACTCAGCACGCCAATCCAGACGAAGATGAAGCCGTAGATAATACCGGCGCTACCTCCATTGCTTAGACCGGGCGCAAAGTTCATGAGAGTTCCTTCCCATGTGACGAGGACGGCGCAGCTAAAACCGAGAATTGTCCATCCTCCAAAGTTTCGCTACATGTGTCAATTGGTGCAAATCGCAAGTGTTGGGAGGTACTCACCTTGAGAACAGACTTCTTTCCGAGCTTTGCCAATTGAGCATTATCCATATGATCTTGATCACTCAATTGCGAAGCATCCTCAACCGTTGAACGAGGATGCTTAGGCATATCGTTAAGCTCATACTGAGTAGCCATATTGAAAATGCGCAATAACTAACAATAAGCAAAAAGAAAAAATGCCTGCGCTTGGGGAAATAAAAATGCACCCTTTGGAATGGGGGCGCTGTAAAGTTTAAAAAGAAACTCCTTAAACAGCCAATAACCCCCCATGCATGCCAATGTATTACCCATGACAAAGAATTCGGCGAACTGTTACCGGCCGATGCAATATGCATTTTATCCTTGACATATGTGGAACACGTCAAAGAACCACCTGAGTTACGCTACTTCAAGTAAGGAAGTCTATTGCGATGCATGAGACATGCATATCGCTTCGGTTCAAACTCCGTGTCCGTGGTCTGTGAGTGGACTGAGCAAATCCTACCCTTGCATGCATATACATTGCGCCACATCAATACATCCTTGTGAACATTCCCACTTTAATTGCAAATCAGGGTTGTACCAACAGACCACAGAATGGGTTAAAGTTACATACGTAAATTATAATTAACTGTCTAGTCTAAATGGCCACCCCAGTTGATGGATCAACAAGGGCCTCCTGGCTATTCTGCCGCGTAGGATCCCACGCTTGAGGCGTCTTACCATGATCTGTCATAACATGCGCAAACTTTTTCACATCCCCCGATCCTCCCTGCCAACCTTGAGTACTCGTCAATTCAAAAGCCTGCGCCCGACGAGTAGCAGAAGTTACCGTTGTAGTAGTGTCGACTCTAATCCTCGACTTTGTCCCTGTAGCTGTTCCTTTAGTTGTATTTCCTCCGCTTTTGCTACTGTGACTTTTGGTAAGAGCTCCAAAGATATCACCTGCTCCCATGTGACCTGACTCTAAACCTTTGAGGAATCGCATCCAGAATGGTATGCATGTTGTTGTGATACCGACGCACTGGATGACTTGGATTATGACTGCTGGCATCCACATGTCAAAGATTGGCGTTGACGAATCGATTGCCTTTTTGTAGTAGTAGATGTGACACACAGCGGGAGGGATCATCCTAAAATGTCAGCATGAGTGGGTGCATTGGCGTTGATGACTTACAGAACACGGGATCCGAAAACACCAACCACTACAGCTTTTGTGCCAAGTGGCATCTGCAGATGAACCAAAAGCTGAATCGTAATAGCAGTGATGACGAGATCTATTATAATATTCGCCACGTCCACGTATGCCCAAAAAGCGACGAGATTAATGCATTGACCATTGATGTAATCCCAAGATGCTGGTAATGAGCATGCGAAAGCTCGTACAATAATCGCAGATAATGTCCAGCCTCCGATGAGGATTTGAACTGGTAAAAGTCGATGGTGTGATGCTGGTGACATATTATAAACGGTTGTCGTGGCGGAGAATTTCGAGAGAGATAATGAAATGAAGAAAAGAATGTCGGAAGCTAATTGACTCTGTGATTGTTAGATCTGAGATCAGTTGACGCCACGATCGACTTACCTTGAGAATTGAAGCTTCTTGTGAAGATGATACATCATGTAATCTCCCCAGTCCACTGGCTCCTTGAGTGTAAACTGCTACAGATTGTGCAATAATAAATATCTAAAAAGTCAGTATACGCCATCATGACAACCAATCTCACTTACCATAGAAACAAAAACGATAATATCGTCAGATTTGAAAAGTCTTGACCATTGTAACCTCCTCACAGTAGCCAACCGTGTAAGAACACGGATAAGTACCGAAGCTATCGTCACAATCATAAGAATCATAGACAGCGCCCTTATAACAGGCGATTTGTTAAAAGGCGTCTCATGCTCACGCGGTAAAAGCATCTCGACGGTTGATGTGAAGATCAAAAATTGGAAAATATTCACAATAGAAGCCGCCAAGCTTCAAGAACGGGGTGGCTTAGGTTGATAAAGTAAGCTTTTGGCTGTTTGAGGTAGCTACTGTTTAAAGTACTACTCAATTCTAATTAACCCAAACTCCGATGATGCGACTGGGTCCCAGAGTACAGGCCACCATGCATTCTCCCTGCTCATAAGGCATCTGTTTCGGGCGGAGAGAACTTCTTTTCTCGGGGAATATTCGCACTGAAAATTAAAATATAGTGTGCTTTTGACAGGTATTAACCTAACCAACACGTCAAATCATAAGGAGACGCATTGATGTTGGCTGCTACGTTGGTTCGCGGCGCAGTACCGCCCACTGCATAGAAGGATCTCATCCTCTCAAACAATCCCGGGTATCTCGCAGGGATCCTTTCTACACCATTGACATTCTAAGCCGCCGTTGAGGCTTTTGAGTGGGCTGGCTGTCAGGGGATATAGATCCCTTGTCCCTTATCTTATGATTCTCGGGCCGTGGATGGGATATCACGTACCATGTCGGAGCCAAGCTGGGTAAATTCTTCGTAGCGGGGCGGGATCATCAGCCGTGCTGTCGATCTGGGGTCGGAAAACCAATCAAGGGCTTTGTCAAAGGTCTGGACACAATTGCCGATCCTTGCCGTGTATGGATACCGCGTATAAGGGGGTTCAGCCGCGTCTCGGCACCATCCATTCATTTACCATGCATATTTACATGGTTTGTGTCTTGTCTCTTTTCTCCAAGATGCGAAATCGAGATCATTACTCTTTTCTCGGGTATATCATCTTTGCCTCTTTTATGCCTATCGGTTGCGTTTCATGTTATCTAACCGAGACGAGATCCTTCTGTAACCGTAGTATCAGGCATCATTTTATTATTATGCTACTGAGCACGTTTCTTTTTCTCCTTCTCATCAGAGTCAAGACTTAGTGTAAACTTAAAATTTCAACTGCCATAAACGACGCTAGAGATTTTTCCGCGGCCGACGCGGCGACGTACAGGGGTTGAAAGCAATCAATCCGATTCAAGACATTCGTGTCCACTTGAGATTTTATGGAGGGTAGTCTAGGTTAATTCTAGAAGCTCAATATTGTAGGGCCGTCTTCTAAAACCCGCTGTTTTCCGAACCAACAGTACTGAAAACACATGTTAAACTGACTAATGAAAATGATGTCCTCGGTCAAAACCTGCCAGTCATTAAATCTCGTTTGACAATGCTTGCTATAGATATACGGTTCGTTGCCAATCGATCTAAGGCAAATCCATAAGCGACATGCATCTCATGAATCGATGATCCGGAATACGGCTTGCGATAAATGGAGCTTCCGGTTCCGCGGAATGGGTTTCAACAACTGGCCACTCAAACGAAGCAACCAACAGAATGGCCAGGGATCGCATTGTCAAGGATGATTCGAGAGGGGCAACAACAAGGTGCTTGACATTTGAACCAACAGGCAACGGCCCATTAAGCCACCGGGATGACGGACAATAACTTGTTCCGGAATGGTCCGTTTTGTCGTTGAAGATTTCGTTCCCGTTGCTTTTTCATCACGCAATCTAAAGTTCAGCTGTCAAATATTGTTGGCTCTTATGTTTCGGCAGATCAATGCTACGTCAAAAAAATGAGCCATTCAAAATTCTAGAACTTGGATGACACCAGGTACCCGGCGACATCCTGACAAGGACTGGGAAGTTGTAGGCGAAGATCAGGCAAGGTACGGAGTACGGCGAAGCATCACTTTCATCTCATTTACTGTTACAGTTGTTCGATCGGGTTGGTACTCCGGAGTTGAAATCAGATATCATAATCCTACGTCAGGTCGGCCGAACACGAACAGTTAAGAATTATAAGCACATGACCTATGTTGTGATTTATGCATTAACGATAATAATGCTTGTTATACAATTCTATATCAATGAAACGTGGGATAATGGTTTCATCCTTTATTGTTTCGGCAGTTTGATGATTACGAAAAGAGAGTTCAATTAGCCCCGCAAGTTGCAACGTCGCAAGCCATCAACCGCGGGATCTAAATAATACAACGGTATCCGTAAAATGTTCCAGATTAGGAGAACAATTCGGCATCTTCGTATTGAGTTCGCTTGGATAAAAGAAAATATTGATGGGTTTAAGGTTATTGAATAAATACTACCTCGAGTCGTATTTCCATGAGCAACTTTTTATTTCGTGGCTTAGGGTAAGAGTAATTTTCGTAATGCTGTGACCAACACTGTGGAGCTTCAACCCCTGCATGTCTCTGTTAAGGTTTACATGTAAATTGCAGTAAATAAAGAGTATGACAGGGTAACCCTTAACATGCTGTTGGTTGTCAATTCATCTGCACTGCGCCGCTGTGAGCGTTTTTCTCTCAACTGTGGCACAATCAATCTGAATGCAAGTTAATCTTGCAACCCATTGCTTCGGGACATTTAAACCTTTGCCAAGACAATGTTTCTAGACGTTGAAGAGCTCTGGCTTAAAATTCTCCGTAGCTTGACTTGGCTTTTCGGCTTTAAAGGGGAGTTATTTTTAGATAAGCTTGGGCGGGTTGATCCGGCGCCGTTATCGCCAATCCATAATTACCCGCGATGATAGTGAATACCTAGAGTTAACATCATGACTGTCAGAAAATATTCTGATCGCGAAACAAGAGTCATTCTGAGGATGCGCGAGTGAGTCTACGGGTACGAGTAGTTGATGGTTAGATGCACATTGAGAGATTGTCGCGAATCAATTCGCAATTCGAACAGCCTTGTCATCAAACACAACGCCTCTTAGATGAGATGAATCGAATGAAAACATGACAGTGACACTTAAAGATAACCAGACAATAAGCAGTCCTATTATCAATCTCACATCTCGATCACTTATCTCACAGTCCAATCATTCTAGGTGTATGTTCAGCTGGGTTGAAAATGGAGTGACTATCTCATGGATGGTCAGCAACTCATGCAAGTTCACCCCCATTGGACATCAACAACGTGACACCTAAGCAACCAAACAATTACCCCGCTCGATGACATGTTCATATGAGGCTCTTGCCAGAATTCTGGGAATAAGAGTCCCACTTCCACTATTCTCTCACCAAATCTTGATGGGTCCATTTTGGCCTCAAACTTTATTCAAGTAGTTTTCGCGATGCGACTCCTAAGACGACTACCTGATGGTAGCATACGACTTACCCTTGACCTCCCACAAGATAAACTGCCAAAATATGCTATTCTCTCACATACTTGGCTTGGTGATAATGAAGAAATTGACTTTGATGATATGACTCGCGGAAAACGTGAGAACAAAGGTGATAGTTGGCGCAAGATCATTTTCTGTGCGGAACAAGCGCAAAAAGATGGTTTGGAGTATTTCTGGGTTGATACATGCTGTATCAATAAACAAAGCAGCGCTGAACTTCAAGAGGCGATTACGAGCATGTTTGCTTGGTATCGTAACGCTACGACGTGTTACGCTTATCTATCGGATGTTTCAATCGACCCCACCATCGATGAAAAGGATTTGTCGTGGGAGTTGGCATTTCGGCGCAGTAGATGGTTTACTCGAGGTTGGACTCTTCAAGAACTTCTTGCGCCTTTGTCAGTTGAGTTTTTCACCGAAAATGGAACAAAGCTTGGCGATAAGAAATCGCTCGAGACTTGCATTCAAGAAGTTACGGGTATTCCCTACCAAGCTTTACGAGGGGATCCTTTGACAACATTCACTGTCGATGAGCGATTTAATTGGACGGAGAATCGACAGACGACTCGTAAAGAAGATAACGCTTATTGTTTGCTTGGTATCTTCAATGTTTTCATGCCCCTCATTTACGGAGAAGGTGATCACGCATTTATCCGGCTTCGCGAAGAGATCGACAAGAAACATGCAGAGAATGCGAGGCTCGAGGAGATTTTATCAACGTTACCTATTGCCGCTGAAGCAGCGTTCAATTCGCTGAACAACCAACATGAACCGACATGTTTGAACCACACAAGATCCGAGTTGTTGGAAGACATCTCCACGTGGGCAGATAGTTCCGACGATAAGTGTATCTTCTGGCTGAATGGAATTGCAGGGACGGGAAAGTCTACTATCGCGCGCACTGTCGCACGAAGCTTCTATGATCGTGGTATTCTGGGCGCGAGTTTCTTCTTTGCGAGAGGTGGTGGTGATCTCGGAAATGCGAATAGACTCGTCACTACTCTTGCTCGACAGTTGGCGTCCAAGGTCCCAGCGGCACGACATTATATCTGTGATGCTATCTCGGAGCAAACAGATATTGCCGAACATTCGTTGCGAGATCAGTGGGAGCAATTGATCATCAATCCGCTGTCCAAGTTGAGTCGGTCAGCATGTCCGTCAACAGTTGTTCTCATTCTTGACGCATTGGACGAATGCGACAGCGAAAAAGACATACGAGTCATTTTGAGAGTTTTGGCTACCGCGAGAACACTTGCGAGCATGAAACTGCGAATCTTTATCACCAGCAGACCTGAAATTCCTATCCGACACGGCTTCGCAATGATCCCCGATGTTGAACGTCAAGTCTTTGTACTTCACGAGATTTCACCAGATGTAGTAGACCGCGATCTCAACCTCTACTTCCGGGATAGTTTCTCCGTGATTAGAGAAGAGCGCGGTTACTCAGATGATTGGCCTGATGGAGGAACCATTAAACGACTGGTGGATAATTCATGTGGCCTTTTCATCTGGGCATCTACTGCATGTCGGTTCATCCGCGAGGGAAGACGCCTCGCTCAGAAGAGAATATCAACACTGCTCAACGGGCATAGATATGGTGCTGGTCCTGAACAGCAATTGGATCAGATTTATATGTCTGTTCTACAAGATTCGATTGATCAAGACTACAACGAGAAGGAAAAGGTTGAGGTGTATGAGAGTTTGAGGGAAGTTCTTGGGAGTATTGTTATTCTTTCCTCACCTCTTTCTATGCAGTCGCTTGCAAACCTTCTCAGCAAACCATTTAGCGAAGTCAAAGATACCCTCTGGGATCTGCACACCATTTTTAACATCCCCCGCCAAGATTCCCGCCCCGTTCGTCTTCACCACCCAACATTCCGCGACTTTCTTCTCGACAAGAATCGCTGTACAGATCCAGATTTATGGGTTGACGAAAAAGAAGCACACAAGATGATCGCGGATAGTTGCATCGTTTTGATGTCCAAGAAACTCAAGATCAACATCTGTCGTCTTGAATCACCTGGAACTCTCGTCAAAGATGTCAACCCGGGTCATATTTCTCGATACATTTCTCCTGAGCTTCAGTATGCTTGTGTTTACTGGGCTCAGCATTATCAGAAGAGTGGTGCTCGACTTACAGATGGTGATAGAGTTCATCGGTTTTTGGAGGAGCATCTGCTCCATTGGCTTGAGGCCATTAATTTGATTGGGAAGAGTTCTGAGATGACTACTATTGTTCGGCTCTATCATTCACTGCTTGTGGTATGTATCATGTTTCTTTTCATTCACAATTGACTGACATTGGCAGCCCGCCGAGAATGAACGACAGATGACCTTCATCGCCGACGCTAGACGTATGATCTTCACGTTTCAGTCGATTCTCAAACAAGCGCCTCTTCAAATCTACTGCGCTGCTCTTGTGTTTATCCAACCCAACAACTCACTGAAGCAACACTTCCACAAGCAATTGTACCCATGGATCAAGGACCTGAAGATCGCCGAAGCAGATATCCCCAAAGCAAAAGACGAGTTGTTTTATGTGAATGACCTTGTATTCACACCCGACAACAGACAAGTCGCTTCAGGCTCAGTCACTGGTATTGCTAGACTCTGGGATGTCAAGTCCAATGAGGCGCTTCGGAAATTTGAGGGCGCTCAAGACAGAATCAGCTCTGTTGCCATATCACCTGACGGAACGACAATTGCGGCTGGATCGGATGACTTTACCGTTTTGGTTTGGGATTTAGAAACTGGGGAGTTGAAATATACTCTTCCAGCCCATACGCGGTGGGTCAACTCGGTCATCTTTTCTCCCGACGGGATGCTGCTTGCTTCTGGATCCATGGATGAAACACTTGCGCTATGGGATGCAGAAACTGGACAAGCAATTCGAAGATTCGACAATCAGTCAAGTTGTGTCAATGACGCCGCCTTTTCTCCGCATGGGTCCATGATCGCGACAGCTTCATTTGACCAAGTCGTCCGACTCTGGGACATTGAAAGTGGAGAAATCACCATAATTCTCGACGGGCACTCCGATTGCGTCAATTCAGTCAAATTCTCTCCGGACGGTAGACAAGTTCTCTCCGGTTCAGATGATATGACCATCAGACTTTGGGATACAGCAACTGGAACGGCAAACATGGTTCTCAAAGGTCATTCCATGAGAGTCAGAGCCGTTGCGTTCTCTATAGACGCAAGACTTATTGTTTCAGGCTCTGATGACAAGACTGTCAAGATTTGGGATACTTTCACTGGCACTCAACTACATACACTCACCGATCATACCAGCGGTATCAATGCTGTCGCGTTCTCTCCCAACGGGCGCATTCTCGCATCTTGTTCTTTCGACGATGAAGCTCGCCTTTGGGATGCAAAAACTTGGAAGCCAATTGGCAAACTTGAAGACTTTGAAGATGATGATCGTTCGAGTACTGGTGAGATGATGAATAGTGTCCATTTCGACTCGCTCGTTGAAGCGAAGAAAGAACTCAAAGGCCATTCCAAAACAGTCACTGCTCTCCAAGTCTCACCAAATGGGCAGTTGCTGGCCTCTGGCTCACAAGATGGAACGGTCAAGCTTTGGTTGATCGAAGGAGTTGAAGTCCAAAGTTTGAACGAGCACAAGCATGCTATCAACTCCCTGGCCTTCTCACCAGACAATCGTCTCGTCGCCTCAGCTTCCTCAGACGGACTCGTTACTCTATGGAACACAGAATCAGGAAACGTTCATCCTCTGTACGACAACAGGGATAGTGTTACTATGGTGAAGTTCTCGCGGGACGGAATTTACCTTGTTTCTGCCTCTGTTAACGGTGATCTCATGGTTTGGGTTGCTTCAACAGGCGAAGACTTGAGCATTCTAGGTGGACACATCGATGCAGTCTTGGACTTTGACTTCTCGCCAGATAACCAGTATGTTGCGTCTTGCTCAGCAGATGGAACTGTTCGGATATGGTACCTGGCGGTGCAGGGCGTGTATGCAACACTTAGAGGACACACGGGTGCTGTGAACTCAGTTGTGTACTCTTCTGATGGGGAGCATATCTTGTCTTGCTCGGACGACAACACGATTCGGTTTTGGAATAGAGATGGGACTACTGCTGGGCTTATCAAGTACCCCACTGCACAATTTAGCTCTGTTGCGTTGTCACCGAACGACAGGATGATCGTCTCGACCTCAAATGACGAGACTGTACGTCTTTGGGAGACAGAGTCAAAGTCCGGACAGGGATTCTACGAAGCTCACGTTCCGATCAACGAAGCTAGTTTCTCGCGCAATGGGCAGACCATCAAAACCAACAGGGGTGTTATTTCCATCGATTCATTCTCCTCTTTGTCCCCTTCCCTTGCCAAAGATCGGCCTTACTCTCTTTTTGTATCTCAGGAATGGGTGACGAGAGATAAGAAGAATGTTGTCTACATACCTGATGATTATCGGCCAAATGTGTTGGCGACGCAAGATAAGGCAATGATATTGGGACATTTGTCTGGAAGGATTTCATTCATTCATTTCTGATTATTATGACTTATGATACCATGGGTAATGGAACGGATATGGTCACTACAGAATGTCTTATGGCTGTTTATGGAGTTTTAATGGACATGGACTTCGGGTTTTAGGTTGACTTTCATTCTGCCAGATATAAATAGGCAATTCCTCTCTCTTTCAGTTTGCGTATCGGTCTATTTAAATTGCCTTCTGTGATACTGGCTTGGTGTCTGGTCCGCTCTCAACGTGACACGATTGTTATCCTTATGTCTCGAACATCTCTCAGTTCCTCCTAACCAATAACAGAGCAACATGCCTATCAGCTGCCAAGGCTGAGAGATCAATAGACTCCCCACTCGCCGCAGCTTTACGAATCTTGCTTATCACAACCTGAACACAATCATCCTTAGTCCCAACTAGCTCAGGGTTTTCTTTCTGCCAGCGATTAACTGATCCCATTGTTACAAAGAGTTTTTCAACCTTCTTTAGTTGCATCTCCAGTTTATCTTCACCTCCAAGTTCGCTATTCGCTTGACTTGCACCGGTGGCAACATGCTTTGAAGCGGGGAGTTCGTGTCGAACAAATGTGTCACGATTATAGAGAGATGCAGTATTGGGCTCATCCCAAGGCATGACTAGGTTTATATAGCCGTCTTGAGTGATTTGAGTTCCGTTGGCTCTATAAGGCTCCAGAAAATCTCTGAATTCGTCCAAAATTGCTTCAAGTTTGGTGCCCTTTGGAGCTTCTTGGAACATGAGTTAGTGATAGTCCTTTGTTCAAACCAATGGCATACATACCGGATTTTCTGTAAATCGTCCAAATGGCAACTGTTCCGCCTGGCTTCAAGACTTTAGCTGCTGCTGCCCAGAACTTTGGCATCTCAAACCAGTGAGCCTAAGAGTTGTTAGAAGGGAACTGGGCCATGGAGGATTAGGACGTACGCAAGTGGCAGCAGTTATCATGTCAACAGAACCATGGGCGATACCATCAATCTTGTCGATGTCTTCCGCTCCACTCAACTTATACACAATTGGAGCACCACTGCGTGTCTTACCACCAAGGCTGGTGGCAGTTTTAATCATGTTCTCTCCCGGATCAGCACCATAGGCGATGTCAAAATGGGGAGCGAGAAGTTGTGTCGCAGTACCGGGACCGCATCCTACATCCAAGACAGTCCCGGTCTGACCGTTAGTTGCCTTGTGATGGTCGAGAATGGTTCCGATGAGAGCCTCTGAGTAACCGATGCGGCCTGCAACATAGTCGGATGCTTGTTCCGAAGTGTAATTTCGAAAGGTAACATCTCGCGGCTCTTCTGATGCCATGATGAAGTAGGTGTATGCTTTGATAGTTTTAGTTTGTTGTCTTGGCGATGGTTGGATTTGTATGTTCACGCAAGGTGGGGGTGTTTTATAAAGCTATCGTGAAACGGAGATCGGCACTCATAGTTAACACCGGCCCGACCACCTTATGACGTGGCCTCAATCTCCAGATATTGACCTGTCAATGTAAGATGGGATACCAGTGGCCCCAATCGGTACTGATAGGCGGGTATAAAAACAACTGCATGGCTGTCGATTTTGAAAATCGTTCTCCGTTTCTTAATCCTACGGCACAATTAGGTCCGAGTCGGACAACGTGTTCGTATTATCTTCTCGTTCAGTATTTGTCCAGAGAAGGATACCAAACTGTGAAATTCTTAGCTGACTGCTCTTAATTTCTCCTTTAAGACGGGTCGAATTCAAATACAGAATTGTCTGTTGCTTTATGTAGTCATTCTTCATCCTATGAGCTTCCATAACCTGGATTGTTAAATAGGCGATGTCAGGACTTCATTACACTGGAGCAGCATACGTATGTAGCTGACTCAAATTGTTCCTTCATAAGTACTCTCATTTCCAGCGTCGATTTATCAGGCAATTTGTTCGAACACTGCATGCCGAGACCGACTCTTCAGGCCGTCAGCAGTTTGATTGCCATCATTGCGACTGACTCCTCATTCCTGGCTTAGGATATCGGTGGCTGTTTCTGATCCACATGCTGACATACTACATTAATCCCTTTTCGGTAACTTGTTCGACGTGGTGGATACTTCAGCTAGCTGGACGTGGCTTGGGAGATTACCAAGGGAATCCCTAGCACTGGTTCAGCCTCATACGTACGCTATGACTGGCGTCGATCTTAAGAAGAAATGCCTGTTAGAACAAATAGCTATTCGAGGTTAGTATGACTCCAAAAATGAGAGCTTCAAGATGTTATAAGTATCGTACGCAAGACATCAGATGACGAATTCATCATCAACACATTCGTTCCATTCTAACTCCCTCAAGCTACCATGAAGCTCGTGTTTGTTTCCTTGTTCTTCGCTTTAACACAGGCCCTTGATGTTCGGACATCGTCTGGCAACATCAGGGGCCATGCATCAAAGTCGTACCTAGATGTCGAAGAATTCTTTGGAATTCCCCTTGGCAAAGCTCCCATCGGATCACTTCGCTTCCAGCCGCCTGTCACATACGTGAGCAAAGACAACTTCGTCGCCGATCAATACGGACACGCTTGTATACAGCCCCCGGCGGTCGCCAACACGTCGCAACCAGAGAACTGGCAGAATATTGCTCGTGAGCAGCGAGAGTACACCAATTACACTAGCGAAGACTGTTTGAACCTCAACATCTGGACAAAGAGAGACAAGAACGGGTCTTGCTCCGAGACTTTGAAGCCAGTTTTGATGTACTTCTATGGAGGCGGCTTTCACAGTGGCTCTGGCACTGACCAACACAATAACGGAGTCGTATTTGCTCATCAACAAGACGTCGTCTTCGTCACCTTCAACTATCGTCTTGGCATTTTCGGGTTCTCTGGTGCTCCAGGCCTAACTCAGAACGTCGCGTTCCTTGACCAGCGTCTTGCCGTCGAGTGGGTGCGCGACAACACCAAGGGCTTTGGTGGTGACCCAAGCAGAATCACAATCTTCGGCCATAGTGCTGGAGGTGCGAGCGTGGATTTCTACGACTTTGCATTTTACAAGGATCCTATTATCGCTGGTGTCGTACCCATGTTTGGCTCTGTCAACACCTTCGGCCGACGCTATGACAACACCTCTGAGGCTGGCTGGATGGAAACAGCAAAGGTGCTCAAGTGCAATACCAAGACTGAAGCTGCTATCCAGTCATGTATGCAGAAAGCCGACGCCAAAAACTTACTTAAGGCATCTGGACAAGCCAATAAGGTAGTAATCCCTCAATTGAGCAAGACTGCTCAGCTTTATGCTGGAATCACTAGCTTGTTCGGACCTACCATTGATAACAAGACTGTCTTTACCAACTACACCACCAGAGTGGACGCCGGCAAACTCAGCAGGGTCCCAGCTATTCTCGGCTTCAACGTCGACGAAGCTTGCTTCTTCACCGAAAGCAACCTGGAGATCCAACGCTGGCGTCCCAACTTGGAAGTATCTCTACCAGGGCGCATATCCCAACCTATATGCACCAGCCTGCCCCGGTAAACCATGGCACGGACAGGAACTGTACGTTATTTTCAATTCGTCCCAGAGTGCGACTGGACAAGCAGCTACAAAAGCAGAAATTGAAGGTGGCAAGTATTGGAGAGATGCTCTGGCGACTTTCGCTGCCAACCCAAGCAAGGGTTTGTTGGACAATAAGAAGTCATCATCGGTCTACTGGCCAGAGTTCAAAGATGGTAGAGGAAAAAGAGCTGTTGTCTTGGGTGGTAATACTACATTCGAACATGTTGGATCTGATCTAAAGTGGACTATCCCCTGTTACACCAAGCTACGAAATGGCGCGCCCAACTTTTAGCTTCCACGAGACTGTTGACGTACTCGTTACTGGATCCATTAGATACGATTAATTTCACTCATATATAAATAGATAATATTGTAGCCAAACCCAAGTATGCCTGTGACCAAGAGACGATGCGTCAAAGATTATGGTTTGTGGCTGAGAGCTTGCCTTCCTATCTATTGGGACAAACAAACAAGGTTTCAGTTACTGGACACTGCTAACGGGAACTTTTGATCTCATCTAACGCTACGTAAATTACTACTGTACGGTACTAAATGCTATAGTGAGAGGCCTCATATGATGCCGTGGCCAATGAAGACACATACAGCACTAACAGCGTACAGTAACCAATAGTCCACGGAATAAGCCGTTGTTTGAAACAGGCTCACCTTAGCACTGCCATAGGCCCCTAGCGGCGAACCACGCTTCACAAGGCTGACGCCTACGTACGCTAAAAGATTAGTCCAGTCTCCCCACCCTACCACTCCTTTTCCTGGTATTATCCCACGTCATTACACCAAGTGCCGAATATCCTTATCCCTATGCCGATCATTTATCTCCTGTCCCCTCCGATCTTTCCTTTCCTCATCCTAAAGTGGCATTCAGCCCTTGATCATAATGCCTGATAGAAGTATTCCTTCTCGTGCGTGTGAATTATGTCGCCGCAAGCGACGAAAGGTTAGTAACTGCAGTCTCAGCTCGACAGTTAGCTGACAATTGACTCCTGCAGTGCGACTTTAAAAGACCCTCCTGCTCCCAATGCTTAAGAGCAATGGTATCGT
Organism: Fusarium anguioides; assembly: GCA_012977745.1. Lineage (NCBI taxonomy): Eukaryota > Fungi > Ascomycota > Sordariomycetes > Hypocreales > Nectriaceae > Fusarium > Fusarium anguioides. The sequence continues at coordinate 57,601 of JAALXK010000100.1, read as the reverse complement.
GTTCTGGTTATAGAGACGAGTTTTCATTGCATTGGAGAGACGAGACTACTGCCACAAGCCTTAAGGTCCAGGTAAAGAAGGGTCGAGGCAAGCTAGCCTCTCAGGACATCTTCATATCGGAACCGGACGACCGAATCACAACTGTCGGTCTGACCAACGCAAGAGTGTATCTCAACCCAGAACACACCTCATTATCATTCTTCATGCAGCATTATGTATCTTACAGCCTCTTTGACTATCTGCCGGACCTATACAAGCTAGGCTTCGACAAGTTGATGGAAGAGGCTGTCTTGGTTCCAGCTATGGCTCTGGTCTCATATCAGATCAAAGAACCGGGCCTCTTACAAATAGCATGTGTGCGGTACTCAAAACTCGTCAAAAAGACTCAGCAGGCCTTGTTGGCACCTGAGGCAGCCAAAAGCGATGGCACTCTTGTCGCTGTTCTCTGCATGGCGCTCTTTGAGGCGATGTCTATGCAAGATAACCGAGAGATGACAAGCTGGAATGCTCACATCAATGGACTAGCCGCGCTTTTGGAATTAAGAGGCGCCCAGCAGTATGAAAATTGGCTTGAGCAGAAGCTGTACCTCCATACCAACCACAGCATCAGCGCCAGTTGTGTCATCAAGATGATCCCTGCGCCTGCAGCCCTTTTACAGGTCGACAAGACAGCGCCATCAGATGACCCCAAGTACTTACTCGCACTTCGTAGCGGGCGCTTTTTGACAGATCCCGCAGAGTATCGCCAGCAGAAGCCATTTATTTCAGAGAGGGAGAAACTACAGAAATGGAAGGCCATGTTAGACGACGTTGCCGATCAAATGGAGCAGATGCTCGTTGTTGACCCGATGGAACCATTGGACCCATCTTTCTTTCCGCCTTCGGCGAAGCTGTACTTGGATGGAGCTGACCTGTATTCATCTATAAGATGGGCCCAAGCATGGAACATTCTGCGCATGCTACGAACCTTCATGGCTGACGCTGGGTGCGCTTGGCTTGATTCCTACCGTTTGAAAGCAACTACAATGGAAAGTGCAGAGATGATATTCTTATCCAAGCTTCGACCCATATTGGCACAGAAGATTGAAGAGTCTATTGATGGCATACTTCGTTCAGTACCGTTCTTCATCAATTTATCAGAAGAGCCCCGATTCACGGCAAGGTCACTAATCGGGCCAGTTTATTCAGTTGTGTCTTGCAAATTGGTATCCCCACAGGCCAAGGCCTACGCACTAGATCGGTTGTACTTCATCGGCAACTCATATGATATGATGCCGGCGATTAAAGCAGCAAAATCGGTAGAGGACCAGGGTTTTGAACCTGAGTCATGGCAAGTAGATAGCTCTTTTGGCAGGGCTTATGGGCTTTGCTGACGATTAATAGGATGATTTTGTCACATCTGTGTTAATGCAGGAATACTGGCGTCAGATATTCGGTGAGCGGTGTGTTAGCATACGTTATTAATGTTGGCTTCAGCTGTGGGTAGGTAAGAGAAAGGATTTGTGTTATCGTCGAGACAATTGTTAGTCTAGTTATTCAAAATCCGTTATTACACATGCTCACTTTGTTATGGGCAATATGACTGCATTTAAGAGGGTTGAATGATGGTATTTGCTGTCAGCTGTAGATCGAAACCAATGACGATCTCTCTTGTTGAATCGCCCCGTATTCTGAGAAATCCATTGTCGCGATACAGCAGTAGAGGCAAATATATGTTCTACCGAGAACATTCTTTGAGGTACAATGGGGGAAGAAATACCTCAAATGTGACAAGGTGAAGGCACATGTCGCCAATCGTCCCAATCATTCACGTCTACAGTTCCAGACCGAACATGTTGCTGCTATGTGCAATAATCATCCCACCAATCTTCATACGCATCCTTGCTCAGCAGATGTATCGGCTTGCCACCCCCCTCTCCATAAAACCACAACAAATGGCTGCAGAACATCCGAACTCCTTCCAGGAGCTGGAATCGCAGTCAAGGGACAAGCCACGCGTGCCAAAGATGCAGCAGGTTGCGTCCTTGGAACCTTCAGCATCAAAATGCCGATGCTCGATGGAAAAGATCAGAACGCATTTTCACCGATTGCGTTAGACGATAGCCCAAGAAACAAATGACCTCTCACCATTTGCTTGTCAGCAGGATGCTAAGTCCAAACGTCGTTCCAGAGGCACATTTGCTGACGTTGTGTTCTCCAAAGTTTGCCAAGCCCTTGGCAGAAACATCTGCCCAAGGATATAAGATACGGCCTTAGCATCCCAGGACTTGACAGAAGAAACCATCATTATTTCTCATAGTAGTGCCATCATGCTGCCGTTGACAAAGTCGCACAATCTGCAAAACATTCAGATCTATCGCATCAGAACAAGCTTTTTACAGGTAGGGTACCTCGAGCACCCTCGGCGATTTTGAAATGTCTTGTCGTACGACATGTAGGCTGTAGCAGACCAACATCAGACAGGCGGCTACGGTATGACTCACTCTGAAGGACATGCCACCATCTGATTTAAATTAACATCTAGGCATAAGCACAAGTCCTCAACGATCTACAAAAGTCATTTCCACACATAGTTGCATCTTACACGCAGCATGGCAAAGAAACGCACCAAGCTTCGCATGTCTAGCAAGACATCGAGCTTACAATCGAAACCTGCTAGAAACCAAGCATTGCAGACTTATGAGCTCGTCGAAAATATTTTACTTCACATGGACATTTCGACATTATTATCTTCTCAAGCCGTTTGCAAATTCTGGCATGGGATCATCTCAAGGTCTACTCGACTACAGCAACATCTCTATTTGAAACCTTTTTCTTTTGACGACACAATACACCAGAACCTAGCTCAAGCAGTGAATCCTCTGTTGGCGAAGCATTTTCAACCATTAATGAAATTCAGTGACCCAGGTTTCTACAACCCTTACTATTTCCCATTCATTACGCATCGATCATTAAGAGTCCCCAGTATGAGCATCACCAACATGAAGAATGGTCGCAAAGTTCACAAAGCTTTCACCCGCTGCGATGCTTCATGGAGACAAATGCTTGTCACTCAGCCTCCTGTAACCACGATTGGTTACTTCTATGATACAGGTCGAGATGAAAGCTGGTCAATTTTATCCTTTCCCGACGGATTACGAATGGGGGAGCTATATGATATGATTTTGGAAGCTTTTTGGATGGACCCAAATATCGCTGTTTCTTCAATCAACTTGGTGTCGCCAAATGCCAGCACCTGGCTAGGCAATATTGTTGATAAGGCTGGATGTCAGCCTTCATTCTTCCTTATTGCAAAGCATTCTTTCTATGCGGATCAACAGTGTGGCCTTGGGCAATGTTCATGCCCAGGTCGTAGTTTTCGTCAGGATGACAAATGTTTTAAATTTGCGATGGGAATACTTGAAACAGAGAAAATGCAAGTCGACGCGTTGGATGTTTGAATGTGAAAGCTTCGAGCGGGGGAAGTTCGCCTATGAAAATCTACAAAAGTTTGCAATTCGGTCGGATCGAAGGATAAATAGATGATGGAAGTTGTCTATGGACACACCTCTGACTTCTTATTCTAATTACTAATAAAGATGTATTCAGCCTTGCCTAACTCTTTTCTGCTCGGAGTTCCAATTGTTGTTATCGACCAACGACCCTTCACCAGCGGCATCTTTCTTCAAGATAAGTGCCAAGCCAATTCTTTGGTACGCATCATGAAGCAGCTGAAGAATTAAACAATTCTATGACCCAATTTCGTTGCTCTCAAGGATCTGAAAAATAGGTTCAGATTTATCCTGCGGTTCGAGAATTTGGGAGTCTTCATAAAACAACTGTACATTCAATGAAATGCCTTTGACTTGACTGTCAAATACAGAATCATCAAGGGATGTGATTTCACTGTATGGCTTACGGTAACTGTTGAAAATACCGCCATTAGGTAATCTTAAAACTGGCCCATTCAAGCAAATCATTGGATGTCGTCCCAGTTCGGAGTCCCATTCCTGAATGGGTCGCTCTGGGTCTGGCAATACTAAAGAGACTCCAGATGAAGGCGTTTAATGACGTGCCCAGGATTTGAATCAAGATGATGCCTATGACCACCTGGGCAAGCCTTGTCGCTTGGTACCAGTGAACGAAACCATTCATGATATGGGACTCAAATGGGCCCTAAAAATATCGAACGTTATACTGAGATACCAGACCGTTGGTTATTCCCTGTATAGCAATAACACGATCCGATTCAAAGGTGTAATCCATACTGCTATACTCATGCATAAGTGAGCCGATAATGATTTAAGCTCAAATCTGCTCTCTTTGAGGTAGAGTATTAACCCACGAAGTTGTTCATGTCTTTATAACTGATGATATACAAACAAAGAGCTGGTCACCTCTGGTGGATTAAATTGGTCGACCTTGAGCTGATCGTAAGGATAGAGATCGGCGGATTTGGGATAGTCGCCATAACACTACCAGAGAACTCGGCAGTCTGACCAGTAAAAGACCATCCGGGATAGATGATCTTCTTGAAAGCACCATCCCCGGCGTTCAAGTGCTGACGAGTTTATATCCTTTTATAGCGTTGCTCTGGTGGTTGGAAGATGAAGATACTCCCCCGTGCGCTTGTTGAAGCTCATTACGAAGTTCTTTTGTTTCTCTGTGTCAACCTAAAATTAATTAAGGTTCCAAAGCTGAATAAACTATCTAAAACACACTTCCAGAATGATGAAACATTGCCATGATAACTGGTCCTCCATATGGTCACACGACAAACCTACATAATGCGGAAGTGTATTCTTTGCCAACGTTTAGGGCGCAAAACTCAGTCTTCCACCAACTACCTATAAATTCGCGTTCTGTTCCACAATCGCCCCTTCGTTTTTTATTCCTCTCATCAACTCACCACAGCGATCCTCCATATTTTCTTTTACTGTTCTCAACATCACCAACAACCGACCCACGAAGGAGAATATGGCGTTCGCCGCAACAGATCCTTTCGGCAGGTTACCTGCGGAAACTCGTCTTCGGATACTGACTTTGACCTACTCTAAATCGTCGATATCGCGCATCATTCAAGCCTCTCCGATTATGCTTCAACAGTATCTCGCACACAAGAGATACATCATACGAGAAGTGCTTACCGCCGACCTTGATATACAGATGGTGCAAGATGCTATGGCAATTATCCTATTTCCAATTACTCGAGACACTTGTAGGAATCCTCTCTACAGGCGTCCTTCGAGGCCTAAGCGCGAACACTTACGGACTTGGTCCAAGTCTCAGCTCCCCGATCCTTTCCAAGGTAACCAGGACCACCTACTCATTCAGCTGAACAAATTACATAGTCAACTTCTTCTCTTAATTGAGGACTATGTCACTAAAGCTACCACTTCGTTTCCACTACATAAATATCTTTACCTGCCACAGATGCAGGGGCCTTTGGCCGAGGGACATCTTATGTTTAAAGGCATAAATGTTGCACCACGCTTCGACTCTGCAAATCTCTCAATCTCAGAACGGAAACGCTTTCTCAGAGCATTCCTGATATACGAGCTATTTTGTAAGACCAGGAATGCGCACGATCTTCCCACCCATCGAAAGTTACGAAAGGTCAGTAATGCAGAATATGAAGCTATTGGGTGTGTCCATAAGTACTTTTGTTCTCTATATGGAGCAATATTTGCCCAATGCAACCCCCAAAGGACTTGGCTTTCAGGCCCTTGGAAACAGGCTCCATTTCAAATCAGGCCACTACCTCCCGATGCCCTTTATGTTGATGCAAATGAGTACGCACCGAGCCTGGGTCCATCATTTGGCAATATTCCTAATTATGACGTTGCAGCTAGCATGGCAACACTTGGAATCGACCATCTCAACAATTTTCTTCGCTATGATATGGCCGAACCAGACGAAAGAGAATGCCTCAAGGCGCAAATTGAACATGTTTGGGCTTTTGAAGGCCCGTCTCTCTCCTGTAAATGGGCTATACTCGTTCAGCTTTTATTGTCATGGAAGCGAAAGTACAAGAATGGCTGCGAGTCATCTTTATACAAGCAGCTTGCATTTAACCCTAAAGAAGAACTCCGATACGAGATCGGTCAGCTGCGGGCTTGGGTCTTCTTTGACGACTCTCGCCTTTACCCCGAGGAGAGCAACGAGCTACCAAATTTTCCTTCGGAAAGGTGCCTTGCAGAAAGGGTGGGTGTTTAGTCATGATAGAGAGTTTACAATGGCCATATGTGGAGGAAAGCCTTTCCTTTAAGGTTTAGTTAAGGCTTGAAACAGTATCAACCAGCTTGGCGAAGGAACGTGAGATCCTTTCCCGTAAGAAGAAAGGTTTCCTTATCAGAACAAAAATCTTAATATATTCAAGTTTCCACCCATAATTGATGCTAAAGCTTTTGAAGGACTGGTGATCTACATTTTCTCAAGGTATACTTCAAACTGTAGGTGGCAGACGAGCAGAGGGAATATATACCCATAAAACACCACAATATTGTGATTTGAAGTAATTGTTTGATCTTACTCAAAACGATGATTTGGCTGTTGATTTATGACGGGGTCGCAAATTGCCTTACGATCAGCGCCTGGTCTTGGTGGTCTGGGTTAGCGAAGTCGCAAACCACCCTCGAGGCGTCTGTGGTTATCTTCGCTGGGCACATACTATATAAGTAGTGTTTACATTATGACTTGTGGCTCAAGAGACTTGTTCGATGGTCATGTTTATTAATTCAGACTCGTCGAATGCTTCTACTATGGGAAACATCTGTGTTTTCTCATACACCAACAACGAAAGCAACCGAAAGTCTTTAGTTGAATCACACTTTGCACTTTGACTTAAACCTATGTTACAGATCTTCCATCTTTTCCTGGACGCATGAGTGGCTCATAGTCTATAGAAGCGTGGGTAATCGAATCATCCTTTCTTTTGAGATCCCAGATATCACAGAAGGAAGCCTCGCATTACTTCTTTGTTGCGTATCGGGTTCTTCAACCTCGTTTGACAGTCATGTTATTCAAGGAGCCACCTTTAGCCGCATGGCAACTTACTATAGTCCCAGCAGTCTTCGAACGGTTCACGATTCCACTATATGTCTAGGATTTGCCGAGTTGAGCATGGTCGCCGGATTGCCATTGTTACATATGTGAAGGACATGATCGGAATCGTATTGAAGAAGGCCCTGCCGTGACCTGACTCAAGTTTCTGCCCCACGCAGACTGAATTCCCGCGGGATCATCCCGTAACATCGCTTCGTAATATCAGCGATGGTAGCTTTGGTCGCCCACAAGATATTGGTTAGAATTGCTTCCAGTGCCGTGATCCAGCTTTTGTAGGAGCAATTATTCCCTGTAATCTTCAAAGGTCTCGCGAAAGGCAATGTAGTAGGGAGGCGGCAGCCTATCTCATGAGAGTAGTAAAAGGAACAATGATTGATATGTTGATACAAAGCCCAAAAACGGGAACGCAAGCGTGATGATGATGGTGATGGTGATGGTGATGATGATGATGATGGCTGTTTCAAAATCCATTCAATTATGGGAGTCATGGTAATCATTCAGGTCGTGTACTTCCCTCAATGGGAAGCCTCTGTGTGGAATGGATCACCGAGGCTAGATTTTTACTACCTTGTCGCGAAAGATGCTGCGCTGTCTGCATTGTGCCCAGGATGCTAAAATTTTCATAATGATATCGATAATTAGACAAAGTCTAAGAGCATAATTCAATATTGGTGTACTGATTTATATTAACTGGATTTCTATGTGCGCCTGGATCCCCAGTTTCAGTATCCCAATAATGAGACACAATCGCCATGCTCAATGTTTATCTAACATAAATCGTTATTTCAGCTGACATATTCAATACTAAACTTGTGCTCGCGCCTCTTCGAACCCACCCGAACTTCCCAAGTCGGCTCACCCTGAAACCCCATACTGAGCTCAAGATCATTATGCTTCCTCCATCCTTTCGCTGGATCCCCTACGGCCTGCCACTGACTGATGGGTTTATCCCAGTCACACTCAATATGACAAAGGCTCAACACCTCTGACCCAAATCTTTTTGGTTCTTCCTCTGCAGCACTATACATGATATCCCATGTGCATTTACTAGGAAAGTGCCCGGGGTGACAGAACTGGTTATATGTAAAGCGAACAGGTGACTTTTTCTCGATCTTCTCGCCCTTGAATGTTGTTAGTAATTATCCTGACACGGACAGGGGGCTATTTGTACCTTGCGTATATACCATCTCATTCTGCTCACAACCTTTTTCCCTTCTGGGTTGGTAGTTATTATGTCCTCACGTTCAAGAAGAGTATTTCCAACGTGACAGTCAAAGACAATTCCATAGTGGTACCTTGATCGGCGAGACCCAACGATTGGGAGGTCTCCGAGAGCTGATTCTTGTTCTGGTGATCTGATGAATTGTGTTGAGATGTTGTCTTGCAACAATCGTAGGACAGCACCTCGAGCGACAGCGGACCATCCGTCAAACGGTCTGAGTACTTGATTGGAGAAGTTCTCTGTCAACACGTCGTAGACGTATTCGGAGCTACCCAAGCCTCCAACGAGAAGGATCTTCTATAAATAACGGATTAGTTCAAATTCTACTCGTAAATCTCTTTGACTAACCTTGGGCGGCCTTCCGGTTGCTTTATGAACCGCATTGCATTGGTCTTCCACCAAGACCCGAATACCCGTAAGAGACTTATTGAAGAAACCTGCCATTTCTTCTTTGCTGATAGCGAGAGTCTCCTTGTTTCTGAGTCGAGCCATAGTACTGTAAGCTTTGCTTGGAGGCTGCAGGTGGTAATCTGGCCTGTCATTCTTCAGCCGAAAGCTTCTTTTCGCACCGAGTTCCCATTGCCGAAGGACAAACTCGTTGTAGTCGTAGGTTTTGAGAGAGTCGATCTTGAGTTTAGCCCTGCTGCGGAGGAAGTTCTCGAAGGCTTGGTCGATTCGGAAAGCACCGGCCAACTTTCCTATTTACGGTTGTTAATATATTTAACATTTGAGATGTCATAGGCGCGACAACTATTACTCACCCGCTCCTGGAACACATTCCTCTAGCGTGAAAGGGCTTACGGATGTGACTGTGTAGCTGATTACGTCCTGAACAATCTGTTAGCGCAAGTAGGCCTAGACAGCAAGCCCACTGAGAGGTCATACAATTGTACCACCGCCAGCATCGCAAACAACAAATGATTCATTCTTCTGTGACGACTTTTAGTTTCAACCCTGTTATCATGGAGGCTCATAGGTACCTGTATCTCAGGAGAGGAGTTTCGCTGAAACAAGCTCGCCAAGGCCGCTCCCTCAGGCTCTTGTACAAGTATCAACGTCGTCTTTCCAATATCCCTATACTTCATGATGCCGGCAATGCTGGCAGCTTCTCTCATTGCACTCTGTGCATAAGCAGGCCAAATGGCGGGGACGGTGATGGCAACACGGAGAGGGAGATTGTCTATGTCGAGCATTTCACGAAGAGCTGCATATGTATGATCCCAGATGTGCTTAAGGTAGTTGCCTACAACCTTTACTGGCGTCATGCCATTGGACCTGGAGAGTATGTCTCTTGCGTCCCGAAGCTGAGTGGAATTGCGAATTTCATCTTTGGCGATGTCTTCATTGTTGAGCAGTAGGAGCTTAAACCACTTCATGGGCCTCATGTCAGGCGTGATTTCGTAACCCCATTTTCCTGTACCAATATCGTACAGGGTTGGTACTTGGACCTCATTCTGGTTTCGGTGATCTGCTGATGCCCAGCCTGTGATTGTATTGACTTCTTTCGGGTTATTTGATACAGCCCAACAAACGCCTGAATAACTGCGTTGTATGATTAACCACTTGCATCAGCCGAAGGACAGTCGGAGGGTTACTTACGTCGTTCCAAAGTCAATGCCGACCGCGACAAAGGTCTGCGACTCATCATCGTGATTTTCCTGGTAAGAATACATTATGATTGAGAAAGAACAGACGATTCGATGCTCAGATTCTGTGACTCGTGAGCTTGGGGTTGTCCAAGAAAAGAACGAATGGCTATCGGCGATCATTCACTCTATGAACCTGGGCTTATGCTGTTGGGTCCTCAATTTTAGGCTATGACAGTCGAGGCATCCTTTCAACCTTGAGCGCCTTGCCAGGCAGTCTAATTCCCCACACACACATAACTGAGACCAGGCGCTGAGGCGTCTGCACAGGGTGTGATATTGTTTCCCCAGCCCACTTTAGTCCAGGCCGAGTATGCAGGCTGCCGGTTAGGGGCGGAGTTTGAAGAGGGAACCAACTCGCTCGCAGCCTGATTTCCCTAGTATGCAATCACGAATATTTCTTTAAATCGTCTGAAGGCAAACTTGTGTCAGAAACTTTGTTAACAGAAAAAAAGGACCCTTCAGCAATCATGAAGGAAATTAACACAGATGGCATTATTCTGGTCATGGGAGTGACTGGAGCTGGGAAGAGCTATTTCGTTAATCAACTCAAGAGTGGATGTGTCAAAGAGGGACATTCGCTGTATTCAGGTACGTAGCATCCCTCATTTCTGGTTTCCCGTATATGTTAGTTAACAGAATATACAGAGACAAGACAGTGTCAAGCTGTCCAAATCTTCCTCGATGAGGACGACGATGTTGAGCAGCGCAGTATAACTGTGGTTGATACTCCAGGTTTCGGTGATACCCTTCGCCCTCAAGCAGAAATCATAGCCGAAATCACGGACTACCTTGCTGCTCAACGTCTCTCTGGCATACCTCTTCGAGGAATTCTATATCTGCACAAAATTACAGATAACAGAGTGACCCAGGCTTCTCGAGAATACATCCAGTTACTCCGGAAGATCGTTGGAGAGGATGCTCTGGGGAGCGTTGTCTTGGTCACAACTATGTGGAATACCCTTCGCCCTGAAGATCACCAACGCGCCGTCGAGCGTGAACGCCAACTTCTGAGCGACTTCTGGGGTCCCATGGTAAACCAGGGATCTTACGTCGCACAATTCTACGGGACGCCGAGATCAGCCTACCCATTGATCTACGACCTAGCAGATCAAGAGAGCGTGGTTCTCGACATACAGAAAGAGATTGTCGATCAAGATCGATCCATATCAGAAACCGCCACTGGCATGACTTTGGTCCAGAAGCTAGGAGAGGACCATGAGGCTTACCAGGTCAAGCTGTTCAACCTTCGGGATGACCTGGATCGGAAGGAGAGAGCTCAGCCGATTGATAAAGTGGAGATTAAGCGGCTGAAAAGTGAGATCAAGTCGACTGAGAAGGTTCTGGATGCGTTGAGCAGCTCAGTTGAGCGGATGAGTATTCGTCCTGGTTCGCAGATGCGAAAGAGAATGAAACTGGCTATGAAGGAACATGGTGCCACTGCGGTTACAGCCCTCGGACTTGTTCTAAATGTGGCGTATTTTGCAGTTAGAGTAGGGTTGGGAATCTAGGTCGGTGAGAGAAGCGCTTGCTGCCCGAAGCCTCATTTCGCTATTCGCAACATACAATTGGATGGGAAGATACTGTACTTCTCTCGTTATGTGATTGTATATGTTGTGTTGCAGATGGGGAGCTTGGATGAGAAGCAGGCTGTGACTCTGCGTGCCAAGTGCAAATATTGGGTGGCGGCTGAGTGGCGGACGTAGATCACATCTCAGGCAGAGAGCCTACTAACAAAAATAATTAGGCGACTATGACAGTTTAGGTGAACCTTAGTTAAGCTGTCCTAATATTTATGACAGCCTTACCTGATTCTTACCTCAATCCTGGCTTTTCTACAACCTACCTGCATCCATAGAAACATACCTTTTCAGCTAGCCACGAACCCTGCGCCCTCTTTCAACGCCGTAATTTAACGGAATTGTAGATTGGTAACTGGTTGATGGTACACATTTTTCTAATCTCAGAAAGGACATGCAGCAATTGTGTGCTAAGAAAGCCACAATCTCACGAACTTGAGTCTCCAGGCTATGAACAAAGAACAGCTAACCTGAGACATCACTTTTTCAAGAATCTTGTATAGCATCAGGCTGCGAAGCTGCTCCAGCGATGGGATAATTTAAGGGAGAAGCGCTAATTTTCAGCCTACCGGAATGTCACACTTGCATTTTTGAACCAACGAACATCTCGTATATGCACGTCTCATTCCTGCAGCCAAGACAATAAAGCGTTTTCAAGCCACTTTGCGAACCATGTGTGCCTCAAGGCGCCTTTTGCTTAATGGACTAGGCCCCAAGGAAATGCAGAGCCTCACCATAGCGGCCAAGGCGGATTGACAGCCCTGCTTTTGTTGCTCCCACTTCCCCATCCGCTTCAGAGTCTACCGCTCAAACCTCCCTACTTTCACCGGCCATGCTCACAAAGCTTCTCTCCTCAACATCGAATCGCAATCAACATTATCCCTACAACCTTGGAGGCGCTTTCTTAAACCCGTTTATTATGAAATACCTTACTAATGCTGAGAATTCATCACCCAGCGGACACCCATACCCGCCCAGGACGCAGAAAGGCCGGCCTGAGAGACCCCGAAGTGCAGACTCAGAGAGGCTTCACAGAAGTAGCTCCAGAGCTTCAAAGACTTCCGTTCGCTCAGACCATCAACGTCGCAGCTCTCAGGATATGTTCAGAGCAGAAATAATCCTCAAAGAATTTAAAAAAGGAACGGTTCCCCAACGTCTCTTTCGGCGCGTCAAAAATAAAGTCTCCTCCAAATCATCCATGAATCACCCTTCTTCTATGGAAGGTCTCGAAATGGAGCCTCAAAGTCCATATGGAGAATCAATTGATTCAATTCAGCACTCAATGGAACTAGTTGTCTCCAAAGTGACGCGAAAGCCCATGAGTCCAGTCGGTCAACCGAATCAACCAGTCGCAAAAACTACCATTACTACACATTCGTTTCCTGTTCATGGACAAGACCAACATGATAATTACCATATTTCTTCCAATGCACCCGATCGCCCATCACATCCGAATGAGAGCCCTGATGCCACTATCATCTCTGAACCAAACAACCCGTTGGTAGAGTCGAAAGAACTACCTCCTGTACCCCCACCTCACCAAAACCTGGAAATCACTACTTCCTCTGCTGAGCGGAGCGTTGATGAAGTACGAAATTTGAAAGAAGCTCTTAATCAGCAGGAGATGGTGATTAATGAACTCGATGCACAAAGAGAAGCTCTCTCTTTACAGGTTCAAGGCCTAAGCCAAGAGGTTTCTCGCTGGAAGAATCGTGCCAGCGAGGCAGCCAGCAAGAATATAAATGTTTCAGCTGCCACGCCTCTAGGCCGACCCGAGAGTGAATTACTCAAAGACTGGCATAACTTGGCATATGATGTTAATAACTTCGTGTCCGCTCACTTTCAGAAAGTAAGGGCTAGTAAACTTGAGAACTGGGCAAAGGAGAATGGAGACTGGCTTCGAAAGATAACTCCCACTTACCAACAAGCGGCGTTGGGTAAGTGGTCAAGTCTCGCTATGGTTGAGGCTGCTATTTGGTATGTCCTCGCCAATCTTGTGTTTGGTGGCGTCAAAGAGGATAGTCCTATGCGATGGGCTGGTAGCTACAGAAGGACACTGGGAACATTGGGTGAGTATGGTCTTTGACATTTAGGCATAGGCCAGAGCTAACCTATTAACAGTCAATGAACTACAGAGCGGTTGCAAGATGGAGAATGCTGACCAGTTTACTCCACTCTTCCATCAGTGGGGCGTTCTCGCGGCCAACATGATTTCCGTTAATCGGACAAATAGTCACTACGGTCAGCAGGCTCATTATGTAGTCGAAGACTTGAAAGACTTCTTTGAACCTTGCCGTTCAAGAATGCATAGATCCGAGACATATCGAAAGGACTTGCAAGCGATAGTTCACAAGGCTATTGATATAGATTTGCGGCTCTCTGGTCAAGCAGTTCAGTATATTATTGCTTGGCCGCATTCCATCCGATACAATTTGGCTTTTGATGAGAGTACAATGCAGCTGGCACCGCAGAGTCCAAACTCGTCTCAAGTTGTCAGGTTCATGATACAACCCTCTCTTCTTCGATTTAGTGGGCAAGACAAGAGGCATATTTGTATTGGAAAATCTACTGTCTGGATGTCATAGCTTAGATTTATTGAGATTAACCATGACATCATCTAGACTTAAGTATATCCGGCTCGGTGCTTTATCCATATTTTCATTCGAGCTATGAGGTCACGCCTTGCCCGACTTGAGGAGTGCTCCTACTTTGAGTCTTTCTTTTTCAATTCTTGAAGCCTAGAGACGCATCTCAATCTCATCCATAAACTCAATACGGAACGGCGACGTTTTGTCACTGTTTTAACCATTGCAACATTGCACCTCGCACACATATGAATCTTTGACGTAAGCACTGTTGTATCGGTGTTACAGGCGGTGATACTTACCAGGGTGCGAGCTTGTATTGACTGCAATCACGTTTTTTAACATAAATCGACCTTTCAGAAGTAACTCTGTCTCCCACGCGGGTGGGGACTTCTGAAAAGGCTTGCTTCCATGCTAGGGCTCTTCCTCGAACTCTTTGAAGATGAGAAGACTGTTTTGAAACAGGTAGCCGTGATGGTTCAGATGTGAACGAGTTTGATACAGCAAGATAATTCATTTACCATTTCCAACTTTCAGGTATGAGGTTCGAACTTTTTCTGACATGAATCATTCCTTTGAGAACCAACACGCCACGTGCATCAATACTGCTACCTCTCCAGTCTTTGACTCTGCGGACTAAGTCTTTTGTAACCTCCAAACCGTCTTTACTTGTCATGATATTTTTCTCAATCAATCCAGCATGACCCGGAATACCATGACCATCTTGCTCCTGGATACGTGAGCTACTCCGTAATCTCTATCTCAACCGCGCTGCGTGTCAATTTTATACTTGGTTGTTCGGAGACATATGGATGGCCTGCAAGAGACTTTATTAAACGGGTTTCATTGAAAGCAGGGAAGCAGGTAATTTACAGGAAAGCGCTCCTATACGAAAGTTGCTATGTTGTTGAAATTATTTACAAATTATTTTCATCTGGAGTATACTGTGCAAACTGTCATAAACTTGTATTCAAATGCCCTGCATGTTCAATTGCCTGTGCTAATAGTGGTGATGAGTAACTGAGCCTTGTGGCGAAAGCCAGTCTTCCCGGTACAACATGCAATAGTATAAGGTCTTTTTGTGCATTTTCAGTCAGGGTTTCTTGGTCATGGTGAGGAGTCTGACTTTTCAGCCAAAGCTTCTTTCTAGGCAGCCTTATCTATCAGGCCTATCGTAACTTCAAAAGAAATATTCAGCAATGGAGGAATTGGCGATCTCGGCCTCTCAACTCGATTTGGTGCCAATCAGATAGCAACAAAGACAACAAGACACACAATTCTATCACAGGTTGAACTGCCGCCCATGATTAGAAATGCTCTCAGCAGTTCGCCACACCATCGTTTCAATAATCTACAACACTTACGTTTCTCGCCACTGGTAACTCCTGTTTCGTCTTCACGACCCGTGTCATCTCTTCTCAGGATGATTTTGGGATACATAGTGACATCCCCCGAGTATGAAGGGAACCCACCAGCACTCTTGGGCAGCGTCACCTTGTTACTGACGACACTAATAAGCAGACTAAAAACCGTGTTCCTGTCATCATCAGGCTTAGCTCTGGCTGTTTAAATCCACTGTTTCCTAATGCAAATGCTTTACCGTGTTTTGACAGCATCTTTATCTAGACTCAAGAGCTAGCTAGTAAAGTAACGCTCGAATAATATAAGAGTCAGTAGGATCTGACCCGCGATCGTTAATTCCGCAGCCTGATCCTGCAAGGAGAAAAAGTGACTTAGTTGTGATTGTGTTTGTTAATCTCATTTGTGTAGCCGAGAGGAGTGCTGGGCAGTAATATACTAGGGGAAAAAGAGTTCTCTAGCCATGCTTATCCCACGGTTAGTGAACTGGCTTACCTGGGGATTCGTCTCCGATCACTCAGTTACGAGGTATCACCGGGCGTTTCGATAAGCGACTAGATAAGGCGGACCTCAACCCTGGCCCTAGGATACCCTGCTCCCCCAGAACCAGTAGACCAATTATTTCAACCTTTCTATGCAAATCCCTTGTCATTCCACCACAAACCGCGACGTCAGCCCTTAGCATCTTATTTCCATACAGAGTACCCCGCGCTGGGGTACTCTGTGACACCGGGCAGGGGACTACTATTCCTAGCTGGCCTCAACAGTTAAACCTTACTAATTTCCGAATGAGCACCGCTCAACCAGGGGCGCGCGCTAGAAGCTGGGGTAAATCAGCCAGCCGACTGTATCCTTGCGCCCTAAGTGGGGGCAAGACACTGTGTATGGTGCGGCTGACTATAGAGCCGACTATGCCAAGACTCGATATGCCCTGGTCGGATCCCACAAACCTAAATGAAGACAACTCATCACAGACACAGCCACTCTGTTACTTGCTACATCGTATAAGACAGGGCTCAATATCCATGGTTTCTAAGCGCGCCAAGACGTACGAATAATGATCATTGCCGTAAGAATTGACCTTTTGAGTTCGATGGTTACATTGTAGCACACAGCCATGATGGCATGGGCAATGGATATGCATACAGAATCCCCTCGTCAGCGAAAGAGCGGCACGACTCATCTCTTTACTTTCAGCTTGGCACGCCGCGCCTCAGAAGCGGAGGACTTAGGTCTTGTAATGGATCCTAACACCAGGGGTATTTGCATAGGCTCTTGGCTTTAGTCCTCCAAAATCCACCATATGAAGGAGAAATAAGATTAAGATAACCAGTCTCGCTCGTGCCCTGGCTAGTTAACACGAAAGAGGAAGGTGTAGGTCTGAATATCTTGGAGAGAAGAAAGGTTTAAAAACTATAAATTTAAGTCTAAATCTCTCTATTTTCAAGATCAGTACACTCCTCAGCCTCCAGCCTTCAACCCTCAAGTTCATATACAGATAGAAAACATACTCAAGATGAAGGCTTCTCTCTTAACCCTTCTTTGTGGCGCCGTATTGGCTGCCTCTGCCTCGGTAAAGCTCACCCAAAGGCTGTCTAGATCATACTAACTTTGTTAAAGGCTCTCCCTAAGGATGCTCAGTTGACTGAAAACCCTCTTGAGGGTTACAAGATTGTTCCAATGAAATGGACTGGTGTTATCAAAGACGGAGATGAGCCAGTCACTCTGACGGGCACTATCGATGTGAGTAAATACACCAACACGACACCGCGATAACTTTGTATGCCAAGATACTAACACCGCGCTCAAGGAAATCGGTGCTCAGATCAAGAAGCTGAACCCGGACTACGTCGCCCCGGAAGCCAACAGTACCGACGCTGAGATTAACAAGCGCAGCCAGGTTAGAAAGATTTTAGATTATCTCTTTTGTCTCGGAATTTGCTAATACATATGATAGGGCCATATCATCTGCAAGGTCGGCGGAGACGGTGCCATGGACCTTCGAGCCGTTCAGCGCGACAGAGACTGGCTCCGCGGCGTTGGTGGTCAGTGTCATGTGGGCGCAGGGCCTCGCACATGTACTCGCGTCGCCGGTAACTGTCAAGACGGCGACGGTATCTTCCTTTGCAACGACAATACCCACGCCATCCAGCCCACTTGCTCCTACCTGGCTGACTACGCCGATCACATCACCAGCGCGTGTATCTGGGAAGTCAACAGCCCTCCTTGCTGGAGAGGGCCTTGTGGCCCTAAGTGGACCCAGTACCTAGTCCGGGGCCAGCAGTTCGATTCCGATGGCTACAACGTCATTGTCGCCAAGGCTGCTTGCTAGTTTATCCGCTTACATCAAGTTTACTCGGATAGCAGTGAATGCGGTGATGGGCTGACCGGTGTGACGCCGAGGAAAGGGACGTTAGAGGGGCACAGAACGAGTCTGTGAGTTTCTATTCTATTATGCTACTTTGTTAGGTGTTAGTTTTTAATCAAGAATCCGATATTTTATGGCTATGATGGTCCGACGCCAATGGTTCATAGAGATTGCAGGGCAGTCATTTATCCAGGTGCTCTGCCATTGAGTGGTTGTATGTGATTTTCAACGGCTAAAGCTGCCTTTATCCCTTACTCAAGTCAGTTATATTTCGCTATATTTTGATTAGCCCATTTGCTTTCGAGGTGGATAAAGTAGTCCGGTGGTCGTTGGCATGGTGGATCAGTATGGTTAACAATTCGCGCGTCTACAATCGCAGCAAGTTATAACAACTAGAATCCTGTACCTGCAAGCAGACTTTCCGGTATATATACATCTTGTTATCAAACTAGGAGTTAGAGCTTCAGGCCCTCGACGTTAAAACGTTTATCCGACAACTTCTGTTTCAACTCAGCGACGGGACGTGCGGAGTCTGCCTGCAGGCTGCGCCACACGCTATTTGTTGCAGGGCATATTTTCTTCCCGTAAGTCACCATTGTCAAAGCTATAAAATTGAAAAGTAATTGCAAATCGCCGAAGAGGTCGTCAAACGGCATGTACTCTTTCAGATCTTGATCATCAGGAACGACGGCATATCATGGATCTTTTGACAAATGGTGGATGGTTTCACCCCTTCGCCTCGGCTCTTTTCACGGACTATGTATGGTCTTGCGGGCTGCTGACAAAAGTCCTGTTCTCATTATATGTACCGCCCGCCTTGACGAAAATCGGGAGGAACTATTTCTTTAGAGTGACCGCAGGCTATATCGATGTCCTGTATATTACTCATGACCAGGAATACGGCGCTTCTGTTCTCCAGGCTTGTATCTACGTCGGAACCCTGCTGTCCCGCAGGCTAGTGTTCTGGTCATGGCCGTTTATGAGACAGGTGGTCAGTTACATCTGTGATCACTTGCTAGTGGTGGTCATGCTTAGTCTCGTCGTCGGGACGTCCTGGCGATATGCTCCTGGGGCCTTGAAGCGTGTGACTAACATCTTATGCGAGGCTAGTACGCTCTCGCTCCTCATTCTGAATACAACTCGCTACTTTGCTTTTACGGCCAGAATGTCTATGTGGAAATACACGCTCGCTGCTGTGGCGTCTGCCAACGAAACCATCTGGGTCTGGGCCGTCTCATGCCTATCAAAATACGCCGGGCTGCCGCGACTTGAAGCCTTTAGCTACTCTTCTCTGGCGTCGCCTTTCGACCCCGCTACTGAGATCCGCCTCTTAAAACTTCACCGCAAGTTTCCCTTTCTCCAACTCTCTGCCGAACTTATCTCATGCCCCGTCCTTTCTGCACCCCCCTACCACGCTATATCGTACGTATGGTCCCACGGCCCACAGGACATGAGGTCAGTGATGCTGAACGGCAAGTTATTTCGCGTCCGTGGCAACGTTCATGACATCCTCACCAACTGCAGCTCTTTCTTCGGTCCGCAGCTCGTATGGATCGATACCATTTGCATCGATCAGGACAACATTGCCGAAAAGAACCTCCAAGTACGCGTCATGCAGGACATTTACGCTAGGGCAGCTCACGTTCTCATCTGTCTTGGCAGCACCTCGTCGCATTTTGCTCTTTCCATGGTTATGGAACTGAAAACGGTTCGCAACATGTGGGGGGACGACTTTCTCATCAGCCACGTGGTAGGATTTCGCATGCGGCGGAGGACAGATTTGTACCTGCGCGCCCGTGTGAAGGGTCTTGTCGATCTCATGCGGCACCCCTGGTTCTCTAGGGTATGGGTAGTCCAGGAGGCCGTCGTAGCATCGCGCGGCACCTTCTTCTACGGCGGCGAGTCGATACCGTGGAAAGAAATGCATGGCTGGCTGGATACTCTCGGCAAAGGCCCAGTGTTCTCGTCACTGGTCGCCTCCGCCTCGGACTCGCCGGAAGCCTTGGTGTCGGGCCCGACGGGGTTCCTAGGCTACTTGAGCATGGCATTCCTTGTGGCCTATCGAATGGAATATAATGCGTTCGGCCCCAGACGCTTAGCCCACGTCCTCCGCATCTTCGGCGAGAAGGCAGCAACGCAACCCCTAGATAAGGTTTTTGCTCTCATCGGGATAGCAGTAGAGAGCGCCGACATCAGATTAAAAAGTTTAATCGACTACAGACGGCCTGTAGAAGATGTGTTGCTGGATTTAGCTAACTACCTGCTCGATACTGAGCAAGCTCTCGAGGTATTAGACCTCGGTGGACTCCGCCAGGGCAATCGCATCCATGACTTGCCATCTTGGGCAGTCGACTGGAGTGCTACACGGGTCGCTGCGACCTTGAACCCGAAATTTTTATCCTCGAAGATGCACTATCATGCTTCTGGAAGAGAACCCTCAACAGTACGACGGGGCGGCTCGAGGAAAGAAATGGTGGTGAGAGGGCAGCGCGTTGACCAAATAGCTCGACTCGCCCCGTTGCCTGGTGTATGGCCACTAATACAACCTTCCGACCTGTTTAGTGAGAACTATCCTGGTCAAGCTCTGTGTCTGGCACGACAAAATGTCCCAGATCCGTACCCCCATTGGCGTGATGGACAGCTTTTGGAGGAAGCGGTCTGGCGCACCTTAATCGGCGACAGAAAATCCTGTATGCGACCGGCACCAGCGTCGTGTGGGAATACGGTGAGGACTACCGTGAACCTCCTTCGAGATATGGGAGAAAGTTTTGGCGTAGAAAGAATATTGCCTGGCATGTCTCCTGATGAGATACAGCGCGGTCTTGGAATAACACCTGAGCAGCATCAGGAAATCCAGAGAGCATATCAAGAGTCTCAAGAGATTAGTTTCCTCTTTGACGTTGGTGAGGGTACTAGTACATTTGTATTTTGCGTTACTGAACAGGGATACATTGGCATGGTTCCTCATAATAGCGAGGTTGGAGACGATATCTGTTTAGTTTATGGCGTCAATGTACCTTGCGTATTACGAATCGCTGAGGAGAAGGATGAGATAACGAAGACTAGCAAGTACCAACTCGTTGGAGATGCGTACATTCATGGAATCATGGATGGAGAAGCTTTGAACAGTGAAGAAGGAAGAGACTTTGTCTTAGTATAAATATATATAGAATTAGTGCTGCAGAATTATCTCAGCGTGTCGTATGTTGGTGAGCAACCAACAGCACGCACGTTGCCTAAAGAGTGGATGGTCAACCAATAAACAACAGTCCCTGTCTCCACCGCCCCATCCTGTTGGAAGGAGATTTAGGGGCAGTATCCTGATAATCTCAACAGCTGAGGTGGCTTGGCTTCCGCGACAAAGACATCCGATCCCGGAAAAGCATTCCACGGCAGAAACAAAGCTGATTGCTTTGTTGGGGATCTAGTACTGCCTGGTACAGCCTTTCAATTCCTAAAATGGCGGCCTGTTGAGACTGTTTGCCGGTTCATCAAACCGCGGTAATTACCGCTGCAAGGAGCGGCCACCATGGCGTTGTTAGGATCCTGTTGGAGTTCAAACATGCGACAGTCAGTGGGCCTTTACTTTACTTGGCTGTGCAGCATGGCTGGGACAACATCGCAAAGCAAGTGATATCAGCTGAGGATAACGCTCATCTCAACTGGAGAGACCCAAAAACCACTAAAACTGCATTGCATATTGCGATCGAAACCCAGCGTGTTGACATGGTTCAGATTCTTCTTGACGCTGGTAAAGATCCCAACCTGAAGGATGACGATAGCGTGTTGCCCTTCACGAAAGCAGTGAGCTTAGAATATCTGGATATCGCGAGGGTACTTTTGGACTCTAACAAAGACATCATCATCAACAATCCTGAGAAGACTAGCATCGTCCCATTCTTGCGAGCTTGTAAAACTGGATCGAAGATGCTGCCCATTATACGCCACTTGCTAGAGAAGCGGAAGAAAGAGATAAACTTGAATGTCCAATGGCCTATGATCGAAGGAGATAAGCTCGCTGGGAAGACTCCTCTACATTTCGCAAGCATGCTACTTGATCCAACAAAACATGGCAGCGACGATCTTATCAACCTACTACTTGAGCATGGAGCCAACCCAAACATACAACACACTCACGGATTTACACCTCTTTTCAGTGCGGCCTCGAGAGGACATCTTCCGGCACTACGCAAACTGCTCGACTTTGGAAGTGACGTTGACATGCAAGATAACGAGGGTTTTACGGCACTACACACGGCGGCTGGGGAAAACCACGTTGAGTGTATTGAAGAGTTGGTAAACCGCGGTGCGCTTATCGATAGGAAAGCATCTGGAAGCGGCGACCAAATTTTATGGTGCACTCCTCTCTTGAAGGCTATCTCTGCCTCGCACATAGGTGCGTTCCAGAAATTGATGGAGTATAACCCTGACCTTGATCTCGCCATGCATGTCGCTGTTGCGACCGGGGCCCTTGAAATCGCTCAATTGCTCTTCGAAAGGTGTCCTGAGCCAAACCTGTATTCTAAGGATTTCGGTACGCTGCTGGCCACGGCTGTTGTTCTCAGAGAGATTGGAATGGCAAAGTGGCTTCTTTCTCTCGAGGGGATTGACGTCAACCCTCTTGGTCCAGGTGGTACCACGCCCTTGTCTGATGCAGCATATATGGAATCTTATGAGCTCGTTGAGGTGTTGGTTCAAGCACAAGCCGACCCTAACATCAAAGACTATCATGGGGAAACTTATGGGGACACGCCATTACTCCACTCCATTCTTGAAGGAGCTCATGATATCACAGAGTATCTCTGTCGCCACGCGAGAGTGGACCTTCTTGCAAGCCGTATTCGCAACCAAAGTCCCTTATATCTGGCGTGCCGAAGCAAGAACAGCAAGATGTTTGCTATTTTGAATAGTGCTTGTCAGAACTTACCCTATCTGCAATACCTCGAGCTCTGCGAACTAGCTCTCCATGCCACCATTGCGACAGACAAACAAAAGGAATTCGATGAACTTATGGCTGTTCCCAGTGTTACGGCCAGTGCTGAAGATGAAGAAGGCTGGACTCCTTTGAAATATGCCATCGCTTATAAAAGGCCGAAAATGCAAAAAATGATTTTAAAGAGGCTACGGCAAAGGGGGATATATCCACGGACAACAGTCATGAAGCCTCGAGGGTGGCATAAGAGAGACCGACATCTTAGCCTTTACCAAGAAGATGAAGATACAGATCCTAGGGAGATTATGCTCACAGGTAAGTCAGTCCCTATTGCTCGTAGTTTCTATTTACTCATCCATTAACGTAGGGCGGTTCGAGAACCGAAACGATGATGACTACGCTTTAGCCCGAGCAGATTACCCCATTCCAATAGACGAGGATTATTACTTTGAGATCACTATCAAAGGAAATCTAGAAGAACCGCTGTAAGTTCTCTGTTATTTCTCATCACTCATTTACTCACACAGCTCCCAGGGATATGGGTATTGGTCTATGCGATGATGCCTGGCCGGTTAATAAAGAGCTCGGAAAAGGGAGTGGCTTGACATATGTCTATATGTCCGGAAAAACGACACCCAACTCATCTAAAATGGGAACAAACAACTGGTTTTCAATGTGTCGAAAGTACGAAACTGGGAGTACTGTGGGTTGTGGGTTCCAGGCAGCTCAAGGATGCATTTATTTCACCTGTGACGGAGACAGATAGGGTAAGTGAACCAGCGCTCGTTTGATGTCATGATGCAAAAAGGCTAATCTGGTGATAGATGAGAAATATGATGGTGTGAGGGGAAAACTGTATCCAGCGGTATATCTGAGTACAAAGCAGGAGAGCGTTTGTGTATCAGCTTCGTTTCCATAGGCAAGGCAAGATAAGTTTAGCTCATACTCAAGTCACGTTTGTCGCCCTGTGTTATGCCTTTCTCATACTTGAATTCAGTTCAAACCTGTCCCCGGTGCCCCTCACCCAGTAACTAGTGAGTATTCCGCCGAGTTATGATTCCAGGTCTACCCTAGTCCTCTCCATGTATCAGCCCGCTCTCTAGCTGATTAAATTCTGCTTCTTCTTGCTGTTTCTTCTTCTGCCTTCTATATTCCCGCACCATTCCAACAAATAGTTGCGGCTTAACACATTCCATTATTGTCCCACCGTTCAATAACAGAGCAGCGATTCGTCCAAACCGCCATTCGTTTTCAGATCTCCTTCAAGCAGCGATTCGTTTCTTTTCCTTACCACGGTGGCGATTACCAAGTGAAGGGGGTACTGCGAAAGGGTTATGGAAGGAATAAATAGCGCCCTTGCCGCGGATAAACCTCTGTTTTGTAGGCTAAATAATAAGGCGAGCGCTATTGCCTCTAGAAAACAGGCAAATACCCTACGAGCCTTCAAAAGAACAATCCCTGGAATATCATGATATGTCTCTCCTACATTCTCGCATGTCGTATTAACTGGCTGATGAGGTCTAGATGAATTTGTCATATTGACTGCTAATATCCCTGCGTAGACAGAGAATAAAGAAAACGGGAAAGACCACCTGAAAAGAGAATGTAGGTAGGGAAGTCAAGGGGTTAGCAAAATACTAATAACAGAAGCTAAAAATAGCCAAACAAATAAGAAGGCACTTTTTCACAGCCTGCATATGCAGTGTAATTTCAAATTGCAAGAGGCTGAAAACGACGGTTATTGGACCAATCATATTTATGGACCCAAGTGCCCCTCTAACAAGTCGTGGTAAGGCTCTTGAGGCGCTTAAAGGACATTTACCCGACCTTTGCTTACTGATTTTAAAAATCCGCCTTACTGTTTCACGCTAGTTTAATTCAATTTCCTATGATGTCTTTACTATAGTGCCTGAGACGTAATTGGGTCATTCTGCGTAAAGTCATAAGTGTCCTATTTTGAGCTGTCGCTAGATACCACCTGCGTACTAATGATCTGGATGCTCAGGGTGCCCGGTATATAACTGTTGACTTGATGATATCGATGGTGCCTAAAGAGTTTCTGAAGAGAAGAGCGTCTGTTCTAGTTACTATTGTTGGGAACTTCCCACTGATAGTATTCCCTCTTCTACCTATAGAGCTTAAGCCCGATGTCCCCTTCTGCTGGCTAGCCTCTTGATCTTGAATCATCACTCTTCACTACTTATCCTCATTTTCACAAGCGCAACCAAAGTCAGAAGATGTGTCTAAGGAATCTCTGTAGAGCTAGACTTGCCAAATCAATATCATCATTCATTAACTACAGACATGCCCCACCAAATGATCATCCATCTTGATAGATACAAATACTCAGCCACGTGTGCCTGGGCTTCCTACACTGGAGAGATGTTGCATCGAATCTCGAATAAAATCAAGTAACTGCATCAGTACTCGATGCATTTCCAAAGCCTTTTCTAGTTCCTGACCAGACTGTTCCATGATGAACGAAAGGATGCTTCCAAATGCATCCACCTGACAAAAGTTGCGAATGATCTGGATAAACCTGTTTATGACCGTGTCTTTGATAGGGATTGATTCGCCGAGGGGCTGGTGGAAAAGAATAAGCCACATATTGCGCCATTTCTCCTCATTCGATGAGCCGCTTTTGAAGCGTTTCTCGAGATTTTCCCATGCCTGCCGTGAAATGCGAGCTTCATTGACTGAAGAAACCGGTGTACATTCAAGTGAATTTTGATGCACTTCGAAAGACTCGTTTGTAAAGATAGCGCCACAAACTTCGCATACAATTCCTTCCACTTTATTGGTGTCAAAGCCCAGATGGTTTCGCTTCAAATGCTGTTTCAAGTGTCCGTAGGTATCCATTTTTAGGTTGATGCATCCAAAATGCCGAATAGGGTCCTTTATGTAGTAAGGACAAGCAAAGGACGATATGTCCCATGGCGATGAACTTGCATTGGCTCTTCTGCCACCTGACCGACTCTTGGAATCTTTGTCAGAGTTGCTCGTAGACATTCCATCCTGGCCTTGGTCAAGATATTGCGGCGTTTTCGCTACTGTCTTCGCTTGGTTCGTGGCGCCTTTGTCACTCATAAGGTGCTCAGGTGCGTCTAGAAACATAATCTGAGTAGATGTAAGGGATTCTGAGAGAAAGGGACGTGTCAATCTATTTTGTCGCAACTCGCCAGATATGGCCAATTGCGGAGGATTGACAGTTGGCTGTCCGTTCATATGAAACACTCTATGGAGCGTATCAGAGGTAATATCTACGCCTGGATCGGTGGGAGTATTCAATCCGATGTTGTAGAATGAAAGAATAGATGAGCACAACACAAGGGATTCTGCCGACTATTATACCTGATAATATTGCACATTTGTGTAAAGAAAAACACGTTTACAAGATCTAATGTATTAATTAGGTCTTTCTCGATGAGGAAGTACCTGTTTTATGACTTACGAAGAGTTACGAACTTTACATGCAGGTTATCACGTAAAACGTAAATGAAGTATGCTGATTGGTGCGAACCCTGTCAGCAACAGACTGTGGCTGATTAGACTTGGACTCGGGTAGCTCGGAGATGTGTCCCGAACCCATCCCACCATAAATCTCGGACCTCCCCAGTGCCGCTGTAGTGCATCCTGCTGGCGCTGGAATAAGAGACTTGTAGACCTAAAAGAAATCCGACATCTGACAGGGGGGCGCTTGTGCGTTCCTGTTGTTAGTCGCACAAGAGCAGCTAAGCCGCCCCAAGAAGGATTGACGCTCAACGGAGGTCAGTACGTTTCGCACGTTGGCTCTGCCTGGTTGTAGAGAAATTGGCTGGGCGCACTTACAGTATGGGACCCGATTGACTAAGCGTTAAACTCTCTTCTACATTTTTTCACAAGCCACAAATTGTCACTTTCCTGCTTTCTTCGCTTGTGTGCGTGTTATAACATCATGTCTGCCTTCTGGCATTAACCCTTTCTTTATGTTTCCAGTCTTTTAGTTAAATAGAAACATATATATCTTTAGTCTCTATGGGAAATCTAGATAGTATTTGTCTACTGATTGACTGAGAAGATACCTATCTCTGCGAGGTATATCGGGGTGCTGATGGAAGACATACACCAGTAAATCACATCGTATATGCAGGTACAGGAAGTATATTTAAACATTCTTTTTTTATGCTAAACTTGCTAAATCACCACTCATCATTCTTGGAAACAGTATGACATCCAATACCTCCAATAAAGTCCCTCGCAGCCGTCTCCGTCTCAACAATCTTCAATATTCCATCCTTGGTCTCAGCATCCATATCCAAAACCCCTGAAGGGTCAATAACAACCACAGTTCGTCCATCACTAACAAGCCGTGTAATATCAGTCTGAATAATCTTTTGTGCCACTCCATTGAACGAGAACACATCTCGGAATGAGAACACAACAGCGCAAACATATCTATTGCTCCCAGAACCGGGATCCTCTGGGTCTGGGTCTCCTAGTTCTCGTGTAATTGCTCGTGTAAGTCTCTCTGAACCACCGAAGCGTACAACACCTCGTAGACTGAAAATGAGGACTTCTTTGTTGCAGTTCATATGGTGAGGGTCTCTTTGACCAGCGACGATGGTTGCGACTGTAACACGAACTGTTGCCTGGGCGATTTGGCTGACATCCATCATGTGAAGACCCATATCACTGGATAGCTTCTCGCACATAGCAACACCTCGGACACTATTGCCTCTTGAGTCAAGCTTGGGGGAAAAGACAGCGATACCCATCTGGCCAGGCAGAGCACCGATAATTCCACCAGCGACACCACTCTTGGCTGGGATACCAATTCTTGACACCCAATCGCCTGCAGCATCATACATGCCGCAAGTTGTCATAACAGAAAGAATTTGTCGAACACTGTCTTGAGGAATAATGGACTCTCCGGTAACAGGATGAATACCCGCGTTGCAAAGAGTAGCAGCCATAGTCGCCAGATCGCGCACATTAACATTAATAGCGCATTGACGAATATATCCTCTAACAATTTGCTGGGCATCACCAGTAATAATACCAGCTGCCTTGAGCATGTAACCAATTCCCATGTTTCGATTAGCATCTCTCAGCTCTGCTTCGTAAACATCCTCGCATACTTTTAGTTGTCGACCTGCCAACTTGGACATAACTTTAAGAATACGGTCTGATCTTTGCTCAGCTGTCCAGTCTGGTCCACCAATGAGAGAATGCGCTGTGATAGCTCCGGCGTTGATCATTGGGTTCATTGGTCTGTTCGTTCCTCTCTCCAGGGATAAACTGTTGAATGCGTCTCCCGATGGCTCCACGCCGATCTTTTCAAGAACCTTGTCTAACCCCGCATCTTCGATGGCCAAAGCGTAGACGAAAGCCTTGGAGATGGATTGCATAGAAAATTCAATGTCGTCATCTCCAGCTGAGTAAATCTGTCCATCAACCATAGCAAGCGCCACAGCCATTTTGGAAGTGTCGGCTTTGGCTAGCGTCTCGATATAATCGGCAGCATGGCCGGTATCAATGGGTCGTGCATTTTCCAGCACTCTGTTGAGATATTCGGGGATAGGAGATTTCATCGGGCGGAATGGTTTTGGTTTGATGGAGATGTTTCTGGGAGGAGAAACCTCAGTTCTCACCGCTGAGGGCATTCTGAACGGAAAATGTCGTAAGCCAAGGAGTAGCACCAACAAAGGTCATCCAATGATAATTCAGCTTGTGTAGTTCCAAGCCTTTCCTCTTTGCGCGACTAGCTAGTCACAGACCAGACCCCACTGAGCTGAAAAGGAAGTTGGTTAAATATTCTCTTTTATCTCACCGTAAAAAAGTGCTACAAAAACAGCAGTAACAAGAAGAAAAACAGATTTCTTATACCTCGACAAAAAGACGACAGAAAATTTGTCGTCACATGAGCTAAAACTTTTCATGAGACAAACTATATGTAAAATTTACATAACGATAACTATATAATTTCGGACTGTGGTTGTGTCTGTGACTAAGGAAAAATACGCCCGCTACCGCCCTGCAAACCCTCAAGGTGAAGATGCTCGGTGAGGGATTGGCTGAGAGGGTGCGGGTGCGGGCAGACGCGTACGTAATTCGCTTAAGGGTGTCAGAAAAACAGGAATTGTTGAGGAGTAACTTTGGTGGAGTTTTGATGGAGAGTTCGGTAGGATCTGTGCTTGTTTTTAAGTCACATTCGTTTAGACTAGTAAGAGAGCTAGCCATTCCATTTTGGATGTTGAAACCACTTTTATGTCATTTTATGGTCTGGTCGCGCCGATTAAACGGATCTTGTTCTAGTCTTTCTAGAATCTAGATCTGTTTCGATTGTAAACCGAAATGGAGACTTGAAGGGTGATGAATACCACAAAAGAACACATCTCCTTAAATGTGGAGTCTACCCCAGTGCCTCTATTGTTAGAGTGAAGCTTGGACATTCTCTTGAAAAACGACAACAGTAAGCTTACGCGGTTTGACTTTGGTACTTGCACAACTTTACAAGTAACACTAAGAAAATTGTGCAACAGTAATAAATACAGTGGGTTGGACCAACACATGATAAATATGTCATAATGATATCCATAATCAGAACTCGTTCATGAGACTATGAGAAAGACGTGTCGAAGAAAACAGATTCTGCATCTACAGCCTACAGGGTAAGAATCTAGAACCGGACCCCGCCCAGGGAAGAAAAACAAGCTTTGTTTAGAGTTTTTACCCTTGCATTAAGCCCCTGTCAGTGTCTCTCGAAGCAGAAAACTATTGGCTGTCTCTCTGTTACGCCTCTGTCACGCGTCACCTGAAAGAGAGACAAGCTTCCTTCATAATCCCTTTACCTCTGAATCAATCTTTTCATCTCTCTTTGACTTTGCCATCCCATTGAGACTGATAAACGCGCCATAACCTCTGCCCAAAACCTTGATCCGTTTTGTTGATAATCATGGCAAGCAATATCCTTCCAGGCCATGATCACAGCCATGATCACGGCCATAATTCAGGACATAACGAATCAACCCCGCTTCTCCCTCACATCTCAAGACACATTGCACACGAGGGAGAAAGTGGAAGAAGCGGTTTCCATCCGCGTCATTTTCTAGCTGTTCTCTGGCGAAGCTCTTGCAACGCGTCAAAATGGGTAAATATCCTCTGGCCTTTTGTTCCTATCGCTATTATCCTCCAATTCTTCCCTGGTCTGCATCTCTGGAAGTTTGCTACTGCGTATATCGCGGTGGTTCCGACTGCAAATCTTCTTGGATTCGCGGGACAGGAATTCGCGAGAAAATTGCCCAAAGTAGCCGGCATTCTTATCGAAACGACGTTTGGATCTATTATTGAGATTATCCTCTTTATCGTCTTGCTTTCCAAGCATGAAGTCAACTCTGACAAAGATAATGGCGACGAGGGTAATCTCATTCCAATTATCCAGGCCGCTATTCTTGGAAGCATCTTGACCAACCTACTTCTCTGCCTCGGTCTATGTTTCTTCGTCGGCGGGCTCAAACAAGCCAGTCAGAAGTTCCACGCCATTGTCTCAGAAGTCGGTACTGGACTTTTACTCGTCGCTGCATTTGGTCTTCTCATCCCGAGTGCGTTTTATTCTGCCCTCAAGGCTGAAGTCGTGCCCGACTTTCCCAGCTTCAAAGTGTTGCACGAAAAGTTCACCGAGGGCAAACTCCAAGACGACGTTCTTCGTATTAGCCAAGCAACTTCCATCGCACTGATTATTGCATTCTTCTTCTACATTTGGTATCAGGCCAGTAGCCAGCATAGCATCTTTGACGAAGTTATTGAGATGGATGAGCATCGGGATGCTGATCGTGAGGAGGATATGGAGAAGCCAAAGTTTACCATGACTGAGACTATCGTGGCTCTTCTTATTGCTCTAGGCTTTGTTACTGCTCTTCTCATCTTCCTTGTTGAGAAGATTGAACATGTTGTGGAAAGTGGCGTACCGGATCAATTCCTGGGTCTTATTCTCTTGCCTTTGGTGGAGAAGGCTGCTGAGCATTTGACGGCTATTGATGAAGCCTGGGGTAAGCTCACTTTTTCTGCTATCCCTTTAGATTGCTAACATGCTATAGACGGCGTGATCAACGTTGCACTCTATCATTGTCTGGGACCATCTATCCAAACTGCGCTTTTCAACGGTCCACTAGTTGTCCTGATCGGCTGGGCAATTGGAAAGCCTATGGATCTGAACTTTGAGATCTTCATGATTGTTCTACTTGTTCTGTCTATCTTGGTAGTTGGAAATTTCCTTCGTGATGGCGAATCTAACTGGCTTGAAGGAGCACTTCTAGTGGTAAGTCAAGCCCTTCTTTCACGGTAACTATTACTGAGGAATGTAGGTGATTTACGTGATCGTTGCTATCGCGTGCTGGTATTATCCTAACCCCGATGTAGCTACTTCCAATGGCCTCGAGGGATCTGATATGGTCAATGTCACGATGAGCGTTGATACGCTTCGTGAATTACAGAAGCTCCTTGGTGCAGCACTTCAGGAGTAGATTTCTAGCCCAATGGGTCTTCCTTGAGACCAGGCATTTCCAAATCGAGAACGCCTGTTCCGAGTTGGACAGATCTTGGGTTGTTGCAAGGAGTCGTAAGTATGTGAGGACTCATGCATGGATAGTGTTCTTGGTTGTCCTTTTTATCCCTCGTCACATGAATGATGTGCCGGATCGAATTTTGTATACAAGATTGGCGAATCTAACATCTCTGGCACTGAAGATAGTTGACCATTCAGTTGCTAAGCTGTGATTATCATATCATTGTTCATAACGTGTCCAGTCTCAATATGCGACAACCTAACTATTCCTTCTCAATCATCAAAACATGACTGTCATAATCCCCCTCAAAAGTCAACTGAATGCCCATATTCATAAGGGTCGATCCCGAAACCGTTTGTGTCCCATTCACAACGTACTTTGAACTTGCATCCAATCCCTGCAGACGGAACCAAGGCCAAGAATTGTTAATAGTCGCCCTCGTCTGGAACGCAAACAGCAAAATCTTCTTTCCATCCTCCGAAATAAACTGTCCAGCTGGATATCTCGTTTCCTCGGGCAATGCTAATCGATAGAAGTCCCCAGTGATAATAATCGGGTTGATCTTTTCGGCAAAAGATATAAGACCAGGAAGTTGATCCCTTTCTTCAGGTTCAAGATCACTTGGATCAAGTTCGACACCAAATGAACCGCCCATCATAGCAACATGTGCTCTGAACTTAACAGGTGTTATCCGCTGAGTATTTCCATTGGGAACATGAGACAAATGAGCTCCCATGGCAGATGGAGGATATGCAAGGGAAGTGCCAAATTGGATAGCGATACGCTCGACTGCATCTGTATCATCCGATGTCCAAATCTGAGGGAACCATTGAAGAACACCAGGATCGAATCGACCACCTCCGGAAGCACACCCTTCCCAAAGAACGTCAGGGAATCGACTGGTTAGGGTCTCGAAAACGTGATACAGTCCCTTCATATATCGATAGTTGAGAGTCGAATCAGGGGTCTCGTGAATACCGCGATTGTTATCCCATTTGACGTAGGAGATTGGAGATTCTCGAAGAATCTTCGAAACTGAGTCGATGACAAACTGTTGGACTTGCGGTAAAGCAAGGTTGAGGACCAATTGGTTTCGGGTCTCGGTTCGGGGATAAGAGCCCGAGTGAAGTGCCCAATCGGGATGTTTCATGTACAAGTCTGACTTGGGATTCACCATCTCAGGTTCAAACCAGATACCGAACTTCAACTTGTCGGAGGAATTGGCAACACTTAGTTCAGTGACATCATCAACGAGGTCTGTCAAACCCTCGGGGAAACGTTCCTTATTGGGCTGCCAATCCCCAAGACCCGCGTTATCAGTAACGCGTGGATATTTGTTTCCAAACCACCCATCATCCATAACGAACAACTTGATACCGAGCTCAGCAGATTGTTTCGCAATCTTGTAGACAGAACTTTGATTGATGCCAAACGCCAAACCCTCCCAGCTGTTGAGAAGTGCAGGGCGAGTTTTTTCAGCGTATTTACTCTTCATCAAGTGTTTTCTGTAAAGACGGTGGAATTGTCGAGACATGCCACCTACACCTTGATCTGAGAAGACGGATACAACTTCAGGAGTGGTGAAGGTTTTTCCGGGCGTGAGGGGCCATGAGAAGTCGATGGGATTTATACCAAGCATGGCTCGTGTAAGACCTTGAGAGCTCTTCTCGACATCCACGGCGAATGAGCCGGTATAGACTAGTGAAAAGCCCCAAGCTTCTCCTTGTGTCTCTGTGGTAGTTGATGAGACAAGGGCAAGGAAGGGATTGTGGAGATGGGAGGAGTAGCCAGCTGAGCTTTGAAATCTGTGATATTGTTAGCATGCTGTGCTGTTCTAACGCTGTATAGAGGAAATACTCACCCTTGTGTTCCGTAGTCCACCTTTCGTCGAAGGCGCATACCCTCGCGAGCCCAATCACCCTTAAGCTCAATAAGGTCCAGGTTATCTTCCTGCAGATCAACACTCCAGCTAGAAACCTTTCTTAAATTAATCGTCGTATTACCCCGATTCGTAATGTTAACACTCCGAACGATGGCATCATACTTTGGAAACACCGAATACGACAAGTCAGCTGCAATAGAGCTGTAATTATCATACATATGCACCACCAACGTCTCAACATCACCATCCTCACCAAACGTCGAAGGAAGACCAGGTAATCCCGGCTTTCCCTTCACAAGATCGTGCGACTTGTATCGAAAGTCAGTGACAGTAGTTCCACTTGCTTGTTGGAGTTGAAAAGCAGGAATACGAAAGTCTCCTCTTCCGTGGTCTGGGAATTCTCGTCGGATACGGCCGATTAATGTGACCCAGCCTTGGATAGGGCCTATTTCAGCGGCGATGCCATCTTCTGCTACGGGGCCGCCGTAATGGTCATTTATGAGATCGCCAGTGGTGTTGTCGACGTGAAAACGATATGAGACCTTATCTCCGTTTAAGGCGAATGATGTTCCATCAACATTGATTGCTGCAAGATGTTAGATTTAATAAGATTGTAGAATTCGGAATACCCACGACTTGAACTCTTTGCGGCAGCTACTAGACACTGACTCAGCAAGAGCACTGTTGTCGCAATGCGTTTTGGCGTAATGAGCACCATCTTGAGCTTTAGAGACGAGGTCGTATTGATCAAGACGCTGAGCACTCGACAAGGGGTTGCAGTCTCTTCTTAAATGCGCATTGATCTTTTCAACCCCTCATATTGACATAATGTTACCCAAAAACCTAAAGCTTAACGTTACTGCTGTAAGGAAGATCCTGCATCGGGCCGATCATGAATTGGGGAAGATTAGGAGAATTAATGATCTTTTGGGTTCCGAGAGATACCCCGTTCAGTACAAGATCGACATTGTTTGTGCGGAGGATCAGCCCAGATTCTCCAGATCTAGGGATTGGCTAAATGGTTGAATAGTTTATGACGCTATTTCTATGCGCACTAATGAGAGACCTGGAGTGATGAGGAGAATTACCCATCATGATGATTTTTCGGATATACCGAGAGATATAGTGTATATAGTGACGTCATTACATCACAAGCCGTCATAAAGAAGCATAAAATAAGGGCTACAACAGTATCCAGGCGGATTAACCTTTATCCTGTAGGTTTCAGCATATATGATTGGTCAATTCGAGGTGAGGGGAATCAATGACACTGTTAATAGGCTCATGTAATTCCACGCATTCCGAGCGTGAATAACTTCAACTTACCTCAGCATGGACCTCAACAACATAATTCTACCGTTCCAAGACCCTTCTCAAAAATGGGATATCCGAGTAGAAGACGGAGTGGTAGTCTCCATGAAGCAATCTACCAACAAGTCAACTCCAAACGTTCTACTCCCCTCTCTCTGTCATCCACATATCCATCTCGATAAACCATATCTCCTGACCTGCAACCACCCAACATCTTCCAATCATCCGGATTATTCGGACTTGGCACCTCGATCCGGTACCTTTGACGAAGCAATGTCCAATACATCCGAAGCAAAGAAACGCTACACAGAAGAAGACTTGTATCTTCGCGGATCTCAGCTACTCGCGACGAGTTATCAACAAGGCGTTACCACTCTTAGAGCTTTTGTTGAGATTGATCACGTCACTCATTTCAAGACTTTGAAAACAGCTATTCGACTAAAAAAAGAGTTTGAAGACTTTCTTCATCTGCAGATCTGTGCTTTCGCACAAGATCCTATCTTTTCAACTGAACATGGAGATGAGAATCGAGGACTACTATTACAAGCTCTGGAAGAGTTCGAGCCATTTATTGAAGTCATAGCAACTACTCCGTATGTCGAGACAAACGATGAAGCGGAAATGCAGAATGTTCAGTGGGCGGTCCAGACAGCGTTGGCATATAACAAGCACCTCGACTTTCACGCAGAGTATAACCTAACGGGGGGTTCTGTCATGGACTTTTTCGATTTCATCGTTGATCAACTTCTTGTTCAAGAGTGGCCTACGCATCGTGGTGGCCCAACTGTTGTTCTTGGGCATGCTACGCGTCTCACCCGGGCATCTCACGATGAGTTGACTAAGTTCTCTGAGACGTTGGAAAAGACGAAACTCCCTATACACTTCGTTGGACTTCCAACAAGTGATCTTCTCGTAATGGGAAGGCCATTATCCAGCAAGAACTCTGAACAGATTGAACCACTCAGTTGTCCACGTGGTACTCTCAAGATCACGAAAATGATTCAAGACTATGGTCTCAAAGCTTGTTTGTCGATCAACAACGTCGGCAACGCGTTTACAACATATGGTACTGGAGATCCTCTTGGAACAGCGAGTTGGGGAGTTGGTATATATCATGCTGGGAGGGTTGAGGATGCGAAGTTACTCTATGAAACTGTTAGTATTCGTGCGATGGATGCTATAATGCCAGAAGGGCGTGGTTATAAAAATAGGTATATTGTTGAAGAGGGTAGAGCATTTATGCCGATGCTTTTGGTGAAGAATGATGAGAGTACGGAGATCACTTCGGTGTCGGGGAACGTTTTGAAGGTTCCAGCTCGACCGAGGGTCAAGATTGAGGATATTGTCTGGGACCCTCCAGAGACAAAGCTTAGAAGTATTGTCAGATAACACCATCAGTCATGCAACTTTAGCCTTTTTTCAAGAATCTTGTCCAGGATATTTCGTTTGCGGATAAATTGCTCTGGATGCCTTCCTGATTCGGGACCTGGGCGTAACTGTCAGATCATAAACATGCTTTTATGTGTTGGTTCAACCAACAACATCCTTGCAAACTCTCTGGTGAGAGAAGAGTCAACAACTCACCCCCTCTTTACTGCGGCATTAAATATCATGCAATCTATGCACTCTTCATCAGTTGAATCAATCAATTGATTTTCACAAAATGGCAGAGCACGAAGAGGAACTTGTTGTGGCTCCTGATGAGCATGTTCGTTGTTCAGTCGTTTGGTCTTAACATATGCTGATTTTCGTTACAGGCCCAAGATGATCGCGACTCATCAATTGGAGAGGTAAGAACTTTGCTTTTGGCTAGGTCGTGACCTGCTGAGTGAAGATCCCGAGGCTAAAAAGTAGTTACAGGACGTGGGATCATCGACCACGAGTCTGCATAGTTCAATTCTTGAATATCGTCAAGAGAACGGGAGGACTTATCATGGATACCACGAAGGAAGCAAGTCGCCATGAGATTGTCATGCGAACTCAAGTCTAACTCTAACAACACAGAATATCATCTTCCAAACGACGAGAGAGAAAATGACAGGCTAGGTTTAACCTTCACTTCTCACCAACGAGATTATTATTGCTGATAGCATCAAGACCTTCAACATAACTTGTTCCTTCTCACCTATGACAATTCCCTCGGTCTTGCACCTCCCAATCGCCCTGATTCAAAAGTGAAGCGTGTGCTGGATCTGGGTACTGGAACGGGAATATGGGCAATTGACTTTGGCGATGATCACCCTGAGACTGAGGTAAAATGAGTTGACATACAAGTAGAGAGCTCAAGTTGACGCTTTTTGAAGGTTATTGGAGTCGATCTGTCTCCAATCCAGCCTGCCTTGTGAGATCTTATCACCCTCTTGTCTATTTATGACACTAATTACTACCCAGCGTCCCTCCGAACGTTCGATTCCTTATTGATGATATCCATGAGGATTGGGATTATTCTGAGCCCTTCGATTACATCCACAGCAGGATGATGAACTTCAGTATCCCAAGCTGGCCAGAATACTTGAAGAAGATCTACGAGTAATAACCCCATATTCTATCTTAATCATCCACTACATTCTAACTTAATCAGTCATCTCGCTCCAGGAGGCTTTGTCGAACTCCAAGAAATCGACGTCTACATAAAATCCGACGACGGGACTCTCACACAAGACAGTCCACTTATGAAATGGAGCAACCTCCTCAACGAAGCCTCAGTCAAACTCCAGTTACCTTGGGCCCAACTTGACTCATTTAAACGCATAATGTCAGAAGTAGGGTTCGTCGATATTGTCGACAAGCGATTCAAATGGCCAACGAATCAATGGCCAAAGGAGAAGAAGTTTAAAGACCTTGGAATTTGGAATAAAGAGAATGTTTCCATTGGATTGGAAGCACTGGCTTTGGCTCCTTTTACAAGGGGGCTTGGTTGGACTACTGAGGAGGTCAATGTTTTCCTGGCAGAGGTGAGGAAGGACTTGAATAATACCAAGATCCATGGCTATTGGCCGCTGTAAGTATTCATGTTGTAAGTCTAGGTTTGGAAGCTGATTTTTGAATAGTTGCTCTGTCTACGGGAGAAAGCCTGAGGCGTAAAACCTTCATGGGGAGAGTAATACCTTCGCCGAGACAAAAGCTTTGTTCTCCTTCTTGGTCTGGGGTGGAATAACCTGCGATGCACATTATCTTTGATCTGATAGGGGCGGGAGGCGAGGAAAATGAGATGCAACATGTTGTGTTGGAGCTGAAATTACCTTCATAGCAAACGTTACAAACATCTTACAAGATTTGTGCGCTACGAGTTCTGTTTAGAAGATCGACTTCAAGACCACCATAAGCATTGTATCGTCCAGCAACATCCTGATACGCGCCAGTATTAACGAGTGGGAGACTGTCATATAGCGCAGATAGTCTCCCATCTTAGACTTGCGACCGAGTGATAGCATGAACAGTATATACAGGTGATGAAGCAAGACCGGTTTCTGCCCTGTCAGCGCATATTACAGCCGCATATGTCATAATGTAAGAAAATAGTAGCCTGGCTTGGTCCGATAACAGGAAATCTTTATTCGATCGCATTCGATTCGGGTACTGATTCATGTCTTCCACACCACAGGAATAAAATGACTCTGCAGCTCCTTCAGCTATATCAAAACAGCACCTAACTTTATTGATCATTGAAGTGTGGCAGACGATCGATGTTCCAGACAAGGAATCCTTTCCTCATAAATATGAAATATGACATCCAGGCAGACCAATGAACCCTCTTTTCTCGTAAATACACAATTGCACTGACCAATAGTTTCTTTCCCCCAAGTCATAGGCCAAGGAAAAGGAAACCCGTCGGCCGTTGAACAAGGGTCTTTATCCACGAAGAAAAAGAAAGTTTAGTTCAAAAAAGCCAGATAAGTGGCCCTTGCCTCATGCAGAACATTGCTTTTTTGATGCGTCATTTTGCTGTCAGCTGAATAAGTTTTGTAACTTTCTCCTTGACAAAGAGTGATAGGATGAAATTCCTCTCTAGGCGGCTATGTTGTTTCTTCAACAGGTGCAACTAGTTATTTTGTGGCACGTATTCGACGTCAAGAAATTCTGTTGGTAAGATCGTGATGCAGGAACTAGGAACCCCTGACGTGTTACCCCTAGCTCAACGGTCACGCCCCATGTTTGATGTAACGGTTTTTCAGCAACACAGACAATAATGGGTAATGGCTGCGAATTTTAACCGAATTGTGAATTATCATATATGAGTTTTTGCCATTCCTTCTATTGGACCTCAAGGTTCTGGCGAGGCAAATCGCCAAAAAATGCCTTGTGTTTAATGGGAGTAGCATTCCGAAGCTTATCGGGCATGTTGAAGTCAGCAGACGTGGCGAGATCTTGGTAGCAGATATCTTGTCTCTCCTTGTTTCCTCTTACGAGGGCAGGACAAAAGCAATGCATATCGTACAGGTATGAGGGCTTCTCTGGTAGATAGGTGCGCACAAGGTCAAGTAATAACTCTCTGATTCCTACGAGCTTTTTATGGAAATGCGACATAAGTTCCATCAGGTTGGTAACGAACTTCAAGAATCTTCAGAGCTCTATCTTATAATCTACGATAAGAGTGAGATATGGCGGCGCCACTTCGATGCCAAGCTTCATCTCAGCCCGGCCAGGATAGTAGTCGGTGCAAAACACCAAGAACAGAAACTAATCCGTCTCCACTATACTCCGTATATCCGCAAATGTTTCAACAAACACTCTCAACTAGTCATCCATACTAATTGCTAGGCCTGTTATAATTAGCAAGGACCCAACATTTCTTACATGTTAAATTTCTTGCGTGATTATCACTCCAACACAACACACCTGTAACCGTTAAGATCTGCACGGGAATTACCAGCCCAGTCTCCCGACCGCATGAGCCGAAAATCCATTAATACCACGTAGAACCAAGAAATGTGCTGTTTAAAAAGCAATTCCTACTCCAAAGTCTCACTTTTACCTTCCCTCGGCAACTCGCAAACACTCCTTAACTGATCCAGCAGAGAATGATATGACTGCAATGTAACAGCGAGTGCATAATCGGGTCTACAATTTCGGCCGATAGAAAAAGCAAAGAATACTGCCAGCTCACCTTACAGCGAGAGAACCCCCTAGCTTACTTTTTCAGTGGATCAGCATACCTTCTATAGCTGACCCTGATTTGTAAACGCTTTTGCTTCTCATAACTAGTAAAGATGACAGTTCCATCTAGTTTCTTTTTTGTTTCATATATGATGTGACTGGGCAGTGTCGTGAGATTAGGACCCTTGTATTTCCTGATAGAATTGCAACTATTCGTATTGAGAGCCTGTCACATACAAAATTTTGTAACATGTCGCATATCCTCTCTCCAGTGAAGAATTCCTCTTTTCTATATCAAGTAACTTGACCCCCAAGTAAAGCCACCAAATGTGTTTGACCTACATAATTATCTTGGTGGAAAGTGAGCTTCCAGGCGAAGGATAACAATGGGCATCCCTCCAGCGAACCCCAACGCTCCTCTCACAGGGGCATCTCGCACCGTCGACCGCCAAGGACTCCTAGCTATTATCTGGATATGCTTCATCGTCCCTTCGCTCTTCGTTTCTTTACGTCTATTCGTTCGATGGCATCAAAACCGACGATTTCTTCCTGATGACTACTGGATTACTTGGGCATGGGTATGCATGTTGACCATGACGATACTACAAACTGAGCAAATGGACTCTCTCTGGTACACGACATATCTCCAAGCCGGCCGAATTCAGTATGATGACAAGAAGTTTATGGCACAGCGTATTCAATTTGCCAGATGGTCGTTTCCCATTATCAACCTTTTCTGGATAATTCTTTGGTCTGTCAAAGCTAGCTTTTTAGCAGTCATTCGGAGATTGGTTCAGCCATTCCCCATTATTCGGCGACTATGGTACTGCGTGGCAGTCTTTGCAGTAGTGTCACTAGTTGTATGCATTATCTCGGGCGCATTAACATGCGATCCACCATCTGGATTATTTAATGGTATGACAAACTCAATATTTTAACCTGACAATCACTGACGCCTTTGTATAGGTGGTTGTAACTCTGAAAGCAGTCAATGGAGGGCAAAGTTGAACATCATTCTCTTCACAAGCCTCGACATCAGCACCGATATTATGATAATGGCCATGCCGATCGCGATTTTACCTTCATTACAACTCGATACGAAAAAGAAGATCGGTCTTGGCGTTGCTTTCTCTTTGGGTCTAATTATTATTTGTGTCGCTGTTGTTCGAATGTCTCAGATCATCATCGGTGACCGAGTCGACGTTGTCGGACTAGCTATCTGGGGTGCTGTCGAAACAGGTACAGCTCTTATTGTTGGTTCACTTCCAGCTCTCAAGGGCTTACTCACGCGAGGTATCAAGAAATACACGAACTCTAGAAGTGGGCCAAGCGATCCTACAGACTACGACAGACGAGGCCATGGCTCCGTAATGACACCTCATGCCATCGTTACATCTGACTGCATCCCTCTCGACGGCTTACATCACAGTGGTCAAGTCGATGGTGGTATATATATCCACAAGACATTCACCAAGGCAACCGAAAGGGAAGAAAGCTCTTCGGCTTCGCAGGGAGATGGTGATGAGATAGCTATGGTGAGACCAGTGAAATAGAGGAGGAAATGGACCACGACAAGATACCAGATAGAACACATTCCTCGCGGTACATGGTTTTTATAGTGTATTCAATTCAATTATAACTCTTCAACACTTCTAAAACTCTCTCCACTGCTTAACCACCTCATACAGACTATCGTTATGACCAACGTTTCCAGGGAAGACAACATAGTTCAACCCCGGCCACTTAGACTCTGGTTCATCGCATCGCCACATCGGAACTCCAGGTGCAGCTTGGCCAACAATAAGAGCACGCTTCATCTTTAAGCCCTTAGTTGCCATGTCAGATGAAGTGATACCGCCTTTGGCAATGATGTATCGAGGTTTTTGCTGGAGGCCCTGAAGGAATGATACCAATGCCAGTGCAACTGTTGATCCAATATCCAAGCTTTCTACTTCATCTTTCCCGACGATGAGTTCTCGGCTTGTCATGATCAACACGTCATCGCCATTTTTGATCTTCTGAGATGCGAGTTCGATCGCTTTCGTAACATCCTCTTTCGCTGCCTCATCAGACTTGAGTAGTGCCTTAACGTCCAGCGTGATAGTCGTCAAGTCACTCCCAGACTTTTGGACCAAAGAATCCAACTGCGCTGTCGTCTTGGGAACGTATGATCCTGCAATGATAAGACCACCAACACTCTTAGACAATCCCAATTGTCCGGCAGAGAGAGGAGGAATAGAAGAAATTCCCAGGCGTGACGATACAAAAGCAGCACCCGTTCGGTAAAGGAATCGCTTTCCTTGCTGAGATGCCTGAAGGAGTGCAGTAATGACGACATCCATATCTTCATCGGCTGCTGCGTTGATGACGAGCACAACAGGTGATTTGCCTCGCTTTGGAAGGTTCATGATCTTTCTAAGAACGCCATCTGGTCCGCCAACACGAATGGTTTCCAAATCGATAGAGTCAATGTTCTCATGAGGAATATTTCCCTTTGACTTTTCCACTACATAATCTCGGAGGTTGGAGCTCTTGTATCCGAAAGTCGCATCCTTTGCGAATGGAGTATCTGCCGCTGGAATGAGATTATCGCCCTCGTGAACGTAGTGAATATCGTTGATGGTATATCTTCCGCCTTGAAAGAAGAACGGACATAAGATCCAAGCATCGAATGAGCCGTTAACATGCTCAACCGCCTCAGGTTCAAGAGGGAAATGACCTCTTAGAATAGAATCGCCACGTAGAACAATCTCATACGGAATATTCGTTTCTTGAGCTGCTTTCTTCAAATTGATGCAGATCTCAATCATGAGATCTCTCGCTTGCGGGGGATGAAGAGCACGTGAATTTGTCAAGATGAAGAATCCATTTCCGGTTCCGACTTGTTTAAAAGTTGATACTAGATTTTGAACATCCCAGACTGTGAGAATAGTAACGTCATGACAAGTTTGGGTTCCGGTTGGATCATCGTCGAGAATCACTAGGAGAGGTGCGGGTGATGAGGAGTTTTGGATGGTTGAACATGTTTGAGTGCGGAGTTGTTGATGAGATGTTGGGACTGGAGGTAAAGCTGCAAGAGCTTTGGATAAGTTAAGAACGCCGTTGGATGTCATGATATTTGATCAAAAAGATGTAGCTATGGGGGTAACAGACTGTAGATTCGAATGAATGTCTATTGAGATAAATAATCGCCGTCCTCCGATCAAGTTTAGGGTAACAAACGCATCACAAGGTACTTAGCCGACATCCGCGAGCCGGTCCGTGTCTATCGGCCTTCATTCCTATTGGCCAAAACTCAAGCTGCTCAACTCAGCCTTTTGGTTAGACAAGGCTGAAGGTCAATGGCTTGAGGATAACCAAGAAGCATGAAGGTCAGTCAGCTATCTCAGCGAAGCTTTTCACAATTAATTGTCGAAAATTCTGGTCATGATGATATTTGGTAAATGTTCCCCAGATGAGTCCGGAAATTAGCTTATCCACCTCATGGGCCCGGCGGACAAGGAATACTCCGTACACAACATCATCCAGCATATTCCCATGTAAGACCAGCACAACTCAAGCACAACTCCTGTCATAAACCCCCATATGCACACACTTCACATCTCGACCCACAACGAATCCAACATCATCGCGGAGACCCTCGGACTAAAATCACTTCCGTGCACCTCCGCATTTCCCCATTGATGAATCCATACCAATCTCGTCTTAGTTCCAGGAGAAATGGTTCGCTTACTAAACCTTCCCCCGCGTTTTCAACCTCCCAACGAGTCTTTGATTGATCATTTACCGAAACAAGAGCATCCAAATTCGTCATGTCGAAGCGAAACGGAAGTATTTCAACGGCAGAGTATGATGGGAGCGTGGTATGTATCATGGCGATCTTAATGGGTGAGAGAGTAGAGGCTAATGAGACTTGAAGCCTCCGCCGAAAAGGGTGGCGGTTACGTCGAATCCTGATCATCCTATTGCGCATATCTCCAGACATATCAGGGCTTGTACGACATGTCGGAAACACAAGGTATGATCAACATCACAATTCCCTGTTATGAGCTAACGATATCAGATCAAATGTTTCATGGACGATGCTGGTCCTCCATGTCGAAGATGCAAAGAGAGAAAGCTTAGCAACTGCGCCGTCAGCAAGAATCTCCAAACCATCATCGATGAAAAGACAGAGTATGTCCAAGACGACATTTCCAACGCCTAACTGACATATTTTAGACTTTCAGAAGCAATGTTATCAGACCTTGATCAGATGTACACTGCCGTCAAAGAAATGAGAGCCATAAGGGGCATGCCAGAGTTACCTCCACTTCAAACATCACGCATGAACAAAAGAAAAGATTCAATAACAGCTGTTCAGCCCCAAGAGTCAACTACTTTACCAATCTCAGAGGATAACTATGGCCCTTCATGCGATAACTCACCTAAACTTACACCAGAAGATGATCGGCTGCCTCACGCCCCTATTCACTCTCTTTACACTCTTACTAGAATGAGAGCTTTACGATCACCTGGAAGTGGAAACGACAACTCAAGTCAAGTCATCAACGATTTCATCTCCCAAGGACAAATTTCATTACCTGAT
This sequence comes from Fusarium anguioides, assembly GCA_012977745.1. Taxonomy (NCBI): domain Eukaryota; kingdom Fungi; phylum Ascomycota; class Sordariomycetes; order Hypocreales; family Nectriaceae; genus Fusarium; species Fusarium anguioides. The sequence goes on along the minus strand of JAALXK010000100.1, from coordinate 13,443 downwards.
GCAGAGCGATTATTCTGTATATACAGAGATCGGCTTGATGGATACATCTACACCATTGGATGTCCCTACAAAACATTGGATCAACTCCGTCGAAAGTCCTCTATACTCTGCGCAGCTACTCTTACAATCGCAGCACTACACGATCCAGCCGCTGATAAACTCTACGGTATATGCAACGCCGAACTACGTCGTTTGACTGAGAAGTCAATGCTACAGCGTCAAGGCGATAGGGATTACTTCCGAGCTCTTAGTATCGCTTCATATTGGCTGAGTGATTTATCCTGGACATTATCAGGTCATGCAATCCGTCGAGCTGCAGAATGCAACATTCATAACAGCTATAGTCTGGCTATCAAGGACCAATCTGAAGAAGCCATGGACTCTGCTCGAATTTGGTCCATCTTGTATATCTGTGACCAACATCTAGCCATTCTATATGATAGACCGGCTATTATACAGGATGATTGGCTTACACAAGATTGGGAAGGTATCCTGGATTGTCCGTTGGCTACAGATCAAGATGAACGGCTTATGAGTCAAGTTGAACTGATGTGTATTCTGCGAAATATCCGACGATTATTTGGTCCTGATAAAGGAGAGGAGATCCCACGACTGTATCTCAGTCAGATAGGACATTATCGTCGACAGCTGGATCAGTGGATCACGAAATGGACTGAAAGACTTCCAGGTATGTATTTGAACTCTGTACTTGAGGGTTACTAACAACATACAGAGGGACATCCAACTATAGGAGCATTCCCACGAAAAGGAGCTCTCTTCCACTTCCACCTCGCCCAACTCTATCTCTACTCCCACGTATTTCGCGGTCAATCCAATCAAATACCAAGCCACTTCCTCGACACAGCTTCAATGGCTGTAACATCCGCCTCAGCCATCATCGACATCCTTCTTACCGATCCCGACCTTTCAACAAGCATCGTCGGCATCCCATCCTATCTTCTCTCCATGACAGCTTTCGCAGCTATGTTTCTCGCCAAAGTATCCCACAAGTACGGCGATGAACTATTCAGACGTGATCAAGCTCTTGATCAGATTACACGACTTATTACTCACTTTAGATCACTGTCCATGGGGAAGTGGCATTTGGCTAATCTTATGATTAGAGGGTTGGAGACTGTGACGAGTCTTTTGACTTCACACGGAGTTCAGGAAAAGATTCAGAATGCTATGCCGACTATGATGCCTGGAAGTGAAAATCATGGTCTTGAGGTTTATAACACGAATGCTGATATGTTTACGGGTATTGATAGTGGCACGATACCTACGTGGGATACGACTTTCGGTTTGTCACCAATTTTTGGGTTTGATCCGTCTCTTCTTGATGTGGATGGGTATATGCAGTCGATGGCAATCTTTCCTAACGTTGAACCATGAGCAGGTTTGATGGAAAAGGGTAATTTGAAACATTCGTGTTGATATCTATGTATTTACTCTATCATTAATCTACTTACATACCCTGAATAGCCCTTGGTTTATATTCACTCTCAAGATACTCCAACTCCTCCGGTGTGAACGCCACCTTCAAAGCCCCAACAGCTTCTACAATTCTCTTCTCAGAGTTCAACCCCAAGATGGGGTAACAACCCTTGTGCAACACCCAAGCCGTAGCAACAAGCGCCATACTGATACCCTTATCCTTGGAAACCTTCTCAACACGATCAATAATCTCCAGATTCGCATCGGCAAACCACGTATCAGTCTTTTTATCACTCTGACTTCTAATAGTCTGATTCTCGTTCTTGCTAGATAGAGACTTGGCGAGAAGACCTCTGGCGATGGGACTCCATGGGATGACACCGACGCCTGTGGCTTCACAGAAAGGGAGCATTTCGCGCTCTTCTTCGCGGTAGAGGAGATTGTAGAATGGTTGCATTGAGATAAAAGGGGTCCAGCCATTGGATTTGGCGATGTATTGGAGACGAGCGAATTCCCATGTGTACATTGATGATGCGCCGATGTAACGGACCTTGCCGGATTGAACGACGTCGTGAAGAGCGCGCATGATTTCTTCGGGGGGTGTCTCACGGTCTAGACGGTGAATTTGAAGGACGTCTGCCTATGTCAGTGTCGGACTTTGAGGAGAATAGTAGATGGCTTACCGATGTAATCAGTTCCAAGTCTTTCAAGACACTTATCAACGGCATGAAAAACATGCTTCCTACTCAACCCCATCTGATTGACAAGAGGACCATCATTGATACTAGCAGGTCTTGTACCATCATCCATAACAGGGTTAAAAATCTTTGATAAGATAACAACCTTTTGACGAGGAATGTTAAACTTCTTCAAAGCCTTTCCGATGATGACTTCTGATTCACCATTCGAGTATGTATCGGCTGTATCCCAGGTGTTTATGCCTTGGTCATATGCGGCTTTGAGAAGTTTGAGGCCATCTTCCTCGTCGAGAACCCAGGGTGAACCTTGCCATGAGGATGAGCCGAAGGTCATGCAGCCGAGGATGACCTTTGAGATCTTAAGACCAGTGTTGCCGAGTCTAGAAATTGTAAGTATATAGTGATTTGGAGAGGTGAATTAACTTACCTAACGTATTCCATCTTGAAGGTGTGTGAACAGAAAATGATGATGTTACACTTTCAAGTCTGGTATGGAAACAGTTTATTATTAAATCCCTCTCTTTATGAGACTGATTATATCGCCCATTTGACCAACGCAGATATCGCCGAACATTTTTAGTTCCCCGCATTACACAATTTAACCCCGCGCCTCCAACCTTGTCTCCATCGCCACTTTATCGGCCATTATTCCAATTGGCTGACGAGTCGTTGAATGTGGGTTTAGGTTCGGGCTAATTCCCGCTGAGATCGTGGAGAAGATGGGAAATCTGAGATGGAGTTGATGTTTTAAACCACCAGAAAAGGCCAGGCCAAAGAGTATCACCATCTGTTCACATTGCCCCTCATACAGTCATCATGGCACCAAATCTTCAAACAATTTCTGTCCCTTCGGCGACGGTTCAATCACACGCTTCAAACCTCCTTCAACTTCCTGACAAAACCGTGTTATGTACATGGTTCGGTGGTTCACAAGAAGGTCTTCCAGATATTAGTATCTGGCTATCTCGTCTAGAACCAGGATCATCATCTTGGACTACCCCGCAGAAAATTTCGTTTGACGAGAACAGAAGTTGTCAAAACCCTGTTCTCTTCAGAGCTCCGCATAATTGCGAAATCTGGCTGCTCCATACCTCTCAAGATGCTGGTAATCAGGATGGTGCTTATATCTTGAAGAAGACATCTTCTGACCAGGGTAAAACTTGGTCTGAGGCTAGTCGTCTACTTCCTGATACAACTGGCATCTTCATAAGACAACCGATTGTCATCAACAATGATGGAATCTGGATCTTGCCGGTGTTTTATTGCCGTACAGAGCCTGGTCATAGATGGATTGGAAGTGATGATATTTCTGGAGTTCTCTACTCAGAAGATAATGGCGCAACATGGAAAGAGAAGCAAGCTCCAGACAGTATTGGAGCCGTTCATATGAACATCATTCCTCCATCTGGTCAATCACCATGGGTTGCATTCTACCGCAGTCGTTGGGCAGACAACGTTTACCGTTCAACATCCAAGAATAGTTTAGACTGGGAAAGACCAGTCGCAACAACCCTCCCAAACCCCAACAGCGGAATCTGCGCCGCTCGTTTATCCTCAGGCCACATCGCCATAGTCTTCAACCGCTCAAACGCATCGGCCGATACCCTTAAACGTCAAGGGCTATACGACGACATCACGCCTGAACATGACAAGCGACCGAATCAGGTTGGCGCAACAGGGAGGGATGCGATTTGGGGAACGCCTAGAAAGACGTTGACTCTCGGAATTTCGGAGGATGAGGGGAATACCTGGAGAGAGAGGGTGTTGGAGGATGGGGATGGATTTTGTGGGACGAATAGCTCTTCTGGACAGGAGAATAGGGAGTTGAGTTATCCTAGTATTTGTATTGAGAAGGAGGGTGGGAAGGATGTGGCGCATGTTGCGTATACGTGGCATAGACAGCATATTAAATATGTTAGGATAGATGATGTTGAGGGATGGGTTGTCGAGAAATAGCGGGAGATTGGTAAACAAATAAGAATTCGAAGAAATTGATCCAGATTCGAGGCATATATCATCATCTTCTCACGCGTTCCTGGATGCTGAGAAAGTTGAAGTGATTGCTTGCGTCACTTCATATCTTGGTATAGTCTGAAGCTGATGACCATGCAACAGATATCCTCCCGACATACACTAAAAACAACTCGATTATCGGTACTCCGCCCTTCTGCCTGCAATAGCATGTTTATTTGGCGCCATCATGTCAGAAAGAGAGTATACAAGGGCTGCCCTATGACCAAAGTAATAGGCCCCGTGATGCCTTCAAGCCTTCCAAGTCACGCTGACTTCACCTTAGCATACAACACTGCCAGTAATGTGATCTAAACTGATACTTTGGAGAATTATGATGTTCTTTCCACCACCATGCCGATTCAGTAAAATGTAACAGATAGTCTTATCAGTTTATAATCCTGCTGAACATTATTGACAAAGTCGGTAGCTCGGACTGGCTCCCGGGTTAGACATGGGTATAAAACCGCAGCGGCCACTAAAGCAACCAATGGGAGTTCTGACCGCATATCCATAATCACCCTGCGGACCTTACTCTGTAGCACTCTTTCAGTGATGGGTGTATTAGCGACTGAGAAATAACAGACAAGACGATAGCTTCAGACCCAGCCATTAAAAAGAGGCCATTGGGAAGCAGAACAAAACTATCTCAAGCTTTTTTGTCTTCAACACAAGAACATATCCATCATGATTCAAAAAGATAGCATCCTCATCACCGGAGCCGGTGGCTTCATTGGCCAAGAACTCATAACATCCCTCCTTCAATCAATGCCAACAGCATTCTTCACCCTCACCGACATAAACCCCCCTCCCATCCCCTCCGGCTCAGAATCCCAAGTCACTTCCCTCGCAGCAGATCTCACCGACCCCTCTGCGGTATCATCCCTCCTCTCCAACCGCTTCAGCCACGTATACATCCTCCATGGTTTAATGTCCGGTGGCGCAGAAGCAAATCTAGACCTTGGCCTAAAAATCAACGTTGATTCCGTGCGGAGTATTCTTGATGTTTTGAGGGTGCAGCAGCCGGGTACAAAGGTCATATTTGCTAGCTCTTGCGCTATCTATGGACAGACGAAACTTGTCACAGAGTTTGGAACATTGCCTGAACCTAAGAGTTCTTATGGAATGGAGAAGTTGCTTGTTGAGTATTTGATCAATGATTACTCGAGACGTGGCCTTCTGGATGGGAGAATCGTTAGATTACCTACTGTTATTGTTCGTCCGGGTGCACCCTCCGCTGCTGCATCGAGTTTCGCATCTGGTATTGTTCGAGAGTCACTGCAAGGTGTATCCAACATATTACCCGTGGCTAAAGATCTTGAACTTTGGGTTTGCAGTCCTGCCACTGTTATAAAGAACCTTATCAAGATTAAAAACGTTCCCAGGGAGAAATTTGGAGGTTCGAGAATTGTGAACTTGCCGGGTATTACAGTCACGGTGCAGGAGATCTTGGATGCTCTGAAGGAGGTTGGTGGTGAGAAGGCACTTGCGCAAGTGGAGGAAAAGAGAGATCCTGCTATTGAGGCTATTGTGAATAGTTGGCCGGCTAGATTTGACGTTTCGAGGGCATATGGTCTTGGACTTGAAGCCGATGGAAAGGTTTTAGATGCTGTTAAGGCATTCAAGGAAAGGATTTCCAAGGTCTAGTTGGTTAGCTGTATGTATATCAAAAAGATCCATTTAGACACACCGAATCAATTCCTCGTGGTGTGATTAGTGCATTAATGACCCCTTGCCTATCTAGAGTAATATGGCTCTGGGTACAATTGTAGTAGCTACGTCAGTGCGGACGATCTTTCGGCGAACTCAAGGCTCGCTTGCAAGGGTTCCAGTAGGTACGGCTGAGCATGACGAATACGGTAGAGTGGAGGATATGGTGAGCAGCTTGGTCGATAAGCCGGGACTGCCTAAGGTAGAGAACTAACCTAGAGACCTACTGCATGGAATGGGGAGCCAAGAGGATACTGGCCGTTGCAAGGTAGCGGATCAAGGTTCAATGATGATTGATGAAAATTACTGTCCTGTATACTAACAAATAAGCCGATCTATAAATCTTCGTGTATCTATTTATAAGGCAATGATTCTATGAGTTACAGTTTCGACAACAGCCGTCCGTTGACTTCAGCAAACCCATTACTAACCACCAAATGATCCACATCAAGTGTATTCACCAGACTAGGCTTAGCTTCACTCAACGAAGTAATACCACAAAGTCTCATCGAAGTCTCAAGCTCATCTTTGAGAATGTGGCAGAGATGTTGTGCACCATCTTGCCCGTGAATAAGAGAATATAAGAATGGACGACCTATTCCAACAGCTGTAGCTCCAAGGGCAATGGCCTTGAGAATATCTGAGCCTCGTTCGAAGCCGCCGTCGATGTAAACCTCTAGTTGATCAAAGATCCATGGACAGTTCTTTCGTAACTCTAGCAATACTAGAATACTCGCTTGGGCGCTGTAGGAGGTTAGCATAGACCTAACAGAAGCGTGAAGATAGCTTACCCATCCAATGATCGCCCACCGTGGTTACTCAACAACACGCCCTCGCATCCATACTCCGCCGCCTTAATAACATCCTCTGCAGTTTGAACCCCCTTCAACACAATCGGCAATCCCCCACTAGCTTCTCTAATCCAACCAAGATCATCCCAAGAAAGACTCTTATCAATATACTGAGCCATAAGTCTTCCAAAACCACTTCCTTTCTTATCTTTACTGCTTTCACCACCGCTAATAGCTGACTTGACCGTTTGTTCCTGCGCAGCTCGCTCATCTGCTTCACGCTTTCCGGGGACTGGTGCGTCTACCGTGACGAAGATAGCTTTCACGCCAAGGTTGCGTACTGTTTTTAGGAGCTCGACGGTTTTGGAGTGGTTGGAGTTGACGTAAAGCTGGAAGAAGAAGGGTTGTGTTGGAGGGGCGGCGTTGACGATTGACTTTAATGAGAAGGAGGCATTGCTGGAAATCTGTATCCAATCAGTATTGCGAGCAATGTAAACAATAGGATAGATTTACTTACGCATTGTATAATGCCCTCATTGGCAGCAGCCCTACTAAGAGCCAGCTCGCCCTCAGGATGCGCAAGTCTAGCCATAGCAGCAGGAGAAATAAAGAACGGAGCTTTACTATCAAAACCAAGAATATTGGTCTTGTAGTTGACATTCGAAACATTCCTCAAGATCCTAGGCCTTATCATGACTCTCCTCACCAAATCCTTGTTCTTCCCAAGGGTAACGAGATCTGTGGCGGCTGACGAGTAGAAAGCCCAGGTCTTGGCAGATAGACCATCTTGAGCTGCTTTTTCGAAATCAGGGGCACTAAGAATTGCGTCTAGAGGTGGAAGTTCTTTTGTCTTTGGTGTTAAGGGGATGGGATTCGTTTGTGTTGGTGATGTTGGAGGTGGTACGGGGTCAATTTCGATAGCTTTGGAGGGTAGTGGTGTCATTGAGGACTGTTCGAGAAAGCCGATGAATTTGTCGCTTGGAAGGTCCTCGATGATATCTGGCGCGTGGACATCGTTGTAGAGTTCTGTGGCGTCAGAACCAGCAAGGCTGAGGAGAACTGGCCAGCATGGTTAGTCTTGAACAATACCTCCAGAGTAAAGCATACCATCAGGACCACCGGGATGCTCGTTAATAAAATGTGTAATATCCCAAACCTTGGAATGAACAGCAATCCAACAATCTGTCGCAGTGTTGTGCTGCTTCAGATCCTCAAGGGATATTCTTTTGGTCTCAATTGGCATCTCCATGGTTGTTTGTCAATAAGCAAAGTCTGAATCTCAAACAAAACAAAGTCGATAACTTCGAAAAATAAGCTAATAATTACCTCGGTTCATCTATCCCTTCTATCTCCACAGATTATTTCCTCCCCGAGTCTCGGCCTGGGGTCACGGAGAGCTTTCCCATTGGTTAGACTCGTGAAGCGGGAATGTCTCCGGGTGTTTAACCCCGCTTGATCTTCTGGGGTTTTGATGCACTTAAGAGCTCGGAGATAGAAAGGATGATACACTTATCTTGACTATCATTCTTGCACTATATTACCACGTGGATTACTATCAATTCACTAGTTAACTTTTATTATCACAATGGAGCGAAGCACAATTCAAGCCAAGGCAAAGCCCCTCCCTCCCGGAGTCTACACTCCTGTCGTCACTCTCTACAAGGCAGATGATCCAAGCCAACAAGTAGACCATGAGGCCATGCACACACAATGTCAAGCTTTGATCAAAGCTGGTATGCATGGTCTCGTCTATCTCGGCACAAATGGCGAACTCGTTCTTCTATCCCGGGAAGAGCGTAAGGCTATCATCAAAACAGCCGCCCAGGCCGCTGCTTCACCTGGTGGACCCAACTATCCAATTGTAGCAGGCATCTCAGCCCAGTCTACACAAGAGACAATCCAGAACGCCAAAGATGCAGCTTCAGCTGGTGCTGGCTTTGGTCTACTCCTCCCACCAAACTACTGGCCAAAGGCCCTACCCAGTCAAGCTATTGTATCTTACTTCAAAGAAGTAGCAGCAGCATCCCCCATCCCAATCGTTATTTACAACTTCCCCGCCGTTACATCAGGCATTGATCTTGATTCTGATCAACTAGCTACTTTGGCTTCGGAACCGAATATCGTAGCAGTCAAGTTAACATGCGGAAACGTTGGAAAACTCGCTAGATTAACAGCTCTCTTCTCCCACGAGCAATTCGGTGTTTACGGCGGAAGCAGCGATTATCTCCTCCCCACACTCCACAGCGGGGGAAGTGGTTGCGTTACAGGGATGGGTAACATTTTCCCGTCAAGTACAGCGGGAGTTTATGACTTGTTCAAGCAAGGCAAGATTGACGAGGCGAATAAACTTCAGGGTCTTGTGGCGCATGCTGAGTGGGCTTGTAAGAAGGGGATTAGCAATACTAAGTATGGAGGGTGGTATTTCTTTGGGAAGGATATTGGGTTGGGGAGTGAGAGTATGTGGCAGATGAGAAGACCGTATCAGGCGTTGGATGATAAGTCGAAGGAGTGGACTGTTAAGACTTTGGGTGTTTTGGCTGATACTGAAAAGCAATTGAGGAAGTAATTTACGAATAGTTCCAGTTACAGAATAGAGCTAAGAATTTTCATGCTGCCTTGGTTGGCACGTTCCTTGTGCATGACACCCGCTCGCGATAATTTCAGGCCCAGATCAGTTCTAGATCCGAGCTCTGGAGGCGAAACCCGTGAACTCGTGTTAAGAGGCGACTGCTATGCTCAGGGATGCCTTCGACCAGCATCCCGACTGATCATTTTCCACCACCTGATCATCTTCGCTGCAGACTTTTACTTTTGAAGACGATTCATGTCAAAATAGCGTGAGACTACGTGATCATTCATTCAGTAGTCTCTTTCGCATATGTTTCCTATACGTCTAGTATCGCGAAGAATAGCATCTAAATAATCACATTAGCAAACATCACGACAATCGGGCATGTATCCGTCAAAATAAAGATCCAAAACCTCATCATCTTTCGATATCATCATGGGTGGCACCATACAACAATAATAATAAACCGCGTGCTGGTGGCGTTCATCGGTCATCGATCCTAGTGGCCCCTCTCCAACCCCTACCATCAGTGCGTCTCACGGTAAGCAGTTACACGATTCATTTAGAACTCTAAACTCCATCTTAGCGTGGTAATCGGCGAATTGGGAAGCACCTTATCTTCCCCCAGATCTAATACCCCATACCCCGCATTTCCCCGTGCCAAGATTGAATCCCATAAAAAGGGAGTTGATATCCCAGATTCTTGGAGTTGTATTAATCCAGTGATACTCTGAATCACCAGGATCTAACCAAGGAACCTTTCATATCGCAAAGATTCAGGAACTTGAGGTTGGGATGGCTCCACGAAGTAATTCCATCTCTGATGAGAAGGATGTCGAGGCTGTTGCTTCGCATCTTGATCATGCAAACACCACTGCGACGAATGGTTTGTCAGCGGATGATATGGAGTTTGTTGCGAACTTTTCGGAGGAGAAGAAGAAGAAAGTCTTGGCAAAGATTGATGTAAGTTGAAAATGAACTGAGCGTGGTGTTTTGAGCTGACATCTCCAGTGGCGACTTATGCCCATGCTCGCTATTCTTTACCTCGTCACATACATCGACAAAGCGAATATCGGAAATGCCAAGATCGAAGGAATGCTTCCGGATTTGAAGATGAATGGAGAACAGTACAATATTGCTCTTTCAATCTACTTTATTCCCTGTAAGTTGGAATCTGCTGTCAATTGGGGCAGACCTAACATGGTCAGATATTCTCGCCGAGGTTCCTAGCAACATGCTTCTCAACAAATTCCCCAAGCCTTCACAGTACATGGCCACTATTATGTTCATCTGGGGTATCGTCGTCGTATGCACAGGTCTGATTCATAACTTTGGTCAACTCTGCGCGATCCGCATTCTTCTTGGTCTATTTGAGTAAGTCTAATCCTCTCACTCACCATATCAGGCATTGACCTTTTACAGGGCTGGCTTCTTCCCCGGTGCGATCCTCATCATCTCGAAATGGTACCTCCCCCACGAGACTCAAACCCGAGTCGCGATCCTCTATACATCCGCCGCAACAGGAGGTGCTTTCTCCGGCCTGTTCGCTTACGCAATCGCTAAAATGGACGGTATCGGTGGTCAAGGCGGATGGAGATGGATTTTCTTCATCGAAGGAATTTTCACAATCGTCATGTCTTTCGTTACATGGTTCCTCCTCATCGACTCGCCCACTCTCTCATACTGGCTCACCGATGAAGAGAAGCGATATCTGCTTCTTCGCCAGGCTTCCCGAAGAGTTACGAACTCCGGAGAATACCGTGAGAAGACTTTTGATAAGGAGGCCTTGTTCTCTGTTCTCAAGGACTGGAGAGTTTATCTTCTTACGATTATGTCTTGGTCCAACGCTGCGCCCAACTACGGTCTCAAGTTCTCTATGCCTTCGATCGTCAAGGGCATGGGCTTCACTTCCAGCAACGCTCAGCTGATGACTATTCCTCCTTATCTTTGCGGAGCTCTTTCTTCTTACATCCTCGCTCGAATTGCTGATCGGGTCAAGTGGAGAGTTCCTTTCATCATTGGACCACAGTTGTGCATTATCATCGGCTTCTCAATCCTCATGACAAAGGCCGAATTCATTGTTCAGAATCTTGGAGTCTGTTACTTTGCTGTCTGTCTTGCTTGCGCAGGCATGTATCCTATCTTGCCTGGTACAAGCGCCTGGAACATCGACAACGTCCTCAACCCCACGAAGCGAGCTATCAGTATTGGTTATTTGACCTGCGCGGGTACTATTGGTGGTATTTACGGCAGCTACATCTATATCGACAAGGAGAAGCCCAAGTACACCACTGGATATGGAGCTTCTTTGGGATTTGCTGTCGCTGGTATTCTTGCCGCAGCTACGCTTGAGTTTGCGTTGATGACGATCAACAAGAAGAGATCTAAGATTAGTGAGCAAGAGATTCGAAGCAAGTATACAGATGAGCAGCTTGAGGAGATGGGTGAACACAGCCCTCTTTACAGATATAAGCTGTAGTTAGCAGACATGAGCGACGAAATAGGATCGGATACTTCAATTTGAATCAATGATACCATAAGAATGACTATCTCCCATATAAGTTTAATCTATCTGCATGAGACGCGATCGAGATTCTGCTATGATCTGATAAGAAATAAAAGTACATCGAGACATTTCACATTAACGAAGCATGATTTGATGAACACTCTCAAGCTTAGCTATAATTCGACTAGTTCGGCAGATCATTTTCAGCCACAGCGTTTATTATTTGTTTCCAATTGACATGATTAGACGCTCGGCAGACATTTGCCGGGACCCATGTACACTTGTATTGCTTTTCTGCTGCCGCGTCTTCCAGTACCCTTGCCTAAAAGAGCCTCAAGAATATGCTTAAAATGTCTCAATCCTTCTCCCCCTTCGCTCCGCATTAGCGAAATGCTCTACCATCATAAATCCTTCCCTACGAGTCTTATTGCGCATCCATCGCAAGTCGTAGCCATGCATGTTCTTGCATTACTATCCTACTTCGCTGCCGCCGCAGCTGCTTCGTCAGACATCATTGCAGTAAGTTAATATATTATTAAGGATATTGAGTTTCCAAGTTGACCCCAGACAGGCTAGAGTTTACAACCAACGGAACCTCAAGGGATCGTACGAAGATGTCCATGGCTTTGGATGCGTAAACGTCGGATCCAGGCAGGTGCTTTCCTATAGAATAGTAACATTGGCTAATTTCCCTCAGCAAGTTCAAGGTTCAAAGTATTCACATTAACCATCAGGTCTTCTGTTACTTATACCAGTAAGACTGATACTAGTCCGCATAAGGTTTATCGATTAATATTGTTTAGGAAGACAAATTGCAAAGGCCCGAGTATATACATAACAAGGGACGATAACGATTTGCATCTGGATACTGTAAACTCGATCAAGTGTTATGATGCTGCCGACTAGCTGTGTATAAAAAGGGCACAGGGTCTGTCGGTAAATACAATTAGCCGGGGATTTTGAACAATTACGTGCGTTTTTGGGGTATCACGAGGACAGGAATACTCAGAGAAAGGATGGTCAATAACCACATCATACTTTTTAGTGTTTCCACGTTCCTAGCACTTAGACCTCCCTCTCCATTGATGAGCACATGAGACTAGAGTGCATGGTGGAGAAGCCGGATGTTACCCATAAGGGCGTAGAACTGGGGAACAAGAGCTCCTTGATTCGCTGAGTCGTAGATCCTTGTTTCAGCTCGTTGGCACCCTCCGTCAGGTGCTGGTTCGGCCCGCTCCGTAGTTTGTTTCCAAGCGAGCAAATAACATGGAATTAACTGGTTACTGCTAATAGTTCTTATGGCATTGGGATATCAAATACGAATCAATATTGAATTATAGTAAATTGCGTTTAGAGTCATTCCTCATAGAGTATTATGTGCATCTGTGGTATATGTTGAATTACTGTGTAGGCGGGCTGCCCAAGCTGATAAGTAGGCGGCCTTTCTAGCACACCCTTACGTAGAGTGCAAGTATCTCTAACTATCAACTGTAACCTTGAAATGTATATGTATACGAAGAGAATCCTAAAGCTGATAGTTTTGGATTTTTATTTTTATTGAATTATTCAAATTTAGAATCTCTCCTATTATCCTTTGGAAAATATTTTGGTCTTGTTCTGACTTAAGTAACTTAAGTTTCTTTTAAAAATAAAATTCCTAACCTCTTAATATTTTAAAACTCTACTGACTTAACTAATAGTTTTGTTTTTAAAGCTATATTT